>JACCIC010000006.1:3245000-3845000 GCA_018907035.1 Sycobia sp. Sy_11 | reverse complement strand
AACAAAATAGAGATATCTTCAAGCAATTTAATTGCTTTAATTTACACAAACAGAAAAAATTATGAGTGTCTTGTGCAGTCTGCAGCATGATCAAATTTAGTTGCACCACTGAAGGTCATGGGAATAATCGAACGCTTGTTTCTTTGTGTGTACTAGTTTAATATTTTTTATATAATGATTATGTAAATAGCAATTGAACAAATTTATTAAGGCACTCAACAATAGCCGCATCACATACATATACATATAAACATATCTTTGGCGCTTCTACATAATTTAGAAATCACAAAAAAATATAAATTATGTACATGTTTGTGAATCAGCCAAATGGGCACTTGCACTAGCTTTTTGTGCTTTATTAAGTGAATTGGGTGCTTTTGATAAAGTGTCTTCCTTGTCCACTGTCTGGAACACCCTAATGAGTTCAGGAGGCTTTTAACAAAATTAATTTTCTTTTATCCAAACGCGTTTTTTTCATTCGTTAAAAAAAATATAATGTACAAATTATATATGAATTATATGTAATTAATTATTACTATTAAAGAAGGAATAATTATTTATATAACATGAAAATCTTTGTGCCTATGTTTTAATAGATTGCATAGAAATTACTGTGGCTAATACTCATATACAAAATAACTTAATACACAAATTATTTTATTTAAATGATGTTAGAAGAAAATTTTTAATTAATATTCCCAAAAAAAATGCTCCATTGCAATATCTTTATTAACATTCTATGATTGTACAAACCTTTAAACTAGTACTAACGAGTTTATATTTAAATCTCTTAATAAGTTTCACATTTACTGTCTATAGTGTCTGCAATGTTTTTAATAACTTCTTCCGCCAATCATTAACTGCGTGAAGCTTTGTATAATGGTAAATTGTTAAACAAGCAGCCATGTGCTCTGGCTTTTTTTAACCACATTAAAGACTATTATTTTACATATTTTATAAATAAGAATTGAAATAATAAAGAATATTTATGTAAATAAATTCCCAATATTTGCATTATTTACATTTTAATGCATTCCAAAAAGTTGTGCTTAATTATATGTAATATATTAGTATATAATATTTTAATTTTGAGTACCCAAGACAATTCCTTTGCAGATCTCATTCCCAAATATAATTTTATTAAAACGTATTTTTCAAACTTTATCATATTTGTTACTCAGTTTCTACAATATAAATTACATTGAAAAGAAAAATATATCTGGACTGGTTTTATTAATCCAGTAATGGTTAAAGAGGCAATTTCATATACAAATGTAAATTATTTTTATTCTTATTGTTACATAAAGATGTATTTGTGAATAAAGGAGCTAGTGTAAAAAGATAACGAAAGATCGTTATTTGAAATGTATAAAATCGGAGTGTAAAATATCGAGCGAACCCGACATTTTTCGGGCATTGCTGTGTATTACAATACTGATGTTAACAGCAATAAATAATATGTATATTAGCACATTAATTTAGTTTTTTAAAACTTATTTCTCGCGATATATACGTGAAAAACGCAGCAATTCTAAGTATGTGTTGTATTTACTTGAACATTTTAATCCAAAATAATACAAAGTAACATTAAATAATCCGTTTTGTTTTTTATATGAACCATTTAAGTGAACGTATTTATTCTTATATTAATAGACATATTTTATACATAAAAATTAAATTAGATTTTCTTGAGAATTTCTGCATTTTTCTCGCTGTCATCCTTGACCCCCAGAATCTGATTGGGACTGTTCCAGACGAAATAAGGGCACTACTAACACAACATTCAGCTTTTTTATATTTCATGTAATTATTATCTTTTTTTTTTAGAAAATAGTATCTAGTATTCGCAGGTTGGAAAGCGAGTAAGTTGTACTTTAATTATGTAGTGGCAGCATTCTTTTGAGTAATTTTTTGCACTCTATATATATATTTATATAGATATTTATGTAAATATATTTTTGAAATGCACTGTCTGCAGCAGACCTAATCAGACACCTCCTTTCTGACTCGTTATTTCTAAGCTACATTAATGTAACTTGAAATGTTAATATTAGTAACGAATATTAATATTATTTGCTTTGGCGTCGTTATTCAACAAATTGGTGATTTGTGTTTGGTGAAAAAAGGTGGTCTATGTATTTATAACCGGTAAAATATATAGTGGGTAAGTATGTAGCTTGGTTTATTTGGTTCATTAACAAAAGTTTATAAATATAGACATTTAACAATTATTACTAACACGATAATGCTCTTTCAAACGTGTCTTGCCAAATTTAATAAATTTCTTATACGATATAGAATATAAATAATAAAAGTTATGTCTTTATTATTTTTGATCGACAATAATAAATGTTGACATAGCACATGGAGGAATAAAACAGATGTTTGTTCACATGAAAATGTTTGTCGTCTGAACATATAGCGATGGGTTCATATGGCACAATTTGTCCAATACATTGAGCTCATGGTACTCGTATCATAACTGTATTTTTTTATACAACAGATGCATAATACAAATTATTTTTTATTTTGTAAGGACGTAAAATATTATTTTTTGCAAATAACACTTATTCGTACTTGGGTGCAAAGAACAAAACAATAGAAAGTTGTAAAATAAAATCACAATCTACAAAAAAAAATTTTATAATCAAATAAATATTTTCTCTATTTGTAAAAATACATTTTTGAAAATTAAAAAAATATTTGCTCAATGCAAAAATAGTTTACTTAAATCAATCAGTTGAAATTAAAATAATAATAATTTGTCCCATAAGGGGATGCTGGAATAAAATTTGACTGTTATAATGCTGCGTAATATGACAAGATTTGACGATCATTCTTCATAATGTAATAATTTGTACACATCAATGGTGAAAAATGGTTATGAGCGAGCTTCCTGTCAGGGTAAACAATCATAATTTTAATTGTGATAAAAAAAATAAACAAATTTAGTCAAACACACGTGCAAACTTTCAATCAATCACAGTACTTGTGCGAGAGAGACAGAAAAATCCCACAACTCGGACTTCTCTTTCTCTCTCGCACCTTTCCTCAGTAGATATCGACAGATACCAGTAGACAAGGGCAGATCCGATAAGATTTTTCGACGTTTACCGTCCCAAGCTGAATTCTACAATTTACAATCATAAATTTCATTATTTTCATAAAGATCGGGTAAAAATATCATTGTTTATTTTGACAGGAAGTTTGCTAAACAATGGTTTTTCACTATTGAAGTGTACAAATTTTTATGAAAAATCGTCATTTTCTTTCCATGTTAAGCGGCATTATGACGGTCATAATACGAAGAAAATTTTTTTGGGTTAAACAACTTTGAATTTGAAACATATTGTGAAAATGATACCATTATAAATTTGTGCAATACGAAAATTCGTAGTGAAACTTGCAAAATATTAGGTAAGGTGATAAACAACGTCTGATGTAAACAAATACGAATATGCTGCATCTGCTACATCCAAACGGTTCGCGTGATAATACGAATCATTGTTTTCGATTATCGATTTTAAAGCAATAATAATGACAAAACGCTGTTAAGCGAGGTGCCTACCATCAAAACAAAAAAATAATATTATTTTAATTTGTTAAAAGCGAAAATTCGAACCGAAAGTTGCAAAATACAATGTGAGGCGGTGACGCCACTTCACCAGCGAACCATCGCAAAATCTTCGATATTCCCTTAAAACTTAATATCAAAATTGAAGTTACAGTTTTATTTAAAATGTTGTAGTTACAAATATAAAATAAAATTCCGTTATATTCTTATGCTTAGATGCTTTCAATAAAAATTAATTGGATTGCTGAAATTGTTATATTTACACTTTATGACAAAAAAAGATATTTTCGAGATAATAATAAATATTCGTATTATTTGAAAAGATATAGTTTATTCATTTTATATAATTTTATTAAGTAAAATAATTTTAAAAATTGACATAGCAAAGTGATATTTGTTAATCAAAACGTTGCTTTATTTGTTTTTCTACTTCTGAAGATGAGACATTAGGAGATTGGCACTTGACAGATAGAAATTGTGAAAATATTTCTTCATAGTTTACATAAAAATATTAATACATCACATTTTTTATAATTTTAAATAATTTATTGGAGTAATTATTAATTATTGAAGTTACCTAAGAATTGAAACTAATTTTAAATTGATATTTCGCCTGCAACGTGTCACTAATAAAATTCGAATAGGAAGTTCATGTATATAAATATAGCTGGACATTGGGTTTACTCCAAATAGTCGCCATTTTTTGTTCAACAGTTCGTACATATGGCAATGCTCATGGCATTTATATGGAAAGTATACAAGAATGCATTGCAGCATTACCATATATACAAACTGGCAACTTACTAAAAATCTTTTAGAATAAAGCAGTAAGCTGCATGAGCTCGTGGCAGAAATACAGCCATTTTGGAAAAAAATAGATTTTATATTGGAAATGACGAATTTTTAGGCCTGATAACAACGAAAAATCGATTTAGCACACCAGAAAACATAAAGTAACGCCAAGTTACCGAGGGGATCTTAAATTTGCTACGGCAACCTTCATCAGAGAGAATGAGGAAGTATTGATTTTATGTATTGAATATTATATTGAAAGTATCCTTAACTGCAATGCATTCAGCTGTATATACGGAAACTGTTGTGACAATACTTTTTTTTATATCGTAGGCTAAACTGTGTGCAGATGCAAGCACATTCAATACTCTTACCACCACTTATTTTGCTACCATTAGTATATATTACGTATGCTTCTTAAATAGAAGTATTTTATAACTGCACGCTTTTCTGCTTTTTCCATTTTCACGTAAACAATAAAGGCGTCATGTTCAGTAGGTTCTTAAATGCATACTAACCGAGAAAACAATTATATACAATTACAGCTGAAAAATTATACACAAGTTAGTGAGATGTACTACTATAGAATACAAATCAGATGTACTATTATAGAATACAAACTTTTCACCCAACCCTCGTATTTGCAAGAATATCGAGTAAAATTTTGCTATTTAGGTTGTCGAAGGCATCTTAGATATTTATCTCTATAAAATTTTGCACACCTAAATGTGTACTGCGAATCTCGTATTATTTGTTTTTGTTCGATCGACCACTGCAATCGACTTTTAATATGCTTTTGGAATAGTTTACATAAGCGTTGAGTTAAATAAATAAGTCGAAATCTAACTCCATTTATTTTGTTTATGAAAGAAATAAAAGATATTTTCCAATATAGTAGATAGTTATTATATCTGTACATTACATTGTAAATATGTAATCGCGATAATTTATATTGTTATTACTAATTTTTACAATATTCAAAGGCTATGCTATTCATACTAGAAACAGACTTTATTGATTTTGTTTTCTAAAGTTATATTAACTTCGCTAAATTTTAATTGTTTATTGAAAAAGGATTTTCACGACACACAAGAAAGTGTTAACGCTAAACTTCATTTTTCTAAAATGGTTCTACATTATTTTTAAGTTGTAAATTTTCGATTGTATCATATATTGATTACACCTCAGTTATTTTTTTAAAATTTACATTTGTTTCATACAAAGAGAAATATTTTCAAAAATCTAAACTTTTTACAAATTCTAGGAAGCTGTTCTTTTTAAAATTTTTTTATAGTTAAAGTATTTTTTTTTATTGACGAAATCAATAAATTTTCGAAAGGAGCTTTTAATTGCTGATAAACTTTAGTTTTGGCATTCAATAATGTTTTGCTTATAATATTCATTCAGTTGATTTCAGGGTACAGGTTCAAATCGATAGTTTTCTTTTGTGCTTTAGTTATTTGTAGGTTCTTCTGTTTGGCTTTGAGAAGTAGGTTCTAAGTTACTTCGCTAAACACTTCAAAAACTTGAAACCTACTTCTCAAAGCCAAGTAGAAGAACCTACAAATAACTAAACCATAAAAAGAAATTATCGATTTGAACCTGTATCTTGAAATCAACCGAATCAAAATTATAAATAGCAAAACATTATTGAATAGAAAAACTAAAGTTTACCGGCAATTAAAAACTCTTTTCAAAAAATTTCTTGATTTCATTTTTGAAAACTGTTTAGCTAAGTAACTTTCTTCACTGCGTATTTCTACGTGAATAATTAATTAGATAAATCAATAAATAAACGAACGCGGAGGATTTAGAAAAAAACAGGCATTGCATGGACTTGCTCGGCTTAGGATCCAACCCGAAACCTTCCGTTTTCGCGATGGATGTTCTTCCGCTGAGCTACTGATGCTAAGACTCGTTTCTTTCCAACGCGTCCTCATGTCGCCGGCTTTGCTAATACTTCAGTTGCCCGCGTACGTAAAAATAGAAAACATGTAATTTTTTCAATAGATAGATAAAAAGCTAAATTGTACTATCATGTTTAATAATGAGATAGGGAGGTACGATATTGACACCATCAGGTTGGAGTTAATTTATCTTCTAAAACTTAAAAATATGAAAAGCCAGTTTGATTTTTTCCTACTATGATGTATCTAATTTTGTGTTACGGAATGCTATTTGTGGTTTGTATGTATAGTGTGGTTTACTCCCGACACCATCTTTAGGATCAAAGTCGCAGCAAAAAAGGAACGAAAAAGATTAACAGATATAAACGAACTAAAGAGGGGGGGGGGAGAAATGCATGCATGGGAGAAAAAAAAATTTAGATAGATAGTTGTATATTTATTTTTATAAAAATATATAAAAATGAATACAATGGATAGACATTGTAATATTAATAAAGTAACATTGAAAATATTTGCTATGTATCCGCAGGCCATTTTTCAAAGCAAAAGAATACTAGAGGTACTCTAAATATTATAAAATTTAGAGTACTCAATAATCGTATTAAGTCAATCTTATTAATATCACAGAAAATTATAAAGTCTAACAAATACATAAGTGTTATTAGAATTCATTAAAGTCATTAATGTTATACAATACAAATATAAAAGATCATCTGTACATCTATCAGTCAATGAATTAAAAGTTACAAATATTCTTTAAATCAAGCACCCTAGCCATCATCATATCATATCATATCATATTATATCATACTAATTTATAAAGGCAAAACGTGTTTTTGTTTGTACACAATAACCGATAAAACTATTGAACCGATTGTTCTGAAATTTGACATATAGATTCTATATTATCTTGGAAAGGACATAGGCTATATTTTTTATTGAAAATCATTTTACTTTCATCAATAAATTAAGTTAATGGTTTTCACAATCAGTTTCACCAGCGGCAACTAGGTTGCATCTTGAATCATGAACATCAACTCAAAGTAGTCCGCTTAAAGTATTAATACCAGGCCATCTCAAACGAATGTTCATATCCAACTTTGGGATTCGTATTCTGAAGAAGGTGTGGCGTTAGTTGGTATTACCTTTTTTGTTCTTCAAATTAATCTGACACTACTCTCACACCTTATGGATACATTTTGATTTTTGTAAATTTTATTTTCTCTTACGTGGGAAAATCTCTCTCTCTCTCTCTCTCTCTCTCTCTCTCTCTCTCTCTCTCTCTCTCTCTCTCTCTCTCTCTCTCTCTGTCACTATCTCTTTGTCTTTCTTTCTCCTTCTCTTATAAAATGGTTCTGTATGCCAAATCATACTGAATATAGTTTGTGACGACAAATTATATTTTTATTTTTATACATTTTATTAACTTCAGAATTGTGACAGAGACTACGTTTTTTTTTAGTTCAAACAAAAGAAATGATGGCAAAACAGGGTTCTTTTCCAACAACCTCGAAACTCTGTATATATAAATAAAATATATCGTCACTTCTGCATAAAAAGGCAATATCCATTGCCTATTTAAAAAATATGCTATGCGCATACCAACATTTTGCTTGAATTTCAGTTAACATCACTACGAAAATATTCACGGTGTTTAATTGAAAAAACGGAAAGTCGTCTCGGGATACCTGGACATTGTATTCTACCCCCCAACACAAAACTCGCTATAGCAGTCGTCCCGAGACAATTCCTTTAGTCCGAACATGATACTCTCTGTAAGCGTCGTCTCGAGACACTTAGACATCTTTTTCTACCGCTCGAATTCGAAAGTACAATTTTCTCCATCGAAGTCGTATTTAATATGCATATATATTTATATTGTATAAAATGGTCGGCAAAATATCAATTTTTTGAAGTGGACGCTACATTGAAGCAGTTTTTTATACAGAAGCAACGAAAGGTAAATTACGGTTAATTATTTATAGAAATATAGATTTTTATATATAGAGTACTTTTTACTTAGATATCATTGAATTGTTTATGAAATTGGTTAAATTATTATCTCGGGCGAAGCCGAGACAGGGGATGCTAGTTCTGTATCTACATACTATATGTCCAGATGCGACGATAGGTAAATTACGGTCAATTATTTATAGTAATAGATTTTTGTATATAGAGTACTTTTTACTTAGATATTATTGAATTGTTATTTCTTATAGAAGAAGATTCTTAAAAAAGAAATATTTAAAAAGATTCTTATAAAAGAATTATCTCGGGCGAAGCCGAGACGGGGGATGTTAGTTACTTTATATACACAAACCGTATATCATTGCCGTCTTCAAAGAAGTAAACCCATAACTATTTTATGTCTAAACTCAAATTTCAGAACTTTTAATCTGTCTAAAAAGCAGCATTAGATGTAATTGTGAGCTTGGATAGTCTATATAAAACCGCAATGTCAACTGAGGGAGTCACTGTCTTAAATTTCACAAAAGAAAAATTTAGGATTACCAGGCTTACTTATCATCACTCTTCGAATCATCAAAAATTAATGGACCTCGTCAAAATGAGCTCGTAATGTGTTACAATTAAGGAAACCTGCTCTGAACTCCCACCCTCTTTTTGAAACTTAATACAGTGAAATCTTTCAATAAGCCGCCTACGTCCGCAAGGGGAGTTTTTCGTTGAATCTAGATATCGTTATCAATAAAATTAAGAAAAAGATAGAAACTAGGTTGAAAAACTAGTTAAAAACTAGATAGAAACTTAGTTGTTTTGAACCTTGTTTCTGGTTAGTAAATGAACAATTGATTTAACAATTAATATTTATATAATATTATAACATTATGTGGATCGAAATAATAATCGAAATTAGAGAATAAAATAAAATAAATAAAATAAATTACATATGTTCTATACAATAATACTATGTATCTGCTGAGAGCAAAATTGACTAACGCGAACGAAACCCCGTACGAATGCGCGTGCACCCCGCCTGTATACAATGATTGAAATGATAAGACAAAGCCCGCGAGGGTTAAAAACAAAACTTATATTCCATGCTCCTTAAGATATTTCCTCAACGTTAAAACGTTTATTTTTGAGGCGCACACCGGGTGAATAAGGTGTGTATATTGCTGGGTTCTGTAGCTGCACATTTATTTTATAAATATATATATATATATATATATATATATATATATATATATATATATATATATGCACACAACTGTTATTATTTGTATGCTGTGTATAACTGGAAGTTTTTGTCCTAAATTGTCCTAACACGATGGGTTCGTCTATAAAATACAATGCAATGAAATGCAACATTTGCACAATGTTCCATGTGCACTATACATACACACGCGCAGGCGTACACACACATACACACACACATCGATCAATGTATCGGGCGGCATTTCGACATTTTCCCTTTGAATTAATTGGTTGCTTTGAGGGAGGCATCTTTTCTCACTCTTATAAGATTTTATTCGCTTGTTATATATATATATATATATATATATATATATATATATATATATATATATATATATATCTATATATATATATATATATTTGTGTATTGAATTTTACATATTGTGGTGTAGAGATATTAGGAAGTATGTTGGGATTATGACAGTAGAATTGAATTTAATGTTTAGTTTAATTATAATGTTTATTTCCTTCACTATAAGTTACACAAATACAATCTTAGTTAATAATATAAAATACGTATAAAATATATTTATTTCTCGTGTAATTCTATTTAATTAATGACAGTACGGAGGGACGGAAAGTTTCTCTAGAGAGGTCACTTCGAGACTGACTCTCCGAGTATTCTCATCCGCGCTGTTCGCTTCAGTGCAATAAACGAGGAAAAGCGGTCGTGTCTTTTCCTGCGCTGTCTTAGGTCTCGAGTGCATGTATTGTTGAGATCCTACGAAGTAAAATATGAGACTTGAGAAATACTATACCGATCATAATTTTAGTGCAACAGATCCATTAAAGAATAAAAGGAATAGATTTTCTTAACAATAAAAGCAGGAGATATCGCAAAAGTACAAACATTTAACTTTAAGATTGAATACGTATTTTAATGTTCGTATTAAACGTTTAATTTTTGTAAATTACTTATCATACTTAGAAATTTCTTTAATTACTTTCGCATAAAGATTCTTTGAATTACTTCAATACTTATGGCCTTATTGAGAAATTCAATCGTGGATCATAATCAAGTTGCAAGTGAAAAATAGGGACCCTATTGGGCGGTGGGCTTTATTGAGAGGTTTCGCATAGTATCATCGGTTATTTAAATATCACCTATAGTGGGAGAGACAGATAGATATGTATTATCTATATGTAGAACAAGAGAAAAAGAAGGAATGGGAGAGAGACACAAATTGAGAGAGAGAGAGAGAGAGAGAGAGAGAGAGAGAGAGAGAGAGAGAGAGAGAGAGAGAGAGAGAGTGAGAGAGTGAGAGGGAGCGGGAGAGGCAGAGAAAAAGAAGGTCGCGTGCGCAGAGGGAGGAAGAGTTAGCGTGTTTTTTTTTCTCGTCGTCTCTCTCCACATGCGCAAAGGCGCTCGAGCAAGCTGGTTGCTAGGTCACAAATGCAACAGTATATCACTATATATTATTCATTTTTTTTGGACCGTGTTAATTCTTATAATTTGTAAAGTCGTGAAAAATATAAAGGAAAAAACAAATTCAAGGAGTAACTAAAACATTATAATTTTCTGATAAAACTAATGGCATCCGACAATCGAGTCATAAATCTTGAAAGAGATGACATATGGACATGTCCCATTTTGATTTTAACATTGTAATTCACTAATTATGAAAAATAAATAAAATTTTTTAAAATAATTTTTCTACTTTAAATACTTGTATTACTCGTTGGGAAAGAAATTGCGACTTTTTACAATCAACTAATTATTTAAAAATAATAAATTGTAAAGTGCACCTCGAAATAAATCGAGTTTCAGTACCTTTACCTTATTTAATAATAATCAAACCTAAGGGAAAATAATAGAAGAAATAAAATTTTACGCATTTTTGCGGTTTTATGGGTAATTACTGATTTAAAAATGTGAAGTATTCATATAATACAGTAAATAATATGTATAATATTCGATACTATTAATACAGAAATATGCTTGTGTAATAACCAATATTTGAGTTTTTCAAAATTATGACCCTAAGAATTAAAAAAGGATGAGTTTTTATCCTTTTTTAGTTTGTTATTCAATAAAGCAAATAAGTTTTAAATTATGTATACTTAAATTAAACAAGAAACTAAAAATAACGTACCTGAAGCTATAACGAAAAATACTATTATTATATCATGAAAATCATTTCAATGTGTATAAAACTTCAAGTGAAGTTTTATACACATTATTATAGCATGGGTGAAGTTGTAACGGGGATTGCTTGTGAAATATAATCATGTTTAAAAGTATTCATGTTTATATGTTTAGTTTCCGTTCCGCGGAATTAAAACAATTCTTCACATATCACCACCAGTTATTTTTCATGTTATGGCATGTTATCTATTCATTACAACATTTTTGAATTTTATTGGGCTCCTACTCTTTCTTCTATAAAATCTTGATCTGTTTTTGTTTCTACTAATTATTTCGATCCATTTTTTGCACGTAAATTTCACATTTTCGAAATGTAAATCACAAGTATGTGATTCACATACTACCATATATACTGATGTAGAGAGAATATTTCACATTCTACTATTTATTTATCTACATTTTAGATTTGAAAATCCCACAAATTTACAATCAGATATTATTAGAAAAAAGGAGTTAATGCTAAGGAATGTGTACCAATGCAGAAGCGAATTTCAATATAACAGAAAACTTTCATGAACTAGTAAAAAAAAACAGAACTTCTTAACAGAATCGTAAGTGTACGAGTTCGCACGGAAGTGACCACTCACTCTGTCGCTCGATTTCACATCTTTGATAAAATTTTGCCTAAGCGGAGACAACTGATACTTTCTTTAGAATAATAATTCCACTCAAACGACCAAGCAATAAAACTGAACGACATCTAGTATTCTATCTGTCCGTAGTCATAAATGCATAAAATAATTTAAACTTCCTTTCTTTGCTCTAAAACCCAGTTCGCTCTCGAATGGTCTTTTACAACAATTAAGAAGTTTATTTTACGGACAAATCCAACACCCATTTCTAAAAATTGTGTAAAATGAGTTTTATAGATATTGATCAGCTGCAATTGGTTTCACATTCATATTACTAAAAAACAAGCCTATGAAAGGAACTTTTTAAATTTATCTTATTACAGCATAAGAGTTGCTATTAGAAGTTATTACTCTTCTTTACATTTTATATACAGATTGGTATTACTCGTCTATAAATATTTTAATTTTAATAAAAGTTTACAAAAATTGGCTTATAATCTTACAAAAACTGCTCGAGATATCAGTGATTACCTTCACAATGACTTCTATGCAGTAGTAGAACCGGACACTGTTCCATTCTAAAGATATGAGAATTTTAATTCTTGCAATTATGCAAAAGCCTTTTGGCCCAACAATAATATCTACTACGAATAAATAATCGTTTTACTAAAACGTCCTGTCTGCTTCCCTAATATCAAAATAGATTTGTATTTTAACTTTTTCGATTTTCATTTCTATCACATTTATTGCATATTATTTTAGTTTATAAGTATATAAACTTATTTGCATTAATGTTAACTGTATAGTTTAAAAGTAAAGAATTCGGAAAATTGAATTGTTTAAAAATACAAATAAATTCAATTTATAAACTTAATGGAGGAGAATACTTCTTTGAAATTATCTTATTCCTTTACTGAAAAATATGTTTATCAGCCTTATAGTTTTTATAAAATAATATGATTATAATTATATTAGGTTGTCAAATATCTCCCTTCCGCCTTTTTGTCTTATGAATTCCGCGGCTATGTACAAAGCGCTACAGAGCTTGTATCTGGCAATACTATACATAATTTGAAAGGTCTTGACATAACGTACAAAACGACGCTCTACATGATTAGTTTGGATATTGCGTTCAAAAGTTATAAACGTGTAAACATGGAGTTCACTAACGCCGAAAGTCGCGCTATTTTAAAGTTTTCCTTTGTCAAAGGCAATTTCGCTAGAGAAACGTTCCGTTTTAGGGGATAGCACGCTATCACTTAGAACCGCAGAGAAATGGTTTCGACGATTCAGAGCCGGTGAAAACGACACCATGGATAAGCCAGCCGACGGAAGACCTGTGACGACGAATACCGATCAAATCATGGAATTTATCGAGTTAGACCGGTATGTAGCATCTCGTGACATTGCCCAGGAGATGAGAGTTAGTCACCAAACCATTTTAAATCATCTGCAGAAGGCTGGATACAAAAAAGCTTGATGTTTGGGTGCCGTATGATTTGACGCAAAAAAACCTTCTGGATCGAATCAAAGCCTGCGATATGCTGCTGAAAAGGAACGAACTCAACCCATTTTTGAAGTGGATGGTGACTGGCGACGAAAAATGGATCACATACGACAATATCAAGCGAAAACGGTCGTGGTCCAAGGCCAGTGGATCGTCCCAAACAGTGGCCAAGCTGGGATTGACGGCCAGAAAGGTTTTACTGTGTGTTTGGTGGGATTGGAAGGGAATCATCCACTATGAGCTGCTCCCATATGGCCAGACGCTTAATTCTACAATCTACTGTAAACAACTGGACCGCTTGAAGCAGGCAATCGACCAGAACCGTCCACAATTAGCCAACAGGAAGGGTATAGTGTTCCATCAGGACAACGCCAGACCACACACTTCGTTGATGACTCGTCAGAAGTTACGGGAGTTCGGATGGGAGGTTTTATCGCATCCACCATATAGCCCGGACATAGCGCCAAGTGATTACGACCTGTTTCTGTACATGTCGAACGCTCTTGGTGGTGTAAAGTTGGACTTAAAAGAGGCTTGTGAAAAGTGGCTGACCGAGTTCTTCGCAAATAAGGAGCGGGGTTTCTACGAAAGGGGTATTATGAAGTTACCATCTAGATGGAAACAGATTATCGAACAAAACGGCGCATATTTGAAGTAAATCCGATCACTGTAACACTTTTTATAAAGCATTGAATGAAGAGCAAAAAAAGTGGAAGGGAGATATTTGACAACCTAATATAATGACAGGTAATTATATAAAGGACAAAATAAATATGTTGACTCGGTAAAAATTGGTGATTGGGTAGTCAGATTATCCTTTGCTAACAATACCATAGTGATTTTTATTTTTATGTTTTTATATTTTTATTTTATTTTTAGTTTATTTTTTAATAAGAGTTCTTTATTATATTTTTTAGTATCTTGATTATAATCTCTACAAGAGAGATTATAAACAAGAATAATGTGACTATTATTATATAATTATAATTGTATTATTTTATAAAGACTGTAAGACCAATAAAAATATGTTATTTTAGTTTACAAGAGTCGACATATTTTATCTTTTACGTTTTATCACACACTTGATGCTATATTTAATAATTGAGTGTATAAAAATTCATTGCTCAAAACCTCATTAATTTTAATTATTTTACATTTAAATTTGCCCTTTTAAATTAATGTTTATATAATAAATTTATTAACGGGTTATTGGGCCATTTTAATATTAAAATCAGCTTTGTGTCACCTTCTTCCTTAGTTGTTCTCATCTTGTATAATCTGCAATAGAATTTTTTCGTACATGTAAAAGTATCTATTACATTTCTTATATTTATATGTTTCCCTTTTTTCTTTATTAAGGTCTCGGAGTAAAATCTGATCATCAAAGCGTCATATAGCATCATAGAAGATCTAGAAAATACTTTTTGCAGTATAACAATTTTTAAAGGTCAATATTAAAAACGTTTATTTTTTATTTATTTTTTATAATGTTTTTTAAAATCGCTTTATTTATACTTTAAACTATTGGTGTTAAACTATTGGTGTTAAAATATGGCTTGAAGCGGTGGACATTGAAAGACACGCGCAAATAAGGACAGAAGATACGATTACATCATTCTGTCCTTGTTCAAGTCCACCGCATCGAATTGAATTTTACAAATTATAGACGTAATTTTCATTATTCTCGCAACTATTAGGCAAATTATGATTGTTTATCACGAGTTTCGCTAAACGTTTTTTATCATTGAACTGTACAAATTGATGTATTGAGAAAAATCTTAGTCAAGTTTTCTATCATTTATTACTCGGCTTTATGATAGTTCGATTTTACTCAAATATCATCTAAATAAATTATTTCTGATTGATTATTAATAACAATTTTATTTGTATATCATGTTTTTTTAGTTAAATGTTTACTTTAATTCATTAATAATAACTTGAACTATGAAAATTATTATTTTAAACAATATAAATTATATTAATGACAATTTAAATATACCCATGAATCCTAATGAATTTTTCTCTCCCTCTCTCTCTTTTTCACTTAATAATTCTTTTATTTACTAGTTCTCACGCCTCATAAACGATACTCTCATGCCACTCATCTCCCCAAAGACTAATCCGGATTTTAAAAAATTCTTACATTCCTTCTTCTTTTCATTTGATAAATCCGATTGTTTAGTTAGGATTAAAGTCGAATATTTTTCCATACAATTTTTCAATCGTTTAAATAAATATATATCCAAATATACACTTATTATGTAATATATAAACTTTTTGCTTGTTTGAAGTCACTTTTAGCCTTCAGTCATTTCTGTTTATTTCTTTCTTTATATTAATGAAGTCTATTAATCTTTATTGTAAATTGTGATTACTTAACAATATTCGTTTTTTAGTTTTGAAGAATTTTAATTTTTGTAATACTTTGTACCCTTCTCATTATCCAAATAGGGTTTATACTGCATGGCACAATAAAATTGTTTGCAACCAATCACTGTCTCTCTCTCTCTCTCTCTCTCTCTCTCTCTCTCTCTCTCGTTCTCTCTCTCTCTCTCTCTCTCTCTCTCTCTCTCTCTCTCTCTCTCTCTCTCTCTCTCTCTCTCCCTCCCTCTCTCATTTTAACCACTTTCACCTTGTGCATTTTCATTATTTTCAGGGTTCAGTGAACATAGAAATAAATGAATACGTAATTATAAAGAAAGTCAAAGAATGTAACAAATCTAGCTATGTTTCTTTAGAATTTTGAAAACTGTAAATATTTTAGAATAGGTATCAAAAGTAGATATAAAAGGGAAATTCTTGAAAATATTTTAATTGTACTTTTGTCGACTGCTTATATACAAATTAATAAATATTTTTTCATTGGGTCTTACAGTCCAATCAAATCAATCGCAAACAATACGTAACAATATCAATACATATCTACATTAACATTAGTACATCAATACAAAAAAATAATAAAAATAAAAATAAAATTAAATTAAACATTATAATGACAGTCAGACTGTCCTTGTTTACAGTCATCCCCGTAGACTAATCTGAAAATAAAATATTAGCTGAAAAAATTTTTATTAGTAAAGTGCAGTCTGACTGTCCCCAACACCCTTACCTAATTAGGTAAGGGTGTCGGGGACTTTACTAACAAAAATTTTTTTAGCTAATATTTTATTTTCAGATTAGTCTACGGAGGTGACTGTAAACAAGGACAGTCTGACTGTCATTATAATGCTTAATTTAATTTTATTTTTATTTTTATTATTTTTTTGTATTGATGTACTAATGTTAATGTAGATATGTATTGATATTGTTACGTATTGTTTGCGATTGATTTGATTGGGCTGTAAGACCAATGAAAAAATATTTATTAATTAATCTTGAAAATATTCATATTTTAAAAATGTAAAATGTAAATTTCATGTTAGAGTAGAGTAAATTGGATAACACGTATCATTCTTTATTAATATAAAATTATGTACGTGTTAACGTAAAATTACGTATTAAGATAAAATTTTGTTTTACATTTAAAAGCAAGTGGAGTATTATATATATATATATATATATATATATATATATATATATATATATATATATATTATATATAAATTATTTTAGTGGTGTCGGGAGGGGTATATACGAGGTGTGTTCAAATAATAAGGTGACTTTGCAAATAAGGAAGGTTAATTTCGTTCGATTATTGATTTTTTAATTTTGTGTTGGCACAGGTATACCGATCATATATTTACGGCTGTAGCTCTCTAGCATTATTTGTTTGTTTGTTATAGACATACAATAAATTATAAGTGTTTCATTTGCTTGGCGATTTTCTTTTACCAAAAAAATGGAGCAAAGAGTTTGCATTAAATTTTGTATAAAAAATGGAATTCAGTGCTCTAAAACTCTTAAAATTTTGACAGTTGCATTCGGTGAGTCTACTTGAGTAAAAAGAATGTCTATAAGTCGGACAAACTGTTCTAAGAAGGCCGAGAGGATATCGAAAACAAACATCGCCATGGACGTCCTAGTACATCAACAACAGATGAAAACGTTCAAGCAGTGAAAGATATTATGCTAAAAAAACATTGAGTCACTATCAGAGAAGTTGCCCCAGGTCAGTGAAATTCGTTCCAAAACTGTTTAATTTTCATTAAAAGAACCGTCGCATGACCAAAGCTGAGGAGATGTTGATTGAAGTCAATAATGATGCTAATTTTCTCAAAAGGGTTATAACTGGTGATGAATCGTGCGTATATGCTTATAACGTCAAAACTAAAGCCCAACCACTCCATGGAAGAACCTAGAAGAACCAAGACCGAAAAAGTACGCTAAGGTCGATAAAATGTGAAGGTTTTGCTCATTGTCTTTGATTACCGTGGCGTAGTGCATCAGGAATGCTTACTACAAGGTCGTGCTGTCAATAAAGAGTACTACCTTGAAGTTATGCCCCGTTTGTGAAAGACGATACATAAAAAATTTACGGTACTTTGAAAAAACAGTTTCTGGCTTTTACATCACGGTAATGCACCTGTTCATTCGTCATTGCTTGTGAGAGATTTTTTGGCCAAAACCAACATCATAGTCATGCCTCAGCCTCTATATTCACCAGATTTGGTACCCAGTGATTTTTTCTTTTTCCAAAACTGAAAAGACCTATGAAAGGACATCGATTTTGAACGATTGAGGAGATAAAAACTGCATCACTAAAAGAACTCAAGGCTATACCAAAAAATGATTATCAGAAGTGCTTCGACGATTGGAAAAAGCGTTGGTACAAGTATATTATACCTGAGGGCGATTACTTTGAAGGGGACAACATAAGTATTGATTAATAAATAAATATTTTTTCAGAAAACGAAAAAGTTACCTTTTTATTTGAACATACCTCGTATAGTAGTATGGGTATCAAAGGTAAATTAAAAAAGTTAGGTGATGGGGCAGTCAGATTGTCCTTTATTAATATAATATATATATTATTTTATTTTTATTTTTAATTTGTGATTTAATTTATTTAATCTATTTTTTTAGTAGTAATTTCGATTGCAGATTCTATAAGGGTGATTATAAACAAGGACAGTCTGACTGTCATGATATTAGTATAATAAATTATTGTATAAAAACTGTAAGGACAATAAAAATATTTATTACTTTATTTTCAAACAATTGACATAAGTACAATTTTTAATTAATAAAACAAATTATATAAACAATATAACAGTTATTTATTGACAAACCTAAAAACCATTACATAATTATACAAATTATAGTTCTCATATGTTGAGTATGGAGCAGTGTTAGATCCTAAAACTATACACGAGTCGTCGTGGAGATGATCAGTATTGCCTTGATCAGTTTGAGTAAAATAAAATACCTAGATGTCTGAACTTCGCCCCTTAGCTTATTATCATGTAAAATACTGACATCATGTGTATTAAAAATGTATAAAAACGTCATAATTAAAATTAATATTTTTTAAAATATTATTTATATAATATTTAACTTACTTTAGGAGTATAAAAGATACATAAAAAATATTGTAAAAATAATGACCAATCTTTGACGCATACCTAATATTTCTAGCTTTTTTCTTTTGCTATCTTGTACAATTGCACCTTTATACTGATATACATCTATCATATATTCTGATATAAAAAATAGAGTTTATTAATCTACAGACAACAAAATCTGTTTTGTTTCTGTTCTGTACAGGTGGTTCTTTATCTTCTGCCATCAATCCTTCCAATTATCAGTCGCAGTCAGACAGCTGTTCCAAGGTATGTTCGATGACACCGAACTGGAGTCTCGAAGCTAACAACAGCAGTTGTGCAAGTAATGGAAATGTAGTTGAAACTACAATTATCGTCAACGTGGATGAAGAGGAATCACTCCTTGCTTCAACAGCCAGTCCCGTTTCACCTCCCTTCGTTCGTGTTCCTCTTGAAGATAGATCCAAGTATGAAAAACTTTCTTTCAATGCTGATGAAGTCTCTAGTGATAGCGAAAAACAGAAAGTAGCATCAGCTCAAAAAGACGAAGAATTGCGGATAAAAAAAAAGCGCAAACGAGTTAAGGGTGTTCTTAATCGTACCAGGAGGAAAGTTCTTGAACAGCAAAAGCAAGAACTACCCAGTTCTCTACGGATCGAGGATATAAGTAACGTTCCTGTTAAAAATTATCGATCAGATGATTCTATCGGTTCCGCAAGCGATCTTAAGGCTCTGAACGACGAAGATAATCAGGCGGCAGATCAGGAATTGGTGAGGCATAAGCGTATAAAAGTCATACCAAATCGAAACTGCAAAAAGATTCTTGACGAACAACAGCAGCGACAGCAACGTATACACCAGGAATCTCAAGATGTCAATACGTCTAAGAGCTGCGAGTCTGATGATTCAATTGGTTCAGCAAGTGACCTTAAAGCCTTGAATGATGAAGATGGGAAAGCGGACGATGATTATGAAGACGACGATGATTATGATGACGATATTGATGATGACGAATGTGATAAAATTGACGAAACCATATCTGAGAGCGTACGCACTTGTGGTAGTTCAGCTTACCATGCAGAGTGTGAATCAGTCGCTACGCATGAAGATCCTGAGCAGCAGCGCATGCGTCGTCTAAAACGTCATCTTAACCAAAAACAGTGTCAAGAACAACAGCTTGCAGCTACCGAAGTTGATCCCGTGGTCGGGCACCAATATGGCGAGCAGCCACTCTTGTTGGATGATGAGCTAGACCCAGAGTCAAAGCCGGAGCAGACTCATGGAGACCCTTTTGTGAAACACCAGTACAGCTTGAAGCCATTACTGCTGAGTAGGCAAACTGATGATAGTTCATCTGACGATCCAGAGAAATCGAAGACACAGCGATGCACGTCTAAAAATGGCCATTGGAAGGTTGAAGAGGACGTATTTGCATTAGCTCCGTTCCCTAGGCCTAGTGATTCTCGAAAAAATAGTGGCGTAGCTAGTCGAGAGGAATCGAAACATTTCAGACCAAGCACGCCACCGGTTTCAGTAACGATTGACAGGCCTGGAGCTAACTCGCCTATAATTTCGGGGCCCTTGCTCGATTTAGGCGAAGACAATGTCGAACAGTTATCACAAAAAATGTCAATGTATAATTTTATTGTGCCTAAGCCAGTAGAGAACGTAGATTTTGCAGGTGCATCAACTCAAAAAATAAATTTTCATATAGAAGAATGCAATGAAAAAGATTTGTTTGGTTCTTCACCCTTCGAATCCACTAGTTTTAACAATCCGTTTGAGAATATGCCTAACTATGGAAATCTGTCAAACTTGAAGACTGTGGCGAATTCAGCAGAGACTCCACAGACTTACACTGATCAGTCATCTTCCTTTTCTTCTATGCCTGAAAAGTTTCCACTTTCTGTTAACTTAAGAATCTCGAGTGCGAGCACACCAATGAAAACTATGAACAGCGAGGAGTCTAAAGACCTATTCGGCTCCATACCGTTCGATGAGATAGCATCTCTAGCTCCTAGTAGTTTTAATCAGCAACAGAGACCGACCTCTTTACCACTAACTCAGTCGCCAACGTTCGTTGATAAAGCTCTAGATACAATTATTTCAAGCAGTGTTCAATCGGCGCAAACAGCTCAAACAACTAAGCTTCCATCTATCTGTAACCCTACTTATGGTATACCAATCACACAGAATAATGTTTCATCTCATTTAGTTGCCATTTCTCCTGAGCTCGAATTGAACAATACCTCACCAATGTCGCATGAACCCTTGGTACTGCAAGATTCACCAAAACATAAAAAACATTTTCACCATCATGATAAAATCTGCAAAGACAAGTCAAAATATCAGCTGATCAATGACAATGGTAACGATAGCATCGATATTTCGTCTTCGAAAATAACATTGTCATCACATAAAAGTAGTAAAAGCTCAACAAAGAAGATTCCCAAAAGTGGCAAAAAGTCCTCAGCAGCTGTTACAGCAGGTTTTAGTAACTTGAGTTTTGAGGATTTTCCTAGCGATGAGAATAACGATGATGGTCGAAAACATGCCATTACACCCAGAGGTGCTTACGAAGTTATTAGGGAACCCGAAAAGAGATTTGGTTCGTTAAAAAGAAGAAGTAATCCTTTCACTTGATGAGGGTTGTATTTTTTCAATGTACGATATATTCGAGTGGCTTCTGCAAATTTAAATGCTTTACGTGATTTCGTTGACCGAAATATGAATCATAAATAGAGTATTCTTGCTTTTACTACAACGATCAAAGGTGAATATGATGTTTAGATGATATATGTCATAAAACTAGAGTTTCTTTTGGCTAGATCAGCAATATTGATATGATTATATCATATAGTTAATGATTATAATATAGTATAGTAATACAGAATAGTTAATAATTTTAATTATAAAATTGGTTATTTTAATACTTCCAATTGTTTTAGGAATTCAAAAATCAGAAAATATATACAACTTTTGTTTGAAACGTTAATTTTTTATAATAATGGATTGACGTCAGCTCTAGAACAATTATGGCATGATATACATTTAAAAAATCATCCAATTTATTATGGTTGTAATAAATTGAATTTAAAACAGGAATTGGAATTGACAAGTATACTTTATGCTGCATAAAACATCATTACTGGTGATTTTAGTAAAATTTTCAGAAGCTTCTCGCACTCTCACAGGCAAGTGTATTGAATGTAAGATAAATAGTGAGACAGTATATTTTTTCAGTTTTGAAGTATTCGAAGCAGATATTATATTTTTTAAGTTTCATTTTGACGTTTTTAAGCTTACATGTTATAAAGTAGATGAGAATTGAGTGTCATTATGTAATTAATTTTAAATATTCGTATTTATTATCAGAATTATATTCATTTAACATATTCTTATATCTATTCTATGAGTTATTTGATTTAAAATCAATTTATATAGCAAAAAAATTATTTTCATTACTATTGACTATAATGATTATAAATAATTATTAACTAAAATAAATTTTAACATGAAAATATTTATTTAAAATTACAAATTTTTTCTTAATATAATACAATTGAAGGAATAATTTCATGCTTCAATTTTTATGTATACAACTGTAATTGATAAATTTATAATCAATAATCTAAGCACTCTGCATAATGATCAAATATTATACAAATTTGACAGTGATACTTTACACAATATCACATTTTTCAAATAGATATTTTCATAAATTCTAGTCATTATACAGAGTGGCTTTAATGCATTAACAGTAAAATTTAAGAAACGATTGTAACAGTATTAAATTAGTTAAATTTTTTAAATTTTTGTCTAAAAATATTTTATTGTATAATGACATTCAATTTCATTGACAGTTGAAAAGATACCGAAAGTATTGACTTTTCCGTTCCCCTTAGAAGAATTTAGTAATTCTTAAATGTCTATATATCACAAATATGAAAACAGGTTGTTCTGTAACTTAGGCAGCTGGATACCAAAAATAAAAATATATGAACTTTTTAAAGTCTAATATAATATTTAATAAAGACAAATATGCGCATCTATTTTTGAGCTACGCATTTTCAAGACATTTTTATGTACTGTAGTAATATAAAATGTATCATTAAACAACTTCTTTTGGTTGTACATTAATTTAAAAACAGAATAAAATAAAAAAATTCTTCGACACTTTATGCTCAATTTAACAACTAAATTTTGCAACTAAATTTTGCATGGAAAAAAATAAAGTAAAACAAAAAATGATCAGATCTTTTGTGAAATTTTTTATCGGTATATGAAAAAGAATAAAAAAATTAATATACGTAGAATTTTTAGACAATAAAATAACATCTGTAGAATGATAATGAAAGTTGGTTATGTAGTTTAAGACACTGCTTTGTCTAAAAATCGCCTTATCACAAAAGACTGAATCCTGTAACAATCCTTGCTAATTATCTTAAAAATTAAAAGACTTTGGCTTTTAAAAAGAAACGTTTACTTTCATATTTCAATTGTTTGTATAGTTTTTATTTCTTTATAAAACAATTGCCATAAACAAATGATTGGTTTTACTAATCTATTTCTAAATACAGTATCGCCATTTTATTTACGCTTTGATATTGGTGCTAATTAGTGACAAGGATTAAAAATATAATGGTAAATAAAGACCATATGATTTTAACCAAGCCTATTGTACAATAATTAAAAAAAAACAAAAATTTTCATTTGAATGAAAGAATTACAAATTTATTACTTTATCAATTAATCTACGTTGATACTAATTTATATTTTTTGAATAAATTGAAAATAAATTTTATTTCATAATAAAATTATTTTTTTACTTTATAAATTCTGGATTAGAGATATATTTCTAGTGAGTAATTGAGAAATAAAATTAAATAAAATAAAATTCGAGCTAACTATATAAAATTACAAGCAAATAGCTAAAGCATTCTTTTCAAGATAATTGCATTTACAAATAATACTACAATTATAAATTATTTTAAAGTAAGCATTCAATAATGTATTTATTTTCAAGTTGAACTTGTTATTTTATTTACGAAGATGATAACAAAGGAAATTGGACATACAAGTAAATAAAAATGTAATATTTAAATATGCAAACAGTAAAACTTTGTGTTTTTGTGATATTAAAACAGTATTCAAAATACAGTTTTATAATAAATTTGAAAATCTTTATTTGAGATAAATATGTACACATAGAAATTGGATTTTAAAAGAAAAATCAAATACCTTTTCTAGAATTGAAAATTCTCAAAGGAAAACAGAACCATATTTAAAATCTCTAATAATATAGAGTAAACGTTTTTAATTTAATTATTTTAAATTAATGTTCCTTGATAGGTTTTTTTTTTAAATATAGTTTCAACAATTACACTGTGATAATTGCAGTTTTTAATTTTTATAAATTTTTATGACAAATAATACTTTGAAAGGATTGTGTGATAAGAAAAATTATATAAAACAAAAATTATTTTCTATATTAATTTTTAATTAATACTCTTTGAAAACTACATAAAAATTAAAATGATTTTAATTTTGTATTTATACATAAATTTTTACTGTTTATGCAAATAGAGTTACTATAATCGACTAGTAGAAAAAAATTTAGGCTTTTTTTGTATAATTTATTTGAATAATACATCAATTATGAGAAATGATACTTGCATTAAGTATTATTTTACTTCCTCTACTTTCAATATATATATATATATATATATATATATATATATATTATGTACGTAGATTGTACAAGAGTTTTGCTATTAAAATATAAAAGCACATACAGGAAAGTATATGTATATTTTATAGCTGCGTCTGGATTTTTTTCTTGAGAAAGGGAGAAACAGAGGAAGAATCATTTATATTTTTTATGTAAAAAAATCTTACTTCTTAAGTCTCTTAATTAATTTTTTGTGTCAATATAGCTATTCAAATATAAGCATGTAAAAATGAAACAATACTGTGAGCAAATTCTAGAATAAATTTCGAATAGATCTCTATATTTATGTAAAGTAATTGTAGATAATAGAAGTATGTGAAACTGTTAAAATTAGGTGCCTTCCAAAACTTTATTCTATCCAAAATGTATATTAGATAAATGCTTCTTTGATCGAGGATGTATAATTTTAATTAAAATATTATATTATTCATTAATTGAATTAACATTATTATTATAAAGTTGATTGAGAATGCGTTATACATGTGAAACTTCTTTATATAGGAAATATTATAAATTTAAAAAATAATAAAATACTTAGATAGTTTGATAAAATATATCTAAAACTATGAAAATTGAATATAAAGACTTATATAAACAGTTACATCTCATATTTTGTGAAAAATATTTAAGTATTTTATAATTTTGATTAAATTTTTGTAGTACCTTTGATTTACTATTTTGCTTCGATCAAGCAAAACAGTTATATAGTTCTATACTTAATAAACTTCTAGAAATAATTAGATATACATGTGCCAATATTGTATTGTTCCAAATTTGTTCATTACAGTTAGAAATATTTTAAAACAACATTACTAATTGAACAATTTATTCCATATTGTTCAAAATGATTTAATTAAAATGCTGAAATAGATAATTTATTCTAAAAATTTATTATGATTTTTATAACCTTTATAATATAAAGATTGTAACATGCATATATCAATTTGAGCACATTCAATTTATTTAAAAATTATTTAATTATAGTTTTATATTATAATTATTAATTGTTCAGCTTTTATGTCAAATTGTCCCTAAATCACATTTTTTGATGGACTCGTTGTTTTCTTTCGAATTTCAGTATACGTATTGGTTTGTTTGTTTCCTGTATAAACTTCTATTCCTGTATGCTTTGCTGTATTATTATTATTATTATTATTATTATTATTATTATTATTATTATTTATCAATTATAATTATCATTATCATTATAATTATCATCATCGTTGTTGACATAATCTTAGGCATTGATCGATATTCAAAGAGGAATTAAAGAGAATTAATCTGGGTCACAAAATCATTACCGAATTATACACGTTAACATGTGCATATGAAACAATAATATTAACGTGTATAAGCATTTCTGTACTATTGTTAAAAGTTTTACACTGTATTTTATAGTGTGTATTTAGTTCCTGTGATGATAAGCTAAGGAACTATTATATATAAAAGATGTGCGTGCATGCGTGTGTGTTTAACAGATTTTAAACATTATTTGTATAATACCAAACTTTAAGTTTCATGTGTTTATGAATCTTATATAACACTGCTGAGTGTTGACAGATAAATAATGAATTCTCAAGATGACATGATTTTAATGTGGTCACTGTAATTTAATCAATGAATGACATAAAGATGGTATAAATGATTACAAAACATCTTTATTTTGTTTTGAAAATTACATTTCGATTGGTGTAATTCTTATTGAGTCAATAGAAGAAACTAATATAAGTGGAGTTTTAAAAATAGAAATATTTTATCGTATTTATTTTAAAGTAGTCCTTGATCAGATAGTGCAACCAATAAAATTACATCATCTGAAAAATTTCAAGTATTTATTTACTTTTGTCTAGAATAAATTGTAATGTTTTAAAAAAAATTTGTCATATAAAAACAGAAACCTTTTTATATAAATAAATTGATGTTAATATTTTATTAGTTTTGCAAAAAATAAGAAAGTTGCCAAAGATTGTTTTACTGTTTTAAATGAATTAATATAGAGAATTCTTAATTGAAACTTGATAATATATTAACTCAACAATATTAAAATATTTTTTAAAGTTAAAAGCAAATCTGTAAATTCTTATTACTTTTATATTAATAGGTTCAGCATATTTCACTTAACTCAAGGCATTTCTTCATATTATTTGCAATTATTGAGCATTCAGTTTTTCTTGTTATATAATATTTTCTTAAACATTATCTAATTTTTACATTATAGTCATACCTTTATAACTTTATAGTCTTAATATAAATGATTATTAAAAATAAAGATATAGTTCTTAGGAAAACTTTGTAATGCATTATAAAATAATGAGTTTCATTGTCATTGAAGTACTCTCATTTCAATATTGTAATCTGTTATGCCATCACTTGGTAATTTTTGAAATTGAAAACTTCATGAGTATCAAAATATACAATAATCGTTATATTTTGTTAGCTATCTAGTATAATTTATCATATTGATTTTTTGACATTAATTATATTATGATCTACAGAATAATTATAGATTTGTAAAATAAAAAACCGTATGTATATTCTACATTTATTTTGCTATGTTACATTGTTGATGTAGTATAAGAATAACAAATTAAATATTCACAATAATAATATAATTCAAAGATAAAATAAATTTATTTCAGCTCTACAAGAGTCTTTATTCTACATCGAAAAATTGTCGGCATGCATTATGTAAATTATTTTCTATCGAGCTCTTGGTCAAGGAAATAAAACAAAATATTAATGAAAACTAGAAAATGCTATTATTTTTGTACCAATTTTAAATAATAATTGCACATATTCTGCGTAATTCTTAAGAGTAGATATACAATAGAAAAGGGTTGATAAACATATTCGATCAATACTACTTTTGATTGCTAAAATTGCGCTTTTTCTAACATTATATTAATTTATAATTATGTCTAGTTATACACATGTATTACATTGATAACACAAAGTGATAATAAGATGATTGGACTATTAATTACAATCATTCCAAATATGGTTATTTTATATATTACGAAACCATGTGTATAATTATACAATCTATATTATAAAAGAAGAGAAATTAAGTGAATCAAATCAAACGTGCGTGTGTGTATATTAATCGTATTGTTATATTACATATATATATATTTAAAGTACAAAATATTGATAAATAAATTATATATTCTAAAGGATAAAACGTTTTTATCCCTTCTGTTCTAATTACTATATAACAAATAAAAAATTTACATTGTATTCTTTATATGTCCAAATCTCAAGGAATGGACTTGGATCTTGACGGATTAAATTTTTTATTGTTTTATGTACAATATAAAAGCAAACATAATTAAGATTTCAATAAAGATTCTATAGTTATTTCCATGCTTTTCAATTGTATATAATATTTCTATTAAAAAATTTAGCAAAGATTATTGTTCACTAGAGTTAAATCAATTCATTATTTATATCCGTTTTTATCATTTATATCATATTTTACTTCTCTTATTTTCTTTTTCTCTCTTCTATTACTTTATATAGTAGTACATTGTGACACAAGGGAGCGAAATAGGCGTATCGAGATTTGGGATGAGTGTAAGTTTACCGCCCGAACGAAGCGAGGGCGTCAAATTCATAGATTTATATTGATATATTAGACCGCGGGAATTTTTTATATATTAGACCACTGGAATCTTGCTTTTTCTCTTTCTCCGGGGACAGAGTAGGGAGACAGTCCAACAATAACAATGGTATAGAGTAGTTATGGAGGGTAGAGAGAAGAAGCGGAAACTCCGCTAAAATCGTGTGACATTATACGGCAGTGGTCGCAAGGCAGCGATACCCTGTGAAGTTTCTCGTTCAAATGCATGCATTTGAAGAAAAGAGAGTGAGGGTATGTAGTGAGCATGGAGAGAGGAGAAAGCTAAATATATGCTCTCCTACTATTGTTTCTTTTCTTCCTCTTATTCACTTTGGCTTTTGCTTTCTCTCTCTGTTTCACGCAGAACCATCGAGGGATTTCGGAGACAGCGACGTCTACCAAAGAAATCTGAACTACCATCTTCGGCTAATTTTTGATAAGCTTTTCCCATACAAAGCGAGCGGAGTTTCCACTCTTTCTCTCTACCCTCCATAAGAGTAGTACAGAGCGCGCGGTCTAATATATAAGTCTATGGTCAAATTACCCGAGTCCGAAAACGCCTTTGCTCCGAAGCACATGGGCTCTCGGCCATATACTATTTTCCCATACGAGGGCGCTTTCTCTTCTTTAAAGAAGTGCATAAAAAATTGAATGACAAACTTACAAAATAAAAAAAATGTCAAATTGTTTTCCCTGTGTTAGTTATGCTTGTCTAGAACGAGCAAGTATAATATCTAAAGGTCCAGACGATAACAAGTTACCCTATCATAAAATTTAATCCGATGGATTTCAAAAATATAATACTATCAGTTTTCTATTAAGGTTATTTCCGCAATTTATTTGAATTTTGTATGAGTGTACACAGTACCACCGAAGATAGACGGTTATAGAAGCACAAAGCCTATAGGCTAATAGGTAACAAAAAATCGTAGTACCAAGAAGTCCGTCAGATCGCAGCACTATGGTCTACACACATCATTATTATCATTATACAGCGCATATCAGTCTGCATCAGCATATGATCCGTCGTTCTTGCGTAAAAGCAGAAAAGGTTACAGGGCAGTCAGTAGTTTTTTTCAGCACTCGTATGAATTCATATCACGTGTATGTATGGAGCAATGTGTCCTACACACTCATTAAAATGAATGTATACGTGTTGTCTTTAATATGTATATTAAAGATACAGTGCTGTCTTAAATAAAAAGCTAATTTGATATAATATTTAATTAAATAAATATTAGTTAATGTGGGAGTAAATTTTAATAAGGAGTAAATTTTATTCCTAGTCTGGAAATTGATTATTTACCTTGTGAGACATATCGCACTTCAGCAAAGCGAGAGAGGTAAGTCTCAAGAGGGAAATAATTAAATTCTTCGCTAGTGTTGCACGATACTTTACATCACACATCTAAAAAATCATCCTAAAGTTGTGATTTTGAGGTTTTGCGATGTAATGATGTATATTTATTATTTTATTTATACACATTATTATTTTTCTTTTGAATCTAGAACTATTTAAATTTATTTAAATTATTTTAATATTGACAATGAAAGTTCTTTTTCAATGTGAATAAATCATTATCAATAGAATATTAAATAAAATGATAAGTATATGGTTACTGATCATTATATCAGATAATACTTTCTTGTTTTTTATACTGCATATATAACTAAAGTTTATATATATTCATGTATATTACATACAATAAATACAAATATTTTATTTATATTTATTGTAATTCATTTAAAGATATGATGAAACACTTTTTCCAACATCTTTTTAGCATTTTATGGAGTCATCATAAAAAGCTATTCTGAAGTCATAAATATGACATGTTTTAGCGACGTAATAATTAAATTAAAATTTTCAATTTCAATAGTTTAAATAATTTTTCACTTTTTATTCTCATTTATAAATTTAATATTTATTGAAGATTATAAATGGCTTTCGAGTCTTCGGGGAAAGGTAATGTTGTATTATGCATATTGTATTTATATATATTACATATACGGGATTACATTATTACATATATTATTATTAGTTATCCATGTAAATTATAAATAATAATTTTATTCCACTTGAAAAAAAGAAAATTCAACCGATCGGAATCAAACCTCCGACCCTGTGTTTCATAAGCTAACACATTTTCCACTATGCTATAGATTATACATAAAAATATTGGTAACTATTGTACTAGCATCGGTTCGTAATAAATTTAGAAAGAACTATACGCAATTCGTGTTTAAATATTTTTTTCACAATGTGATGCTTTTTTACGTGCTTTATAGTTATCATAATAAATAAAAATCATTAATGAAACCAACAATTCAATAAAAGATGTTGCAGAAACGGTATAATTTACATGTTCACAATATATATATGAATGATAATTTCAAATTAAGATCCATTTCTAGATAGCTACTATATATAACTCCCAGGTATAATTACTAACTAGTTTCAAATCATTTAAAATATCTACAATAAGAAATAATTCTAAATAGAAATTCTCATGAGGAAAAATATAGTCCTTACCTAGTATGAAAAGACTTTTTTTCGGACCTCGTTATAACCCTCGGCTTCACCTCAGGCCACAAATCTCTCGATTCATAAATAAAGCCTTTTCGTACTCGGTAAGAAATGTACTATTCTCTGTGTCTTTATGATTGCCAGAGATATGAATGGACTGAATTTTAGTATTTGCTTTGTAAAACTTTTCAAGTTTATTATTCATATTTTTGCATACATTAAAAATGTATACTTTCTGTAAAAGGAATTTAATAATGTTTTCTTTTTAATTTTCAGCAGTTTTATATAATCGATATATTCATCTATACTTTGTTCCTTATTGCCATTCTGTAGAAACTGCCTTCGTAAGTCTCTTTGCTCTACCACACTCTAAAATTCTAAATACACTAAATTCCACCAAGCAATGGGAATTCTATGAATAATTTTAATTTCCAGACATTTATAATGAAATATTGGTTTTTATAGGATTAATGAATATTTATACATAAATAGAAAATTTTTGCACAAATTAGTATTGCAATAAGACGGAATTAGAAATTGGAAATAGTTATTGTTTAGATATTTATTCTTTTCATTCCAATTTGTACGCTGTAATTTAACATTAGCAGATTATTTTATAAATGTTTTTCTTTGTCTTATAAAAAGTAAAAATCGGAAAATGGTCTGACCAGAATGTTTCTCCATGTACTTTAAAATTAATTTTGTGTACAATATTGCAAGTAGAGAAAATAAGATTTTAATTTGCAAAAATGCACAATTACTCCGTGATAAAAAATATTATTTTTAAAGAAATTAAGTATAAGAAATAAGAAAGAACGTATGAGAACCAGAAAATGAAATATAACTATACTCGAAGTTAATTGAAATGAAGTACGACCCTGAGAAAGGTTGAAGGATCTTACTCGTAAACTCTATTTTCAGAAACAATTAAACTCGCATAACAGCGGTATTTGATATACCACGCTAGAGGCAGAATAATACCAGTTCGAACCTGTACCAATTAAGTCAAAATACCTAACAAATTAAGAGGTCTATGAAATCTCCAGTTAATTATCATTATTTTTGAACGAAGTTATACATTTCGTGTACTACATAACTAAATATACGAGAAAATGCATTACTATGCAAAATAGACAGTTTAAATTAAAAAACAGAGATTGAAACAAAAACAACATAACTGTAGTCGCTCTCCTGAGCGATATCGCGATCGGGATAGTAAAAATAGTAATAATGACTGTGAAATATATGTTGGTTTAATATATAATATTGTCTATATTAGATGAATAAGGATAGTTCTAGGAGTAACGAGGAAAGGAAGGATTTGAAATTCGTTAATCAAAACGATCGAACGTTAGATACAAAAACTTTATTTTAAATGAACTACAAATATCTCGAAGTGAACGACTTCGCGACAAATTTAAGACTGCCGCCAGAGTTCGTAGTTTAGCGCAAATCGCCGTCGAAACGCCTAAACTTCCCCCTCCCCAGGCCCTTGTAATTCACGAAACCCGATGCACCGCATTGCCCTCATCAATTTAACATCGTTTTAAGTATCTTCAATCGCGCATCTTTTCTATTGCCGAGACATTTGTCGCACACAAGGATTATTACGCCTCGGCGGAGGCCGCACCGAACGGGGCGTGGCGTCATAAATCGCGCGGCCAAGGGACCCTTTTCCTACGCAAAAGTACTCTACGGCCGTAAGCAGTCTTTACAATAATTGTCTACGCTATTCCTGCATTTGCCCAGATTTTCATCCGTGACGCAGGGAAAACCCCTCTAGGCAAAAATCTACGTCAGGAACAGCGTTCTTACAATACTATATTACCATTAATTCCCTCTAATGCCGTCGTTGACTAATAAAACTTAAGGTTTTCCTCTTTTAACTGATGAACCCAGCACGCGCGAGTAAAGCCTCACCACGCCGCATTTGGTCTACATCTTGTGGACAACCATCGGGACTGCACGTTTCATGACCAGGCGTCCGCAGAGGGAGTTCATGGCTCTCTCTATATAAAAATCTGCGGCAGCAATATCTCTTGAATATTGCCCTCGCAAAATATGGCTACAGCGTCCTTTATACGCTGCACACACAGGGTCTACGCACCTTTTTTCGTGTGCTGAAACGCCTATCCACCGAAGTATATATATATATATATATATATATATTACATTTATGGGATTACATTATCACATATATCATTATCAGTTATCCATGTATATTACAAATAATAATTTTATTTCATTTGAAAAAAAAAATCATTCGATCGACCGGAGTCGAACATACGATCCTGTGTTTCATAAGTTGATGTATTTTCTACTAAATTCAGATTCTACATAAACAAGGTGGTAACTGATATACTGATATCGGTTTATAATAAATTTTACACGAATTGAGCATCGCGCTTCTTAAGTCGCGTTTAAATATTTTTTTCCGAATATGATACTTTTTTACATGCTTTATAGTAGTCATCATGAATAAAAATCATTAATAAAACCAACAATTCAATAAAAATGTTGTAGAAATGATTGGGCCTATATGTTCACAATGTACAAATGACAATAATTTGCTATTTTTCTTAAAGGTAAATTATATATATATATATATATATATATATATATATATATATATATATATAAACGGAATGTTCTATTATTATTCAATTACTGTATATATAATGTTCTATTTATACACACAACTTACACGAGCGCGCGCGCAGAGTCAACATACAGGCCAAATCGTTTTTACTACATAATCGATTGTTGATTTTATGAATGATTTTTATTCATTATGACTACTATAAAGCAGTTAAAAAGTATCGCGTTGTGAAAAATATATTTAAACGCAACTTAAGAAGCGCGATACTCAATTCGTATATTTTATTACGAACCCCATACTAGTACATTAGTTACATAATTGGTATACGTATAATCTGTAGTGTAGTGGATAATGCATTCTGTAGCGTAGTGGATAATGCATTAGCTTGTAAAGTAGAAGGTCGTAGTTGGTCATAGGTTCGATTCCGGTCGGTTGAATGTTTTTTTTAAGCACAATAAAATTATTTTACGATAAACAGGAATAATTCATAATAATATATGTGATAATGTAATCCCGAGATTACATAGAGAGATTACGCATAATATATATATATATATATATATATATATATATATATATATATACATAGTGAGAGAGAGAGAGAGAGAGAGAGTAAATTAAATAATTTAATTAATTGAATAAATTAATTTATTAACATTATATAAATTAATTAAATAAATTAATTTAATTAATTAAATTAAAGTACTTACCTATGTTCAGAATTATGACCTGCAAAACTTATAGGAAATAGTTAACAGTTTTGGATACAATTAATATCAGGTATGTGAATAAGTCTTTCCCGTTTTTTTTCAAATTTTGAGCCTTTATTGTGAAAAAATGGTTACAAATGAATTATTGAAAGTATTGGCCATCGCTAGCTACAACTTTTTCCCATCTTTCTGGCAACATACGAATCCCGTTGCGAAAAAATTCGACCGGTTTGGCCTCTATCCAGTCATCCACCCATTTTTTGGCTTCCTCGTAGGAATGGAAGTGCTGGTCAGCCAGGCCATGCGTCATCGATCTGAAGAGATGGTAATCAGACGGAGCAACGTCTGGACTATACGGCGGGTGGGTTAGGACTTCCCATTTGAGCGTTTCTAAGTATGTTTTCATCGGCGGTGCAACATGTGGGCGAGCATTGTCATGTTGCAAAATAACTTTGTCGTGCCTGTCAGAGTATTGTGGCCGTTTTTCTCGCAGTGCGCGGCTCAAACGCATCAATTGTCGTCGATAGACCTCGCCTGTGATCCTTTCATTCGGTTTCAGAAGCTCATAGTAAACCACACCTAGCTGGTCCCACCATATACAGAGCATGAGCTTGGCGCCATGAATATTTGGCTTGGCCGTCGATGATGATGCATGAATAAGCTTTGATTATGATATATGTAACCATTGAATACTCGCACAGTATTGGTGGCGCCATCTCTTACAAAAAACGGGAAAGACTTATTCATACTCCTAATAGTTTGCAAACTATTGATGAAATAGAAAAAAAGGCTTTTCTTACTATTATGTAATAATTAAACCTGTTCCCGGTTTATTATGATCCCGACAATTTATGCTTTTATTACACTATTTTAAAAATGTTGGCAATTCGCATATGTTTTACCTAATTTGTCTGAACTAAAAATCGTAGAAAAAATATAGGAGAAACGTTAGAAATATTTTATCCAGATAAACTTTGAGCGAATTCTAATGATATTCGAAACAATATGTAATTTTTTTAACATTATAAAATAAAACTAACCTTTCGGTATTTTTCGGGAATCGATGAAACAATAAAAATGGATCCTTTTTTTTTGAGTTTCGGCAATTCCAATAAGCACAGAGTTGACGGACATGCATGATTTATTCTTATATTATATTGGATAAATTTATCAATTACGTATCAGAAATAATATGCTACGAATAATTAAAATAAAATATGATACTTTTCTAAAATACTATGCAAATGCTACAATAGATACTTCACTATACATTAATAATTTAACATACTGTTCGCGTTTTTTTTATTAACAGCTGATTTATATGTATTACATGTATATATATATATATATATATATATATATATATATATATATAAAACGAAAAATTATATATTATCTCTTTTGAAAATGTATTAATAAGGTTAATTCCAATTCATTGAAAATTTATTTCATCTCCACGACGTATCATAATTCTAAAATTTTTAATTAAAAATTATTTAATCATACTTAAATTAATAAACTTGAGTGACTGTAATTAATTTTATTTTAATAGACTCTTAAAATTTTCTTGCAAGTTTATGAAAACAAATATTAATTAAAAAAATTGAAGTTCATTATTTCAATTATTTTTCGTTAAAATTTAAGAGTGCTCCATACCGCGATCCCAGCGCCACGATGAACTATTAAAACGAAAATGAATATGTGTAAATCGTAGATTTCGTTTTGCGTCTTCATTTTACGTTTTACAATGTTGAAACAAATTTTATAAGAATCTTTGAAACATTCTACAATTGGGGTTATCCCTTACTGCTTTCATAATATGTTTCAAAGTTAGTTTAAAAAAATAAGAAAATGTTTATCTAACTGTCGTCTGCACTATAGACATCGCCGCTTTGCAGTAACATCAAATAACAACAAATATTATAAATTTTATACGTATAGTACAGATCAAACTTGGATAGCCCCGGATGTAGAATTGAATAATGAATCGAATGAACTTTGATTCATCTTTCTATTCATAGAATTGAGGGAGTAAAACGAAATATAAGATTTTATTACGGTTATAATGTAAGTTATCAATTCTGTAGATAAAAAAGTTAGAACTTTAATTTCTGATTTTTTGAATAGGTGGCGCTGAAGAAAATATTCCATGCCGTACAAATCAAATAAAGAATTATGAAGCCTGGTGCAGAATATATATATATATATATATATATATATATATATATATATATGCACATAAAGACACACATGCATACATACATGCATGTAAACACATTGCAAATATAGTAATGTAATACGGAAATTTGAGATTACAGGGAGGTGCGAGATGTACGAGCTTGAGCCAATAAATATATATAAAAATATAATAGGAAAGTAAGTGTTCTTTTCCTAACCTAAAGTATATATAATATTTATGTAGACAAAAATGTTATTATTGCCTACGCAGATTTAATATATATATACATCCTAAAAATTTTTTATTAAATAAATCGTTTCTTATGACAACTAAAGCTCTTTAATTCCCAAAATTTCAAACATGTTTATTTTTTGTAGGAGAGTCTTTTAGCTACAATTAAAACTCATAATTTTAGGAGGAAATGAGAGTTTTAAGTGTTCACAACGTGTAATTGATGCATTTGAGTTATTACTTCGATATGCGCTCCTATTAGATAAAACGGGTAAGAAAAAGTAACCTGAAAAGAATATATAATTTTTAATTCAAATGTAAAATATCATAAAACCATCATTATTTTGGAATGTAGAAGAGTATGATTGTGTATTTATAGTACTGAATTTTAAGTAAGGAGTGAGTACAACTCCTAAATTAATATATTATATTATAAATATTTAAATATATAGTTATCTATATAAAGCAATTTTTAAATTTATTCTTATATTACACATCGTTATACAGTGATTGGCACTTTGTATAATTTATACAGTTTATATAATAAACAGCTTTTATAGAAACTTTTTGTAAGAAAACTGTTACAGATACAAATATTAAAATAATTTTTAATGAAGTAACACTATTTGACAATAGCACTTCTATATTAGAAATTACTATCTTTTTCAATAAGTATCTTTTCAATAGTTTCATTACTATCTATTCAATAGTTAATTATAAAAATTTTATTTTAAAATTTATTCTTGTACGGCTAAAGTTTTCTTTAGTATTTCATATATTGTAATTTTTTGGAATAAATATGTCAGATTAAATAAAGTCAATATGTCAAAACACAAAATTATACATATATTCCCGCCAAAAATATCACGATATATAATATAGAAATATTTTTTGTAAAAACATATATATATATATATTGTTTTTAAATAATTATAATGTAGAATATAATATGCCATTATATTTAGAAGCTGTACTTGCTCCTTATGTCAAAACCAATCCTATTAAATATACAATCATACGCTTACTTTCCCAGAAGATGGTGATTTTATATTTTTCATTTAAAGTAAAAATTATATATTCCACTCTAATTTTTCACTATTTTGCATATTGGACACCTTGCAACTAAAATAATAGTTATCTTTGTTGCATTAACATCAGATTATATCTATAATATTAATATTATCACTTACGAACAATCAAACCGCCCCCTTCAAAACTCTAATTTATCATTATTTTGATAATTATTTATACTTTAAATGACCCTTTAAAATGAAAAATAAAGAAGGCCATACGTATTATACGATTTGTTTAAATATTATTACGTAATAAATTAATATGTTTGTACTATTACCTTATTTTTATTTTCTTTACATATAAGAATCTTATTATATAAATATAAATACTTCATACCCTCGTGTCCCACTCTGGGGAAGGGGAGATGAAGCAAATTGTCTATTCCCGACCAATCAGAAAGCAGAATTTTACTTTTCCTCCCTTGGGAGGAAAAGTGAATGAACGGAATCGTGTAGTCCGGTAGGATTCTCAGTTTTCCCTGCCTGTGCAACATCTGGCATTTACGATGTTTAGACTTACGAGTATATGGGCCAGTCGACCGCGGGTTCGACCTTTTTTTGCACTTTGAGTTAGGTATTCAAAATTTTAAAATGAAATAAGATTTTTATTCTATCTAAAATTTATTATAAAAATTTTTATGTTTTTTAAGTATTAAAAATTATTTATATCTTTTTTTGTAATTAGTTTTAATTTAAAATTCTATTTATTATGCTATTAAATATTTAAAAATTTTAATTTGAGCGTAGATTATTAACAAACTTATAATCTTCAATTGATTAGTCTTATTTATTTATAGGAAAGGGGGCTCCGCCCCCCAACCCCCGGGTTTCACCCCCTGTACCCCCACCATCCAATCCTACATCTCTTCTTAACATACTATATTAATTTTCAAATAAGAGGAAATTATTTTATTTAATTTTATTCAATTCAAGTAAATTGCACGTATAAACTTAAGAAAAAACCGATAATATTATATTTTTTTTAAACCCAACGAATTACATTTTATGTTATGGCAACTTAATTGAGAGCGAGTACCCATCTATATTAGGACCTTTAGATTTTATACCTGCTTGCTCTATCTAAGCATGGCTAACACATGGAGGAGGGAGTTTAACATTCTTTAATTCTGTGAGTTTGCCGTTCAATTTTTTGTGCATTTCTTTGAGAAAGAAAAAGCGCCCTCGTATGGGAAAATAGTATCTGACACAAGCGAGCAAAATAGGCGTTTTCCGACGAGGGTATGTTTGCCGCCCGAGCGAAGCGATTACAATGTACTATTATCGGTCTTACAGCCTTTCTACAATAAAAGATTATACTAATAGAATGACAGCCAGACTCTCCTAGTTTATAGTAACCCCCATAAAATTGAAAATACAAATTACTAATAACACATAAAATAAAAAATCAATTAAATTAAAAATTAAAAATTAAAAATAATATCAGGTATGTGAATAAGTCTTTCCCGTTTTTTTTTTTTTTCAAATTTTGAGCCTTTATTGTGAAAAAATGGTTACAAATGAATTATTGAAAGTATTGGCCATCGCTAGCTACAACTTTTTCCCATCTTTCTGGCAACATACGAATCCCGTTGCGAAAAAATTCGACCGGTTTGGCCTCTATCCAGTCATCCACCCATTTTTTAGCTTCCTCGTAGGAATGGAAGTGCTGGTCAGCCAGGCCATGCGTCATCGATCTGAAGAGATGGTAATCAGACGGAGCAACGTCTGGACTATACGGCGGGTGGGGTAGGACTTCCCATTTGAGCGTTTCTAAGTATGTTTTCACCGGCGGTGCAACATGTGGGCGAGCATTGTCATGTTGCAAAATAACTTTGTCGTGCCTGTCGGAGTATTGTGGCCGTTTTTCTCGCAGTGCGCGGCTCAAACGCATCAATTGTCGTCGATAGACCTCGCCTGTGATCCTTTCATTCGGTTTCAGAAGCTCATAGTAAACCACACCTAGCTGGTCCCACCATATACAGAGCATGAGCTTGGCGCCATGAATATTTGGCTTGGCCGTCGATGATGATGCATGGCCGGGTAGTCCCCATGATTTTCTTCGCTTCGGATTATCGTAACGTATCCACTTTCCATCGCCAGTCACGATACGATGCAGAAAACCCTTTCTTTTATGTCGCTGAAGCAGCTGTGAAAAGCAAGTGAAAAAACGCCGTTCGACGTCTCTCAGCTTCAGTTCGTACGGCACCCAATTTCCTTGCTTTTGGATCATTCCCATGGCTTTCAAACGCTTGGAAATGGTTGTTCGGTCAACTCCCAATGCTTCAGCAAGTTCTTCTTGCGTTTGACAAGAATCTTCATCAAGCAAAGTCGCCAATTCTCGATCTTCAAAGATTTGCGGCCGCCCGGAACGCTCCTTGTCTTCCACGTCGAAATCACCGCTTTTGAAGCGTTGAAACCATCCGCGAACACTTGAATCATCGACACAACCTTCTCCATAAGCCTCCTGAAGCAATCGATGCGTCTCGGCAGCACATTTCTTCAAATTGAACCAATAAAGTGAAACTTCCCGCAAATGACGTCGACTCGTCTCAAATTTCGACATTTTCACGATATCAAAAATTTATGATGCGAAAAAATTTTAACTAATGTGTTAGTATGGAATTGTTGACATATGAATAAGCTTTGATTATGACATATGTAACCATTGAATACTCGCACAGTATTGGTGGCGCCATCTCTTACAAAAAACGGGAAAGACTTATTCACACTCCTAATACAAATAAAGTAATCTATATTCTATGTTAATAAAGGAGAATCTGATTTCCCCCACCATCTTAAATATAAAAATTTACTTTTCATTTCCGACGTTTTGAACAGTTCATGTTCATCTTCAAGGACTAAACTCTAATATAATTTACTTAATTCTAACTTTTTTATTTATTTTTTATTTAATTAAATTTTTATTTTACTATTTAGTTGTAAGTCCTATTTCAGATTGTACGGTGGTGATTATAAATACGGACTGCCCGATACTCATTATATTAGTATATTATATTATTGTAGAAAAACTGTAAGACCGATAAAATTTTTTATCAATTTACAGTCCAATTCTCTACCTTTTCAGTTGAAGCATTTGCTTCAGATATATGCTAAATACTTCTTGGTATCAGATATGCTCAATCCATTCGACACAGCTCCATCTTATATATGTACATATTCAAAATGTGTACTAAATTCACTATACACTCTCAGCACCAATAATTAAGAAGTTAATGAAATGAATTATAAACTCATAAAATTCAATAAATCAAGAAAATAAATCAAAATAGCAGTCTTAAGGACATCTGCTCATTCAAACAGCACTGAAAATCGTATTGCCAGCAAAGCAGCCATAGAAGCAGTTCTAATACAGCGTAAAAAATAAAATATAACAACGCCGCAAATATGTTAATACGAAAAAGAATGGCACTACATGCGATAGAAATATATTGTAATAACATATGGATAGAGGAATAAAAACAATAAAGACAAATTTTTTTCGAAACAAGTTAAATTTTACAATAATAGTTATTTATTTTTGAAAGTTCTTAATATTCTAAAAACATATCAAACTCGCCTAGTTATTTTGCTTTTCTTAAAAAAGTTATTATAAATGTATACTTAGTCATTAGTTTTATTTTTTAAGTAGTTAAAAATTGAATAAATTTTTATTATTTATTAGACCAAATTTCTGAATCTAAAATTTATGTTCCTCGAAAAAAGTCCTATTTTCTTAACATAGATGGGGGCTACGCTGTGATTTTATCACCAAGCCACGTAGAACCTAAACTTGCTAGTGAATGTATCTTTTTATAAAATGTTCTATATCATATTTAATTTTAAATAAATGAAATATACAAATTGATTTTTAAACATAGTATTTTTATTCTTTATAGTTATTGTATCATTTTCGTATTGTAATTAAATTTTTGGTCATTCTTACTGTTGCAGGTTGAAATTTTAATTGCAATATTTATTGTAAAAACTAAGTAAGAAAAAATGATAATAAAAAATCAACTACGACTCTTAAAATATTAATACAAAGATCTTATTTAACCTATAATTAAAAAAAATAACAATAATTAAGCATAAATAAATAAAAAAATGTTAAAAACCTATTTTTAAAAAAATGGTTAACAAATTTAATTAAACAGTAAAAAAGAAATAACAGAGAACAATTTAACTAAAAGTTAAAACATAAAACTATGCCCAGAAAATATTAAATATGAAAAATATTAAAATATAAAATATAAACAAATTATACTCCAATGAGCAAAAACATCCGACTAAATTTAGGTAATCTGCAGGTATCCCCGCTAAAAGGATCGATTCAATTTCAGGTAACATTATATCATATTATGTTGCAAAATTCAAAAGGGATTTAATATAAGACCTATATATATATCTATATTTGGAACACTGCATCAGACAAATGACACAATCTTTATTTGAATTTTTTTTTTAAATTTTGTAATATAAATCGATAAAAACAATTGAAATTTGTTTTCAAATATTATATAATTTTTATTAATTTATTATTTTCCAAAGTACGCTTATTTAGAATAAGTAATTTAAAAATAATTTAATACAATAAATAAAATAATCTATTTTAGATAGATATCAAATAATGATTTAATTATTTTTTTAAATTACATAATTTTATATTAAGAATAGTCTAGAGTGCCATTATGTTCCATATAATTAGTATTTTTATATTTTTTACCCGATAGAATCAAGTACGGTTCTGTCAAATTATAGATTACCATTCCAATTTTAGATTAAAAATACAGATTTATAAGATAAAATTGTAAAAAAAAATAATACAATAAAAATTTAATATTTTTATTCACTACTTTCATATTATAGCATTGCAATAACAAAACTGATATTTTATACATAAAGCCAATAAAATGAAAATATTGAATTTCTTTATGTCTAAAAATTATACGTGTAAAGAATGTCAACTTGGTTTTCTATAAAATGACGAAGAAAAATTCCTTAGACTACATTCCTGGTACTAAAAAATAATTCCAAATTTAAGTGTAGAAAAAAGGAGTTATAATGGCTAATTTATTGCGCAAGAATAGATTAAAAGTAGAATTTCACAGGAATACTAAAAAATTAGAAACAAATCAAAGAATCACCAACAAAAGCTGAAAAAATACTTTCAAAACTTTCAGAACAGAATCGAAAATTAGCGTTATACATCACCTCGTAGGCATCTAATAATTTTGAGTAGGCGGAAATCTAGTCACTACGAACTAAAAATAATTGAACTATTATGGTTATAATATAGACAAATCTTCGAATGAATAATTTCAACATTGTTATAGTAAAATTAAGAAAAAGGTATAAACTAGGTCCTTTTATTTATGTCTAGTAAATAATAATTTTATTTCAAATGCAAGTTTTAATTACTATACTGCAAGAAATTAATATTTATAGAATAATTAACATAATAATAATTTATTATGTTATTTGTTTAATAAAAAATAATTTAATAGAATACATAAACTAACAGCTTGAAAGAATTATAAAATAATAAAGTCTATTGTGTATTGGATTTTGTCATCCCAAAAATTAAGTATAATAATTAATTTTACAATTGTTGACCTTAAACAAATAATTTTGTATATCTAAATTTTCAAAAAAAAAAATTAATTTGAAAATATTATTCGCTGTTATCTTTATACTTATTTCAATATTCATAATTAAGAGATCCCATTCTATTCATTAATGAAATAATTAATATCATTTAATTTTTTATCATTTTTTTGTTACATTCCAAAAACCAAAGTTTCGTATAAAATTGTGTAAATCATTGGTAAACAAGTTTTGATATAAACTCAATATGAAGTTACTATATATATATATATTAATCGTTTGCGACCACCACGGCCCTTGACATTTTTGAGTAAGTAATTTGGTTAGAAATTAGGAGTATGGAGATTATATATGTTAACGTGTGTGTAGATACTCATACATATATGCGTATTTCAATCAATCGCTGGATGTCGAGCTGATGTTTCTTTATTACTGCTCGTCTCCTAGTATCCTTATCTTCTACACTTAAATATACTATATATATATATATATATATATATATATATATATATATATATATGCATGCATAAATTAATAAATATTTTCATCAGTGTTACAGTCCAATATAAATTAAAATTAATACATAATAATATCAATACATATCCATATCAAAATTAATACACATATATCTGCATATCTCTCTCTCTCTCTCTCTCTCTCTCTCTCTCTCTCTCTCTCTGTGCGTTTGTATGTATATATATATATATATATATATATATATATATATATATATATATTATATATATATATATATAATAAACTTCTTGTGAAAAATGATCAACTACTCCGCTACTTATTTCATAAGAATATTATAAAATATAAATTTTGTATGAATCAATTATAATTTACATATTTAACTTGGGCTACTACGGCCCTGATTAATACTAGAACAATCGATAAAACAGAACAGGATTTTTCGTACACTTCGAGTTCCGTAAACTTCCACAGTATATTAAAAATCAGGCGCTTCAATCGATTTTATTTTCCGTCAGAGGTATAGAGCACTCTTAATATAAAATTTCGGAATGAAAAGCGTCAAGTTAATAAGTCAAGTTAATAAGTCAAAGTAACCATTAAATTTATATATGAGTTAGAAGTTTCAAATAATTAAAATTTTTTGGATTTAACAATCATCAGAAATAATAAAAAATTTGAATTTGGCAGCTTTAGAAAAAATACAACTACAGATACCTTAATTCATTTCAATTCTAATCAATCGTTTAATATAAAAATTAATGCATTCAATTCTTATATTCATCGATTATTAACAGTCCCATTAAATGACACACGTTTCTTAAAGGAAGTTAATACTCTAAAAACATTAGCGCAAAGAATGAATTTATAATATTATTATAGATTTCTTAATAGCGAAAAAACGTAGTTAGCTCTTACAAAAACATTGGTATGCATCACCAACACTAGCTCATGATCGTTATTCCTTTATAATTTATGTACGATTTATAAGTAATGTAATTTGTAATCATTTGAGGAAATTTGATATTAAAACAGTTAGCACAAATAAAACCACTTCAAAAACTTTGCTAGTCCATAATAAAGGAAAAATCGATAATTTTAAAAAAAGTGGTGTGTACAAAATTTCTTGTAACGATTGCAATGCAATTTATATAGGCCAAACTGGCCGTTCAATTGAAAAAAGAATCAGTGAACACATCAAATCTATAGAGTCTAACAAATCCTCAACAGGATTAGCCGAACATTGTATCATTAATAAACATAACATTAATTCAAATGATTTTCAATTATTACATAATATTCAAAAAGGCAAAAGGTTAGATTTCACTGTTATTGCAAGTCGCTACAAGTCTGTAATTAGGCTCAGGTCTTGCCCCTCATTATCCCTACTCCTATCTACTCCTCCCTCTATTATTGTACTTACTATAACATACCTCTGTAAATTTAATATATTCTTGCATTTAGAACTTTGAAGATCACGTTATACTCGAAACAGGTGTCAGTTTTTTCAAAATAAATACAAATTGTGAACATATACAAGTTTACTTATTAAGTGTTTCTTACACTATATTAATTTATATTTCATTATGTTTCACTAAGTGTGTAGCAAATATTCTATTAATTTAATATTAACTTACATCATTAATAAATGCATTGAATAGCCGTTCTTAAATTATTAGCCGATATTTACTCCAGTGGACGGCGAGAGAGAAGAGAGAGGAAGAGAAAGCAAGAGAGAGAGAGAGAGAGAGAGAGAGAGAGAGAGGGCGGAGAGAGAGAGAGAGAGAGAGAGAGAGAGAGAGAGAGAGAGACAGAGAGAGAGAGAGATAGAGAGAGAAGGGGCGACTAGTTTGCTTCAATCATTGCAACCCCTGAGATATCTACATATACACATCTTCATGCACACAACACAAAACTACACATACACATACAAGACACTTAGGTTATTAGTATGCACGCAGAAGCGCGTGGTACCGCAACAATCGTAGACCGAACAGTGCCTGAGTCTTTACCGCTCGATAGTACTTATAAGTGAACACTGTGCTAGACGGCTAGACTATCAAACCTTACTCCTCGTGTCTTCGCCACGACCGTGACCTTATGATATATATTTTAAAAATTGTTTTGTAATTAGTTCTGGAATTTTAGCTTTAAAGTTTATTTTTTACTTTCGCAAATAAATTCGTAAAACTATGATTTGAGAATAAATATTCGATTCCTGTTTAGAGCTATTGCAATATTCATAATCAACACAGCAAAATAAAAATATAAGTATATATATATATTCATGAAACTGGGGCGAGAGGACTATCCAAGATTGGTTTAGGTTTAATTTATCGTAGGTAAAATTATCTTTAAGAATAAAACTTCAACATAGAGTATTTTTTACACAAATATTATTTAACTGTTTAATAAATCCCTTATAGTATTTCGAGCGAAGCCGTGACGGGGAATGCTAGTTTATAATACTACTATGATCAAATTGAAAGGTGAATTTCCAATTTATATATTCCGGGTTCTTTCATTCGATAAAATTTTATTTCTGGAAGTTCGTAGTACTGTTAGTCACATCTGTGTTAAATTTCACGTCAAATATTTATTATTGTTTGAGAGATGTTTCGTTTTGATAGGTACTGCAAGTAAATACAGCGATTTTTACTATATTTGGAATTATTAAACAAGAAAATTAAATAAATTTTGTTTCTGCAATGTAATTTCGACTGCGAACAAGTTGAGTATGCAGCGGAAAGCCTTTAAGGATTAGACTCTGTCTTGAAAGAATGTTTGCAAGTGGTACATCGAGCTTAAATCCAACTGTGAGAGTATTAAGAAGAATATAGTATCAAATCGGCCAATTGTTATGCGCTGAAAATTTTACAAATAATCGATGCAAATAATCGACCAGAAGAGTATGTGTTAATTAAATAATTTTGTGCTCATATACATAAAACATTTTGTTGAAGACTATGAACTTCGAAGAATAGCTTGATTATTTCGAAATACGGAACTTTGCAGTTACAACAAATTTTAGTAAAGGTAACAGTTACTTTTACCTTTATATAAAAATTAAAAACGCAATATAAAAATTAAAAATCGATTTTAATTTTTATATTACATATTTTAGGAGGATGATTGTAGATAACGGTGGTCTGACTATCGTAATAATTATATTAGTTTCTAAAAAAGACTGTATTTATTAGCCATCACGTGATCAGAATGCATGAGCCGTATGCGCGAATTGGTGGGTTCGCTGCGTCAACGGTCGGTTCGCGCCGAGGAAGTATGGAGAGTGTTCTATTGAGGATTATGCCAAGGAGATTAGGAGTACGAACGTGGAGGAGAGTGGATTGTATATAGTTGGGTGTGTCGGATCCGTTGAGTGGTACCGTGATGTGTGCACCTAGTGAGATACACAAACGGGGTTTCTTTATCGGTGAGGGGAAATTGTGAGGGTTTGTGTGTGTGTGTGCGCGCGCTCGTGCTATTTTGAGAAGGTAAATTGATAGATTTCTGGACAATATAGATATAAAAAATATAGAAAAATAGATGATATAGAAAATACGTTTGAAAACTAGTACAAAATCTCTTCATAGTGTAACATAGCACTTTGGTGAGAGCTAATTCGTGCTGCGGCTCAACGCGCCTCGGCCCCGATCGTTCAACACGCCATCGGGTTCTTTTCACCCCACCAAAGGCTATGTTCTATTCGTTTTACTTGCATAAGCGAGTGGCTCCGGCTCAACCCGCCTTGGCCCCTAGTCGCTCAATGCGCCACTAGGTTCGCTTGTGCAAGCTAAATTTATTTATTTTTAGTTTGAATTATTTACGGTGCGTACTGTACTTTAGCCTACGCTCAACACGCCTAGGCCCTTAGTCACTCAACCCGCCACCAAGTTTGTTCTAATACGCACCGTACCCCGAAATCCAATTCTTCCTCTAGCTCAACCCGCCAGAGGTCGAATTGGATTTATTTTATTTATTTATATTTTCTTTTTTTTTTACTTTGCTGGACGTTGGGATTTAATAAATTTTTATTTATTTTAGAACAACAAAAATTTATTTAACAAAATATTATAAAATATAATTAACAAAAATACAAGCCGAACTAGCCGCTGTTATCGACTTGTTTAGTCGCGCCATTATCCGCTGTAACAAATAAAATCATAAAATATATTTATTTTATGATGTAGAAATTTAACAATTATTTTTAACTTAAAATTAATGCTCCGCGTGAGCGTAATTACAAATTTTATTTATTATCCTATTCTACGTGATCGCGTCCCACCCTGAGTGTGCTGAGACTTGTCGCCCGCTATCGCGCCGACAACAGGCCCCCCTCGAATAGCCAGTTTCGAGGTCGCTGGCACACTGAATTTTTGCAGTCAGTGCGGCTCTATTTGAGAATTGGGAGAGAGCACTCGCTCTCCCCTTATCGCACTGTACCGCGCCTAAGAATTATGCAGCGCCGTCGCCGCTCGTGAATTGATTCGCGAATTCTCGCTCGCCGCTACTCTTCGAGCCGCCTGCGGCCCGAGAGCGCTCGCACGTCTTCGCCATGCTGCCGGCGCTTTATCCCCGCGCCGCGCCACGAAGCCTTCGGCGCCCCTCCTTCGCGACTTATATACAATATATAATATTTGCGCGAGACTATTGTCTCGTCGCATCTCCCCCTTCCCCCGTGGAGAGTGAAACGCGGATACATAACAGACACCGAAACGTAAATGAATTATACCGCTAAACTACATTATTTTTCCGCCGGACTCGTTGAAACAAATCGTGTGGAAACCGGTTTTGCGCATATAGTAATTTTATATAATAAGAACAAAAAAAAACAAACCGTTAGGTTTTCCTACTCGGACTGCTTCTGTATGTGCGTCTATCCTAATGCGCCAGCGCAGACCGTTGTCTATAGCCCTATACTCTCGCACTCCCGGCGGGATCACGATCTCCGGCCCATTTGGGATTTTCACCTTCCTGGGCCGTGGGGGCTCCGAGATGGAAATCCTACGGAATCCTTCCGCCGATGGATTGATGGGAGTGTGATTAGCGGCGGTGGAAAGACTAACGGTCTCGGGCGCGTCTGCAGCCGCTCCAGCCGCACCATTGGCCTTCTGGCAATAGCCTCCAGGACCGCCTTACTAGTCGGCTGATATTCTGCCGTTGTTGTTGTCTGCTGTTGGGTGGGCTGAGGGAAATATCCCTCATCTCCAGCTACCTCCCCGAAGTACGAGGTGTCTTGAGCATCTAGACAGTGCTCAAACTCGTCGTACAGCTCCTGTGGAGTCATTTTCATGATTTCGTCCATGACTGCTATTAATCACGGTTGATCTTATACTGATTAAATTATTTCTCTTTGAATTAATTCAGTATTTAAGTTAGAACGTTTTGAACAGTGGGCAAGGGCGTGTTTGTTTACATTTATTTCCCGACTCGACAGTACGTTCGAGTTTAACGTCGAGGTAGGGAATGTAAAGCCCATGCCTATATACAAAATTATTTGTATACTTAATCGATCATTTTAACTCTGTATCTTGATCCTGTGTGTTTACAGAATATATGTTCTCCATCGTGAGCCGCGTTTATTTACGAAAACAACCTCTTTCCTCCCGATTCATTTCCGAGCCGTATTGCTAATTGGTTTTTAACCAATGTACATTACTATCTATTACGTATTAAATTATACCTATTATTGACTTGCTATACAAAATTATTAACTCGCTATATAAAATTATTAACTCGATATATAAAATTATTAACACGCTATATACAAAATTATTTACATAGATATCGATTACTTAATTTTACTTAATTTACGTATTACTATTGCCGGCAATGTACAATATATTACAAATTTACAAAATTAATTATTATTTACAAAAATTCACGTATCGTGACCGGTGTACGGTTTTATGTCCTTGACATGATTTTTTTCTATTAGTTTCCTATCTGCCCTTTGCAGATTAAATATGACTGGGAAAACTTTCTTTATTATTGCAAATGGAAGACTATATTTTTCGCAAAGCTTTGCATTGAGCTGATTTGCTTTGTTTGACAGTATGTGTTGACGCTTCAGGACTTGTTCACCAACACGTGGCTGCCAATCACGTCGGCGTAAGTCATAATATTTTCTCTGCCATGAGAAAGACTGTAACGCTTTTATTTTGGCGAGCTCAAGTGTTTCTTGAATATTCCTTATCCTTTCTTCTGCTTTCAATTTTGAACGCTGTCCTATTTCTTGTTTCAGGCTACCTGGTGCGCTTAGCTCTCGTCCGAAATTTAAATAAACTGGAGTATAACCCGTGCTATCGTGCATGGCTGTGTTATACGCGAATGAAATTTCGTTTAGATAATTATCCCATGTTTTTTGGGACTTACCTATGTACTGTTTTACCATAGTTTTTACAGTGCGATTTACCCGTTCAACAGAATTGCACTGGGGTGAAAACGGTGGCGTAGTTCGATGAGTAATTTTCGCATTTTTTAATATTTGGCGAAACTCATTCGAAATAAATTGTCTACCGTTATCACTCACTATTACTTGCGGGCATCCAAAACGTAATATAATTTGTTCTTGAATTGCTCGTCCTATGGTAGCACTCGTTGCTTTTCGTAATGCACGTAGTTCGATCCATTTCGTTAATCGATCCTGTATTACAAGAAACAGAGTATGTCCGTTATTCGATCGTGGGAGAGGCTCCACCAAATCAACAGAGACCATCTCCCATGGCTGTTTTACATTTGTCGCGTGCATTTTTCCCGCCGGGGCTGACTGCTGTGCTTCCTGCTTGGCAGTTTATACACGCGCGTACGTACCGTGTGGCTTCACGGAACATGCTTGGCCAGTAGTAGCTTTTAGCTAATTTTGCTAAAGTTTTAGCTACTCCTAAATGTCCTGTGGTAGGATCATCGAGGTTTTCATTCAATATTCGCTGTTTTTCTGAGTCATTTATACATATTTTCCACTCGCTTAATTTATTTGTTTCATTAAAATCAAGCGTGTGTAATATGTGCCGATACAATCTATTGCCTTCTATCCTGTAATCCGGAAAATCTTTCGGATTTTCTGATACCGATTTATAAGTTTTCTCGTACCATTTATTTTCCGTTTTCGACATCGCGTTTATTTCGACTGGATTCAGTGATAGTATATCGGCCACGTTGTTTTCTGTCCCTTTTCGATACTATATATCGAAATCCCATTGAGCTAATTCCAGTGCCCATCGTGCTAACCTTCCTGATGGATTATCTAACTTCTCCAACCATTTTAATGATTGGTGATCCGTTACTACCGTAAACGGATAACCTTCCAGATATGGGCGCATTTTCTATATGCCCCACCGCACAGCTAAACATTCCAATTCAGTGATGGAATAATTTTTTTCCGCTGGATTTAGTGTGCGGCTGGCATATGCAATGACGTTCTCTTTTTCTTCGTCTATCTGTGTTAGCAGGGCGCCTAGGCCAAGTAAACTCGCATCTGTTTGCAGGACAAAAGGCAGATTCCAATTTAGCCATGCCAAAACAGGAGATTCCGTTAAGTTTTTCTTTAGCTCTTCAAAAGCCGTTGCTTGATCCTGTGTCCATGTCCATTCTGTTTTCTTCTTTAATAGTATACTTAACGGTGCTGCTGTTTTTGACAAATCTTTAATAAAACGCCTATACCAGGAAAGCATTCCAAAAAATCTTTTCAATTCCTTTTGATTTTTTGGTGGTGGTATTGCTGAAATTGCTTTAATTTTTTCAGGATCTGTTCAAATTCCCTGTGCATCAACCACGTGTCCCAGATACGTAAGTTGTGACCTTGTAAATTTACATTTTTCTGGATTCGGCTTTAATTTGGCAGCCCGCAACCTTTCAAAGACTGTCTTTAGCATTTCTTTATGTTCCTTATAAGTCTCGGTGACGATAATTATGTCATCAAGATATGCAAATGAATTTGGTGCCATTTCGGGTGTAATAATTGTATCTAGCAGTCTCTGAAACGTTGCTGGAGCAGTATGTAAACCAAAAGGCATTACATTGAACTCATAAAGGCGTCGTCCTGGCACAGTAAAAGCCGTAAGAGGCTGACTTTCTTCTGTTAAATTAATTTGCTAATAGTCATTTTTAAGGTCAATAGTTGATAGTATTCGTGACCCTGCAACTTATCAAGAATTGACTGTGTTTGTGGCAGTGGATAAGCATCCTTTTTCGAAACTTTTAGACAGCGATAATCCATACAAAATCGAGGTTTGCCGTCTTTTTTCCTTGCGATTATCACAGGACTACTCCATGGGCTGTTGGGCGGTCGTATTACGCACTCCTTTATCATTTTATCAAATTCCTCGTTGATAATTTTTTGCATTGCCGGGTTTCTAGCTCGGTAACGTTGTTTTAAAGGCGTAGTGTCCGTCCGAATAGTAAAATAAAACGACCAAATTTACTTTCCATGGGGAGTTTCGTACTAAAACGCTAAAATACAATCTCCATGTGTAGCCGGACCACGCTACTACAAAGTTAGTTTTAATTTATATCTAATATTCTTATTATTTACATATTGTTTTTAATTTACTAAATAGATTTAGATTGATATAACTCGAGCAGAAATTATTAATAAAACTAGTTAGTTAAATTTTTTTCTATACTTGGATCAAAATAATAATCCTAATAAAGTACTATGATTAATTTAACGAAATATCTAAAAAAATTATTTTCATTAATACTACTGTGTACAAATGTGAATAAGACTTTTCAGTTCAAAATTCCCGGGTTTATAGATTCGGACAAATGTTCTTACTTTTAAGTTGGTAGTACTGTCAGAGTTATCTTTGCCGAATTTCACGCAATTATCTTCATTTGTTATATAGTTACGCTTGTGTTTTGTGAACAAAGAAAAGTTGTCTCTTCGATTTTGTGCGCGAAATAAAATATCTGCCGAAGAAACGTTGAGAATGTTGCAGAAGTCCTTTGGTGAGAAGACAATGTCAAGAGCAAATGTTTTTGATTGGGACAAATTGTTCAAAGAAGGTCGAGAACGCGTTGAAGACGAACCACATCAAAGACGACCAAGAACATGTACTGATGGGCTACCCCTTGACAAAATCAAAGAATTGGATTTGTAAAATCATCGATTGACTACTAGAGAGCTTGCTGATATTGTTGGAATTTCAAAAGGGCCAGTCGACACTATTTTGAAAGACTTTTTGTGCTTGAAAAGAGTGAAATCTCGATTGATGCCAAAAACACTCAATTTTTTTAAAAAAACAGGGTCGCATGTTGGTCTGTGAAACGATGCTTTCAGAATATCAGGATAAGATGGAACGCATAATAACTGGAAATGAGACTTGAGTCTACGCTTACGATTCAAAAACAACCGATTAATTCAGGAGAGCGGAGACCGAAAAAATCACGCCAAACTCGCTCAAAAATCAAGGTTATGCTCACTGTTTTCTTCGATTATCGTGGCATAGTGCATAATGAATTCCTTCCAACCGGACAAACGGTTAACAAAGAATATTATTTGATTGTTATGTGCCATTTGCGTGAAGCTATTCGTCTCAAAAGACTAGATTTATGGAAAGACAACTCTTGGTTCTTGCATCAAGATGAGTGAGTTTTCTAGTTTTCATAAAATTCTGGAACACTTCTTGTGGGGCCTCTCCGAGAACCCTCATCACAGATTCTTGGATGTCTTCAACGAAGTCAAAATGTCGACCTTTGACGAATTTTTTCAAATGGGGGAATAGGAAAAAGCCTCAGGGTAACATGTTCGGTGAATAGCGCGATTGTGGTAACGTTCCGATGCTTTCAGACACCAAAGACTGAGAGACACTGAATGCATTCTGGACTTGAATTCATGAATTGTCAGATAAATAGGACAAAGTTATAGCTTCCGATGGAAAATACTTTAAATAAAGGATACGTCATCATGTTTTCATAATAAAACCTCATATTTTGGAAAAAAATGCCAGAAACTTGCTTGTACACCCAATATTTTATTGGCTAATTTATCCTATGCATTAAAAACGCTAAGCTTACATATGCTCTTTGCATACCTGACATGGGAAGTAGTAATTATTTGCATTAAAATACAATCAATGCAAAAATAAATGTTTGTTTTTAAATACAATTTTTAATCTTTTGTCCATTCTTCATTCTTTTGTAATGTTGTGTCCAGCAACTGCGGCGAATATATATATATATATATATATATATATATATATATATATATATATATATATAGATATAAACGACAGGTCGGTTTGCCATAGAATGTCGATCTGTCTAATTTTACGAGCCTGGGAAAGTGCGTAGAAATACAATGCAGAACATTCTGAAAAAGAGAAATAGAGAAGGAAAGAGAAGAAAAGGAGGCGAGCGTTTGGCAATTCTGCCGAGGCATTGATTAAAAAAAATATATTCAGGTTTATATAAGACAGAAAGAGACCCGCTATATATATTTATATATTTGTATATATAAACTGTATACGCCTCGCCCGTTGACGAACTTCAGTACTAAATGCCTACGCGGCGCACGCCTTCCTCTCATAAAAAAAAATCGGATCAGATGTGGTCCTAATAATGTAGTCTAGTTGCAAGCCCGCCGTGATGCAGTGCGGACCGAGGTGCCCTCTCGCCTTCTCCACCGATTGTATCCCCCTCCCCTGTGAAAAAGTCGGTATAAAGCGAAAGGTGCGCTAATGCTTTATTTACCCTCTTCTTAATATTATTAATATAATGAAAAATGTATGTTTTGTTTGTAGTCTAAGTTTCGTATAATTTCATTATTTATCTATTAGTATTTATTACTATTATTATTATTATTAGTATTTTAAAGAATCTATGTTCATATTATTATTAAACATGGCTTATTATTATAATCATTATCGTTTTTATGAAGAATATTATTTGAAAAATCGATGTTTACAATTTAAGTTTATACAGCGCTGTTCCTTAATCATGTTTAATAATATTATTATTACTATTTTTATCATTATTACTACTATTATTATTATGATTACTACTACCTTTACACTATTGCAACTAGTTTACACCACTATTATACAGCGTTATTCGTTAATCATTATAGTTATTATTACTGTTATTGTAATTATTAGCGTTACTATTATTGATATTAATATTATTATCATTATTATTAACAGTATTATTACTACTGAACCACTATTATAATTGTGACTGTTCTTACCATAGTTAGAGTTATTATTACTATGACTACAATTTGAATGGTTTTACATTCAGTGCAGTATTATGTAAATTAAAACTAATATTATAATTACGCGTACTATTCTTTTTATTATGATTATTATTAATATTATTTTAGCATTGATATATAGCACTGCTAATAGAATTGAATTAATAAGTTTAAGTTGAGTTAATAATGCCTAGGTTTATTTTATACCAAATCAATATAGCATGGTTTTGTATGAAATTTATATAGTAGTTTAGATATAAAAAATCGAAAATCATCATAATAATTGTACGAGATAAAGAGAAGGCAAACTTTCTCTATGAAGAAAAACATCCCTTCATCTCCTCCAACATCATGTAATTTTCTAAGGAGAAAATTTCAGCGGCGCCGATCCCGGACTATAAATATGAGCTCTTGGAACCGCGGAAAGCAGACTGCCGGTCGCGTTCGTTTCATACGGATTTGTTCTGAAACTTTTGTTTGTCGCTGTATAACGTTTGCTTGTCGCTATTTTTTAAAATAAAAAAGAAAGTAGAGATTACGGAATCAATTTATATTTCCCGCATATTTTCAGTATAGGAGACGCTAGCTGCCCAGCTGAGAAATTGTCACTCAGCATTGAAGCCTCCACTGAAAGTAAGCACATCTATCTAAGGAGTGGTTAGAAGGCTGAACACTTGTGCTACTGCTATTTTTAGAGGATGTCAGAGCCGTTGTTTCTCTGAGTCCGAACTGCTTGGAATAGAGCCGTTTCGCAAGTGGCTTTAGTATACCGCGGCGCAATGCGTCGAAACACGGAGTACTATATTTCGCGATCTGCTCTGTATGTTCCTGGCTTCAAACGCGTAGAGCGTGAGCCGAAATAAAAAAGGAAGCGATTTATTGGTAAACAACGGCATTGAGTTCCGTTCAGTTCTCCATGTGCCACCAACTTGTGTTGGACGTCACAGTACCACTCACTATATTATTAAAGAACTTTGGCCTTTCCAGTTTAGCAGCCCTAAATTCAGAGACGCATGAAACCTTAAATTACAGTTCATAGTTCTTGTAAATGTGAAATTCTTACATATTACGTCTTGCTGTTGCATACTCATGTCGTTCATATTTGTTAGTTTCGCTATTCACCCCAGTAGTGCATATTATATCTATATTGTCAATATAAAATTTATCTTATCATTAGTGATAGGTTTTAGTATGGAAGGTAAAGAGAAGGTATTGAAACTCCGCTCGCTTTATATGGGAAAAGCTTATCAAAAATTGGCCGGATCTGGTTGTTCAGATCTTTCCCGTAGATGTAGTTTTTATGAAAATTCCACGATAGTTTTGCGTACAACAGAGAGAAAGAGAGAAAGCAAAAGCTAAATCGACTGAGGTGGACAAATGAAGTAAAATTGTGGAAAACTGAGATTCAACTTTTCCCTCTCTCCACGTTCACTATATACCCCCACTCGCTTTTCTTGAAATGCACGCTATTCAATGAGCATCCTGACAAGGTATCGCTACCTTGCAGCCCATTCTGGCACGAATTTCTGCCGTGTAATTTAACACCATTTTAGTAGAGTATCCACTCCTTCTCTCTACCCTTAATAGGTCTTAGAACATTAGTTGCAAGATTGTAACGAGTTTCCATTTGGATTTTTCCATTTCTATTTCAGTACATCGTATCTATAAATATTATATTTAAAAAAATGCGTCGACTGTAGACTAAAAATAGCAGATCTAAAAGGATACATGTAAAATATCTGTAAAAAAGGAACATACGTCTACATTTTATCCTTAAACATTGCTTAAACCATGTGAAGCCATATGCTATTAAATTACGAAATAGCAGAAATGAGTTGTTGCCTCTTTAACCAAGTATTCCAATAGAGTATCAATTCACTATGTGCACGAACATAAGTGCAGCGCCACTGAGGTAGACTTGAGAACTTTAATGCATACAAAACAAAACGCTCCTCGAAATAGTTCTTGCGGTAGCGCGAAAACATAAACTAAAATAAATAAAATAAAATCAGGAAAAAATAACCAATCTCAGATTTTAGTTACAAAATAAAACAAAGTATTTTCTTAAATTAATATATAGAAGTAATACAGATTGTGTGTGTGTGTGTGTGTGTGTGTGTGTGTGTGTGTGTGTGTGTGTGTGTGGGTGTGTATACTACTTTGCACGCGTGTACTTATTCACAATTATTTAGTTGAATCCGCGCGCTTATGATAATATTCTCGAGCACTATCCATCTATTTATTCAGGGTGGAATTTCGATACGAATGAAGGCTGCTGATCTTTCGGTCACTGGTCATAAAGGTCGCTGGTCATAAATGGAGCACCACACAAGCAGGATTAAGCCTTATTAGGGTGCAGGAAAGGTTTTAGTGAGGCCACTGGTCTTTATCGAAGCGCCGCGCAAACAGGATCAAGTATAATCAGAAAATAAAGGATGATTTAGTGAAGCCGTTGATATTTAATGGAGCGCCACGCAACCAGGATCGCGACTCTATTATTCAGGATTTTCGGATGAAGGGAGGATTACTAGAGCTGTGGAATCAGGATAGCTCCAGAGAGCTTCTTCCGATCGTAAGGCTGAGAGAAAACTGTTTTTATGGCGGGAAACTTGTCCTAATATGTATTTTTTGACAAGAAAAATTAGTCGATCGGTTGTTTACGCCACTGTTCGACTGATTTAGCATTGACCCACTAAAAAATAATAATAATAATTTATAATAACAATAACCGCATTATAATTATAATAATTATGATATTTATTCGCGAGTTTGCCTTTGGGGACGCTCATATTCCTATAATATATATTATAATAATTACCGTACCGTCTTATAATAATAATTTTTAATTTAATTTGGATGACCCGTATGCGCACTGTTTATAAATAATATTTAATTATTAAAATATTCATAATATTTATTATAAAAAAATAATAATAATTAAGTATTTAAATAATAATAATAATTAATTAAGAATTTACAGAAATATTAATTAGTTCGTATGCTTTCATATACGTACTTGTAACATGCATTATTCAGCGGCGAGTAATAGATATTATAGATATATAGATATAGTATAGTGAATAAGTAACGCGCATAATCCAATGTTAAATAAAAGATAGTTTACTTGTATTGTATAATAATATAGCTAGGTACAACCAGCGGTCACTAAATAAATAAACAACCAATAAGAACCGATGAAATTATAATTTAAAATGAAATAACGTACTTTTCCTTCGTATAAAGGTGCGTTATTTTTCGATACATGTCCTGTTCATTTTCTGTACTTGCTGAGGAAGGCACCTTTTAAGTGAAGAAAAGGGAAACAGCGAATTTCGACCGACCAACCTGTCCTTTCCCGGTGCAAACTCTTCAACGTGGAAAAGGTGGTCTTTTGTTCGTTTGAAAATATAATTTCTTGTGTAGAAAAGGGCGCTCTCTTGCTTACAAGAAATACCGCACCAAGTGACTCACGAGAAGACCAACGAAAAAGGAAAAATTTTATTTCTGAGTAAAGGCGCTCCTTTGTCAGAAATAAAATTAGAAAATATATTAGTGATGAGGTACTCCTCAGAATAATATATCAAACTCCGTAGGGCATTCAGTTTATCTGTAAAAAATTAAGAGTCAGATTTTATCTCTGAGAAAACGTGCTCCTTTGTCAGAGATTAAAAGTGTGTGAGATAGCTGAGACCTGTAAGATGTCATATGAACGTGTACAAAATATTTTGCATCAAAATTTGTATATGGAAAAGCTCTGTGCAAGATGGGCGCGGCGTTTGCTAACAGTCGACCAAAAATTGATTCGAAAGAACATTTCTACCGCCAATTTGGCGTTGTATAAGCGTAATCCAAGCGAATTTTTACGTCGATTCGTAACCGTTGACGAAACTTGGTTCCACCACACTTCTGAAACCAAACAACAGTCTAAACAGTGGATTGAACCAGGGGAACCAACTGCAAAGAAGGCAAAAACAATTTTCTCGGCGAACAAGATTATGGCTACTTTTTTGTGGGATGCAAGAGGTATTATATGCATTGATTACTTTGAAAAGGGTAAAACTATCACTGGTCAATACTACGCAGATTTATTGCAACGTTTGAGCCACGAAGTGAAAATTAAACGACCTCATCTGGCGAAGAAAAACAATGTTGTTTCATCACGATAACGCACCAGCGCACACGTCAATCGTTGCGATGGCTAAAATCAACGATCTGAAGTTTGAATTGATGCCGCACTCTCTCTACTCTCCAGACCTAGCTCCGAGTATTATCTGTTTCCTAACCTCAAAAAATGGCTTGGCGGTAAGAGATTTGCGGACAATGAAGAAGTAATCGAAGCTGTAAATAGGTATTTTGAGGAGCTTGACAAATCAGTCTATAGAGATGACATTACTAGACTAGAACACCGCTATGAGAAATGTATCAGCCTTGGAGGAGATTCTGTTGAGAAATAAAAAAAAATTCTTGTAGACGTTGTTTTTCTTTGTCAGGCCAGAAACTTATCAATTCACCCTCGTATGTATATATATGCCAAATACTTAATTACATTCATTATCGTACAGTTAATTAATACATGTTCATATCGGTCTTACAGTTTTTTAACAAATAAATATAATCATATTATAAAATAATACAATTATAAAGACTTATTTGTAAAACTTTGAAAACTACAATTAATGTAGTTAGTGCAGGACAAAATCTGTTACAAATACAATTTTATTATAATCGAATACAATTAAACTATTAATCAGACTATCCTTATTTAAACTAATAATATTAGTGAATAGTAATATAAACGTTACAAATGAAATTTTATTATAAAGTAATATAATTATTATGGCAAACAAACAACTATAAATTCATCCATGATACAATTAATGCTATATTACTTTTTTTTACTTACATATGACTTTTTTTGAATATATATATATATATATATATATATATATATATTGGGTGTACAAACAAGTTTCCAGCGTTCTTTTCCAAAATGTGAGGTTTTCTTATGAAAACATGATTACTTCAAACTTTAAAATATAACTTTTTCTTATCTATCTGGCAATTCATGAATTTCGGACCAAAAAACTTTCTCGTCTTTCAAGCCTAAGAACGTATCGAGCCAATTTTTGATTCCATCTACTGAACTTATAGTCCAGGCGAATTAGGGTTTTGATTCAACATTTTCTCCAACGCCTATTTTTTGCATTAAATGATAGATGAAGATGTGTAGAATAAGACCCTAAGTTGTCAGGATCGTAACCCATCGGCGACGTTATTTATTGCAAAATAGTAAAAAAATACTCTTTTTTTTTAATTTCTCTTCAATAGTTTCAATAATATTGCTCTAAACTAAAAATGTTTCGTATAAAAGTTGTGCAGGAGATAATTCTGAACAAAAGTACGTACATTAAAAATTTAAAAAGTTGATCTTTCTATTGTTAAATAAACAATGAAAATGGACAATTTTCGATATTCAAAGAGCTATACAATTTGTTTAAACAATTGAAATTCAATAATAATGGCGCAAATAGATGTTTTTTCATCTACTTATACTATGTTTCAAATTACAAAGTGTACTTTCAATATGGCGACCAGTTGCAAAATTATTTATATTGCAACTTAACCATTGCGAAGTTCGTCAACGCCTGGGAATTTTTGAATGTAGTAAAATGCAATCATTAGAGGATATTAATAGTAATCAAAGCTGAAAAGACTAGATTTTTAAACTAATTATTCATATTGTTTAAAGTGAAAAACGCCGTTGCTAGGGACGATATCTCGGAAGTTTTTAACGCTAGAATATTCTATTCACTACTCTCTAAATAGTTTTTGACTGAAGCCGCAACATGTGGCTAAGCGTTTTGGTGATGAAAAATGACGGACTCATGCCTGGCCATTTTTCATATAATCAAACGAATAAGTTGGGTTCGATGCAATGATTTTCTGATAGTTTGACCACTCGGAAACAGTTCGTAGTATACGACACCATTTTGATCCCACCATTTGAAAATCATGACTGTATGTACGTAAATATTTCATTGCAGCGTCGATGGGGCGGGCTCACCTGGCCTTGTATATGACTTCAAAATTACCACTTTTGAATCGTTTAAGCCTCTCGTGCGACGTCAATTCACCAATGCATTCCGCTCCATACGTTTTCGAAAGCAAACGATAGGTCTTAACCGCACTATTCCTCATATGAAAGAATAGACGCAGCGCGTCTATTCGATAGAATAAAACATAAGTTTTATTCTATTAATTAACGCTTTTTATTACTATTATTTTAATTATTATAATGCATTGGTCGATTTTCAATCGGTAAACTAACAATATTTCTATATGTAAATCTTTTCGTAGAAAAATAAAAACAAATGTTCATATATCAAAACAAATATATATAAAATATTTTTCGAAAATATTTCAAAATAACTTAACAAAAAATAAATTATATAACAAAATTACAGCTGACAACAATGGACCAAAAAAACAAATGGCTAAGTACATTTTATATGTATCGCCATAAATCACAACATGTATAGTTTACACAGAGATAATAAGCAGCTAATTATACGGTAGTAGTCTATCGATATTTCGTACTTTTTTTACCGTTTTTTCTACTAATTTTATTTCAACTTATATTTTGAAATCGGTTTTATTAAAAAAAATTTTTTTTAATTTTTTTCTAGATTTTTTAAAATGTTCATTAAACTGACTTAATTTTTATTAAACTTTTATCTCACAAATTTTTTTCTGCAATTTCTTTTTCAATCGATTTTTTGTATTCAGTTTTATTTTTTTCTTTTAGAGAAAAATTTCATCGAAAATAAGTATTATAGTTTAATATCTATACTTTTTTATTCAATTTGTTCCAAAACCTTTTTCCGTTATCAATTTCTATAATATTTGTAATCAAGTGACTCAAAATATATATGTAATCTATATATCTAGAATTTTAATCAGTTTTTTATGTAAATCTGAAAATTTTTTTCAAAACAGCTCTTTATTTATTTATGTAATTATATATATATATATATATATATATATATATATATTAAATAATATATATTTAAGATTGTAAATTATATATTCTTGCAAATTTTATTCTATAATTTTTAGAATAAAATTAATTATTGCAATTACTCTATAATATGCGTAAGTAATTCACATAATTTATTTTTAACAATTTCCTCAACAGATAATTTTATCATAGGTGAGCTTACGTCCACAATCACTGTAATATTATAAATAAATAAACAGAATAATTTCGTTATTAGTTTATACACAAAATGACTCTATGCCTTAGACTTATAGCCTTAGTGAGGGTGCGGCTTAGGCCTTCCCATAGCCCCTCCTTGAATCCGGGCTGATATACAGCGATTATAGTTTTATGAGTATAATATGTTTTACAATACAAAAAAACGTACAGTCACAAGGATCGGATTACATACTACTTAATCATAGTCAAGTTCCTCATCAAAGCTGTTTCTAAGGTTTTTGCCTTATATAGCTGAGAAATAGTAAGGATATTTCATTCGACTTGTTTTCTAAACATTTTTTAACAAATAGAGAGGATTGAATTCATTTATATTCAAATTATATCTAACTTAATATTTATTTTAATATTCTAATTATCGTTTTCTTTTGGAAGAAATAGTCAAAAGAATTTTTTATGTATAGTGAATAAGCGTTTACGATCTTTATCAAATATTTTTCGTTATAAACTTTTCTGTTGAAAATTTTTTGTAAATTAATTCAAATAATCTATATTCTATGTATCAAAATCTATTTAAAAAATGTTATTTATTGCGTAATATAAATTATATCTAAGTTAATATGTATTTTAATATTATAATTATTTTGTTTTGTTTTTGTTCTTATGAGTATCTAATATATATTTAAATAAAATTATATATAAATGCATAGATAAGAAATATATTGAAAAAGTCCGATTTTTTAATATTTATATACGTATAAACTTTGATTACAATTTGAATACACTTTTGTATAAAATTTTTGAAAATGATACAAATTTTTTATTACAATATTTGATAATATTACTTAAAACTGAGTTACATACACTAGATAAAATGAATAATGTACAATATGAAACAACAGTAGAAAAAAAAAAAAAAATATATATATATATATATATATATATATATATATATATATATATAAAGCAGTAGCTTAGGTAGTAACCATTGAACAAGTCCAGATAATTAACAGCAACAGCACATTTTCTCGTCTATACTCTTTAGTCGTTGTTTTTCCATGTTAATGTTCACGATGAAAATTGTTACCCAAGAAAAAAAGTTTAGCCAAGACATTACTATTGCCAACTGAAGAGCCAAGCCTGTATTGATTGCATCACTTCGCCGCCAATTATTAGCATCTGGCTGAATATAATCCATAAAGTCTAAGATCGCTCCACATCCTAATCTGTTATTAATTGCCTAAAAATAATTAAAATCAGTTAACGAATTTGAACAATGCAAGCATTTCAATTATCAAAGATATTGTATGATATTTAAACAGATTTGTCTGAATTTAGATTTTCATCGATTCTGAACATGTAATAATAAAGCTGTACCGTATGAGCCGAAGTATGAATAGCATTGCATCAGCTATAAAATAATTATTTTCCAAAGTAATATTTTGAATATTATTTAAATATATTATATTCGAATTCAAAAGAATAAGAGCAAAATTACGAAAAAGGTATAAATATAATATCTATATATATAGATGCTGAAATTTAAATGTTGAATATAATAAAGTACATAATAGCTTGAAATATGACTTTCCATAAAATATTTATATACGTCAAGTAAGAACGATTACAACTCATTAAAAAATAATTAATTTATTTAATAAAAAATAATTGGAAACAATTTTTCTATTATGAGAAAGTGAGAACTGCGCAACTGGAATCATATCCTCTTAATTCAAAATGTTTAAAATTAAATAATAGTAAAAATAGATTTATCTTACTTTTCATAAAAAAAATTTTGTACAAGATATATCATGGTTTGTGTAACTACATAGAAAAATCAAAGTCATAACTTTGTTTAGTTCATTTACTCAGACGATACAAAAACATCAGTTTGTGGCTTACTGTAAACGTTTGACTTGTTTACTAAGTTGACATTAGAATATTAGTGGTGCTCGATACTACCGGACCGCTAAAGAAGTACTCGATGATTGAAATGAGTTATGAAAATTATAGAATTATAACTAAATTAAAAATTTATTAAGGAATTTTTCATTAAAAGTGAATAAAGATTTTAATATATGTTTTTATAATTTAAGCTATTTTTAAAAGCGTTTATATAAATTGTTAAAAATATTTTTTTTATTTATTTAAACATTGTTGAACTTCTGAGAAAGACACAATAATTAATTATATACATAATTTTCAAACAAACTTTCGTGGTAAATATTCAAATTACATTCTTTTAAAAATGAGCGTGAAGTTTTATTTATATTTGCGCTAGTTTTGTTTAACAGACTTATAAGTGAAAGGGAAAATTCTAAGTTTTATTTATTTAATTTCGTTAAGAAAGTAGACCCTTAATTGTCGTTTTTCGGGCATTATCATAAGATATGACCCAAGTCTTGATGCTCGTATTCACACGAACATTCAGAGCTTTCTTTAAATCCAGTCTTAGCAAGGGAAGCGTTAAGGTTGTAGTGGCCTGATCTACATCTGTTAATTATCGTAATTATTTCCCATACCAGATCACTATAAGCAAACTAAGGTTTTCTATTACTATTGAAAATTTTTCAAAATAAGTAGATCTCTTATGAGCTCCTCGGTTACATATAATGCAATGGTTTGATCGATTGCATTTTTCTTTTCACTTGAATTGAAATCAGTATATGCTATTTGAATTTCTGTACGTATTAATTGCTTTATTTATATCAGCTTTCTTGGCTTTTCGATCAGCTACTTCGTTTCCTTCAATACCGACGTGGGATGGTATCCAGATAAATTTTATATTGAATGTATTTAACGTGTTTTTGAAAAATGGATATGCTTTTCCCGTTATGAGTAAATACGGGTAGTTTTTCAAATGGAAATGATTGCTTTTAAGGGATATTAATGCGCTTAGTAAGTATGAAAATATAATATTATTTTTATTTTTATAATCGATATTTAAATTGAAAGCATCATATAAGGCGATATATTCTGCAATAGATATCGATGTTGTTGCGTTGATACTTTTAGTGACAGTACTATTCGAATGAGTATTTATGTAGACCATGCCTACAAAGGACATTTTTTTGATTTGCTTCTATCAGTAAAAAAAATGCATTTCCTTTTTTGTTAATTGATTAAATTCAAGATCTGGATCATTACATTTTTTCAACCTCTTGCCAAAATCGATGTTTACAATAACGAGTTCTATAATTGTATCATAACCATAAGTATAAATATTATAATTAGTATTTCAAATCATAACATTTTCATTATTACAACTGTCAACAATATATTTGAATAGTATTCGATTATTAAATGTTCTTTTATTATTTAATAGATGTTTTTAATATTTATTATTTATTCGTGCACTGATAGTTTGCTACTTGTAAGGATTTTATTTAAGTAAGTTTTTAACAAAAACTTTGTACGCACGGTTAATGTCGTTAGTTTTGACTCAGCAAACAGAATATTTGGGGGAGTGTCCCGCAAAAATTTTATGATATTCACATCCCCAAATTTTTTTTTGTGTATCTAGTCAACATGCGTTTTAAATGAGAGTTTATTATCAAAATGTGCGCCTAGAAATTTTACAGTTGGACTTGAGTGTATTATAGATTCTTTTATTTGTATTTCTATATTTCCAGTTTTGATATTTTTGATTGAAGTGTATGAGAGTCGTTTTGTGAGGGGAAAGTTCGAGACCCATATGATACATATTATTATATATTAGGGAGGTCGATTTTTCTATTAAATTTTGAGATAATCCGAGTGACCCTCTTTTAGAATAAATAGCAATATCGTCGGCAAACTGTGAGATAGTTACAGATTTAGATATGTTCATAAAATTAAGAGCGATGTAAATGTTATGTAACAAAGGACTCAGAACGTCGCCTTGCGGCGATCCTTTATGGACGAATCTAGGATTTGTTTAAGTATAATCTAATAAATTATTCAATCACTTGTTAAAAAGTTTGTGAATTATATAATATTGAGAGGATATCTAATATTAAATAATTTATTTAGTAACAAATATATATCAATATTGTCAAATACAGCATGAATATCCAGAAATGTGCCTATAAGATCTTTTTTAGTACTAAAGGCATCTTCTATATTTACTATACGATTTACTAAATTATTTACGGTGAATTGTCTATTTCAAAACCTCGATTGGTTTTTCGTCAGTATCTTTTGTATTTCTATCCACCACTGTAATTTGTTTCTTAACATTGTCAAAAATTTTACATAAACATGTTAAAGCAATTGGCCTAACATTAACACCGTCGGACTTATGAATAAAATATATACACGATCTTTTCCATTCGAGCGAATATGAATTAGTTCTAAACATTTCATAGTAAATATCAAGCAGTATTAATTTATATTTTACTGGCAGAGTTTCGTAGTCAATACTATCCATCCCACAGGAGGATTTGAGATTTTTCGATTCAAGGACAATATTAAATAGTAAAATTGAACGTGAAGTTAAGAAATTCATTAGTCTGAATGCATTACGGTAGCCAACTCGGGTTAGTCTGTCACGAAGAGGGACTAATTTTATTTAATGCGTTATCAATATTTTTTTCATTTCATTGTTTTCAGTGAAGTGAGACGGAGTAACTTTTATCCATATCTTTTTTAAGATTTTTTTGTATCCCATACATATTTTTGTCTAATTTTGATACTAAAGCTTTCATTAAATTTTTTAAATTTTGCTATTTTTTTCTTGTTAAAAGTCTTTATAGCTATAACATGTATTTTCTTAAAGTGTATATAATTTTCATTGTTTTAGTTAATTATCATTTTTTAAAGCCTACAGTTTTCTGTCTTTTCACTTTGTCACTGTCTATATCCCACCATGAGACAGGATTTCTATGGATTTGGTTATTTACAATTTTCTTTTTAGGTGAGTTCTAACTAATAGTCTCTAATAATATATCAGCGAAAATGGAATATTTTACATTAGCTTCGGAGTTATTAAATTTTTTAGAAAAAATTCTATATAGTTGTTCGCTAAGAATTGCTCTATTTCTTCTAAATCAGAAAGTACAGATTTAAGATCAAACTTTTTTTTCCATATATTTTTTGAACAGTAGAATAAACTACGAACATAGGGAAATGGTCAGAGCTCCAAGTTTCGTCATGAACAGTGGTAATCATTTATCTGCTAAATGAATTGACGTAAAGAGAAGATCAATATTTGAAAAATATCCGCTTGATCATTACCTATATGTTATAGATTTATGATTTTGAAGAATCATATATGATTTAGTAAAACTGTTCATTAACTTAATTCCATTCGGGTCATTTCGATTGCAATTCCAACATTCGTACAGAGCATTAAAGTCATTCATCGAATGGTGTGATTTTTATTATCTATATTTTAAAAAATTTAATCTCAAAATAATTGTGATAGGTTGAAACCTGGAGCTCTGTAACATACTATTAGGTCGATAGGGGGAGAAATATGATTAATTTTTATGCCTGCAATTTCTACAAATTTATCCGAATATTTAATATTATAAAGTTCGTAATATGTGAGGTTGTTTCGTAGTAAAATTTAGATACCTCCTCCTCTTGTTTGTACTTGATCTTTTCTGAAAGTTATAAAATCGATGAACCGGAAGTGCTTTTCTTGATCGGTGAACCAAGATTCGACATGTACATAAATATCCGTGTTTTTTAGTATATTGAGAAGTTCTTCCTTTCATTTCTTTATACTTCTAGCATTCCAAAATGTAATTTTTAATTATTTTTCATATTCCATAATGTTATTTGTTGATGATTTGTTTTCTTTTGTTTTCTTTTTATTTGATTTTTTTTAATGACGGCCTGTTTCTACTTACATGTCGGCTGATTTATCTGATTAGGATGCTGCAAATTCTGAGTCTTTAGTTAACATACGATCTTTAATAAGTTTTAATTCTTTTTCCGCAATTAGTTTGATTTTTTATAACTGTTAGTTTAGATTTTCTTATTTTTTCTTTAACATGGGGGTAGATAGACTTAATTTGTGAACAATTTGATTTACTTTCTCTGATTCATTTAATGTTTCTTGAAAGATATTTGGAGTACTATAGCTTTTTTAAATAAAGTTAACAAATTTATTAAAATCAAGAGTAATCTTTTTTGACGAATCGCAAAAAATATCACCTATCGAACGAAGGGTTTGTTCCATCTTAACTGTCTTATTTTTAAGCTCATTCATATAATTTATTTTACGTTTCTTTTTTTTGCTAATTTTTTTGGCGTTATAAATTCATTGTTTTCTATTATATTACTTACTGAGTATTGTTTAGACACAGTTAGTGATCTTTTTATAAGTTTTGAAGTTTCAAGTAGTTTCTCTGTAAGGATTTCATTCATTGGATTAGCAACTCCTGTCTGAGTATTTTCGGTTTTTGTGATTGTTTGGCTAGATAAGGCTGGAAATTCTTGAATTAGATTGTTCGCATCTATACTTAAAGTAATAACAGATGTGGAATTCGGTCAAACTATAGCTATGTTCCTTTTGTTTACAAGCAAAACATAATGTGGATTCCATAGATATATAGCACCAATAAGTTGTTTCTAGGAAATTAATTTGAATCGACTCTGGCAATAATTTCGCTTCTTCTTCTTTGACGTAAAACTGTTTGCGAAAAGAGAGTATATATGCTCTGCTTGGCTTTGAAAAAGAAGCCCGTGTGTTGCTAATTGGAGAGAGAACATTTATATTATGTTTGTGTAATGCTTCTAAAACGAAGTGTTCTGAGATATTTGGGCTTACGTTGGAAATAACCACTCTAGAAGCAGCCAAGTTGCAACGATTACGATCGAAAAAAATACTTAACACTCATGAAAATTCCAGTTGATATACAAAACTTTAATTTCTTTGAATTATTTTCTTTGAACTACTCATTTATTTAGACTGCGATCACAATAGTTATCGTTCAAAACGGAGACATATGTAAACATGTCTACTCGCGATCGTTTTCCGAGACCGAATCCTAAAAATACTTTAACTTAAATAATCGAATATTCCTTTCTAGTCTACATGTAAATTAAATATAATTTTACAAATTTGATTTAATTCGATTCTATTCGTAAAGTATGGGTTCTGAAGTAGATAAATCTTTTACTGTTGGATGGCCCGAATTTAATTTCCATTATACATTACATCGCATAGTAAAAGACTAACTAGTCCGTACAATAAATAAATAAAAATAAAATTTAAAATTGCATAAAGTCGCGCATGTATTACATGAAATTATTTATTATATTGTTTGCAGCGATTACTTGCTTTATAAACATCACGTATTACAAGATGTATATGCGATACTCACTTCACTTTCTTGGCCAGTAGAGCCCAGTAGTCGAATCAAATTTCGCCTATATTGTTCACAAATCTTATAATAGCCATCGGTAAGTACAACTGCGTGCGCCAACGAAAGACAGCATACCAGAACGGCGATGAATGCAGCGGGCATCCATTGTTTACAAGGCCTTCTCTGCTTGGGACCGATCACAACCACCCTACCTTCTAAACTGTTCCTTAAAATGCAAAAATTTACTCACAATTTCAATTAAAATATGTTTTCTGAAGAAAAAAATTTTCTTAAAACAATATATATTTTACCTGCTCTGATAGATATTTGAATCAGCGATAGTTCTTGGTGCGCTAAGACCTGTTGGAATACAACTGCGATAGCCGTGATAAAATCCAAGGGATAAACCAACAAGCACCGCCGGAATCAATCCAAAAGCGCCGAAGTGACAGAGTTTAACATCGCCTCCCATGAAAGTACTAAATGTTTTTACGCCATAAAGGATGCAGCCGCAATCCACATTTATGCAGACGTCAAGCGTCCAGGCCCAGTGCTGCCAAACGATTACCAATGAGGCTATGGAGATAAGGGATGCTGCTGCAGAAGACGAATAGAGCAGGCTCAGAATTTTTTCGGCTCGTGCAGCTTTCATTGTTCTTATGTTGTTCTAGTCTTGATAATTTTTAATATGGGATTAAAAAATTTTTTTTCATTTTTATTTTTCCAAAATAATAAATAGAACATAAAATTTATGCTATCACTCCTTGTGGTAGAGGCCAGGCAGCATTGACTTTCAAACGACCAAAAGCACTATAAATATAAATTTGATGGATATTATCTTTTTAATTTTGTATAATGTGTGTAAAAAATCGAAAACACTTTATTTATTTATTTATCTTTAATCAAAAAAATTCATTCAATTTTATAAACACGTACAAATAAAAAATTTAATTGTATAACAAATTTTTATCTGTATTTTGAAATTTCTTTGAAATTAATTATGAGATTACATATAAATAAAACACTAGAGGCCTACGATGACTCGATCGCTAGAGCGAAGGACTAGTAACTTGGTGATCCGAGTTCAAATCCCGGTCTCGGCCGATTTACACAGGCACCGCTGTAATAATTTACACGTGTTTTGTTTACAAACACGTCGTAGACCTCCGTCGCTGATTAGCACCGGTATTTGACAGCATAAATAGAGCGACGTTAAATAACATAAATATATATATATATATATATATATATATATATATATATATATATAAATAAAACAGATTTTAGGTAAAAAATGTTTTAATTTTTAAGAAATCAAAATTACTTACTTCTATTTGTAATGAAATATCATTTAATGTATAAAATACCATTTTTTCAACAAAAAATTCATAATTTATTTTGTAGATATACTGATTTTTACAGATAAAGAGGCGAGGCTTAAACTAACTTTTTATATATTTAGACTGAATTTATTATAATAAATTGCAACTCACTTTATACGATAAGATTTCAATTCCATTGTTAAAGCATCAATAATAGGAATAAAAATAGAATAGTAATAATATGAGTCTGCTTGTAGAAAATTTTACATAACAGATCCTTTGTATTTTATGATACACATAACTGATACTTTCCAAAAATATTTATGTACAAATTAAAAAAAAATCTTGTCAACGATAATTGACGCGCTTCTGAGTACTATGTTGAAAATCACGAATCAAGAATTTCTTCATCTATAATAAAGTTTTGTTCAAATTGAGTTAGAGGAAAAATTATAGGCGAATTTTTACTTTGAATAATAAAGTATAGAAGTGAGACACCGAGCTAATTATAAATAGATATTGAAAATGAAGCCCATATCTTCTATCTCAAATTTCGACCATAATACCTAACAGACTCAAGTGAGCTTTGATCTCTCATCTCCCTTTTAATATGTAACTAAGTATAAAATTAACTATTTTAAAAATTTCTCTTCGAAAACTTGATGGAGTACATATGAATTATGTTTGCACTTATAGTTATTTTTCTCATTTTATTCAAATTTTAGAAAATGAAAGATAATTCAATTCGTTTAAGTAAATGTTTTTTTAAATTATTTCCCTTCCATTATTTAAGAGAATATATTATATGTTATTTACTAAGGGATGGTTCACTGTTCAAATTATAACTATTACGTACTTGTAAAATTTCAAATTAATGAGTATGGTGTAAATATGATATTAATATTAATATTATTTGTTATCTATTTCATAAGTTTAACAGTATTGATAGGATAGCAAAAGTGAATCTCTTCCAATCGGGATGACTACAATCGACCACAGAAATGGATATTATTTATAGTATAGGTAAATATACTTCTACCTATATTTAACTTTTCTGCTCTAAATAAAACAGAAAAGAATTGTGGTTAATTACTGAGACCTTAAGTAGTCACGGTAGACTATACTACAATCTGAATAAAATGGGCATTTGGACCGATTCTTGTTACCTCTATAATCGAATAGAAAATTCGGAGTGCATCTGACGTGATGATCGATCAAGGGGGTGCAAGGTGATAATGCAGGCGTCATGAACGCCTATAGTGGTTCCAGCTCACATTTTTGCTAATAATATTACTAATATTATAAAACATTAGAAAATGTTATATTATTTTTTAGTCGAAATCGAGTTATCGTAAAATAATTTATATAGTATGTTTTTATGACCATCTCCAAGAATTGTTACCAAAGAATCAGCTCAAGAAATATAAATGAGGATATTTTAACTGAAATTTTCAATAATTTAATTTTTCATATTATGAATAATATAGTTATGAAATTTTAAAAACAATCTCATTTTCATAAGGCTTGACGAATCGACTTGAAAATTTGTAGAAAAGTGCTGCTCGATATACCCTTAATAAGGAATGCTATTTTAGAAATTACAAAAAAAAATTAAAGGTGAGAGGCGTGACTTTTTTAAAGCCTGTAGGTGTTGAAAAGTAATTAGAGAGAAATTCGAATCAAATGTGAAAGATAAGATACAAAAGAAATAGAACTGAATAGTACGAAAAGTAGAAAGAAAATATGAAAGATAAATAAATAAGAGAATATTATATTAAAAGAAGAACTTCAGTATAAAGAAAAGCTCATACGTGGTAAAAATAGTGAGAAAACTTTTGATTAATTGTAAAATAAATCTTTCCTTAATTTTCTTTTTGGCTGATAGTTCAATGCTGCTTATATACAATTATAAATATAAATTACTTGTGCACGATTAAAAACATTATAATTTATTTTTTTTATTATAACTATACAATATAAATATTGTATATAATTATTATAATTAGTGTAAGTAATTTATATAAGTATAAATTACTTATGCACAAATAAAAACATGCTAACAACCATAATGAATAGAGCCATTAAAAATTAAACGACAAAAACTAATTCATTTTGACACTTGAAGATGGCCATGAAGATAATAACCACGAATAAAATTGGCGCAGAAAATCGTACATTAGCCGTCATAATGTGTTTTAATTAACTTCTAAAATTGTCTTAACCAAAAACTCAGATATTTGATCTTTTGTGTTTCTGATAATCTAATGTTATGTTATGCCTTGAATTATTAACACACGATATTGCTGTATAAGGCATATTTATATATGAAATTCATCACTAACTAATCGGCAGGTTATAATATTATAGTAATATTTCTGTAATACAATATTTGTAATATTACGTATTATTATTATGTAATGTCCGCATTTATTACAATGTAATGTTACAGAAAGATGGTTCAAACATTTCTGCTGCGTACTAGTAACGAACGGGAATAGACACAGAATCTTTCGATTCTTATATTACTGTTATACGACTGAAATAATACCGAAAAGATCCAGAAGTATTCAGAAATATTTCTTGTACATATCATTTATATTTCGCTGACATATCAGTCATATAACTCAGATATTTATATAATTATAACGTTACATTTATGTAATATGAAATGTCCACACTTATAAAATGTAATATCTAAACGCTGTGAGAATTATTTCATTTATATTACTGAAAAAATTCAAAATATAATTAAAGAATTGAAAAATCCCTCAAAAAAGAATGTCTAAGGGATATTAAAAAAACAGATACAAGCAAAAATAACACTTTGATCTTATGTGGAAAATTGCTAGAAAAGCGATACCCGTACTAATATTTCATCCGGTCTTAACACTGTAAGCGATTTGTTATTTATGAACGCCAAAATTTCAGCTCCACCTAGTAATTTCACTGTGTATTCCTATTAATATTTCAAATGTAATGTAACTAAAATGTTCCATTTGTAATATTCATGTAACGTAACTCAATACATTTCAGCAATATATCGTTATTACTGCATATGTGATATTTCAAATGTTATGCTGCGAAAACATTAGAACTGAAATACTAATAAAGGTTACATTTGAAATATATATATATATATATATATATATATATATATATATATGTAATATTACAGTCATTTGACTTTTAAAATATTTCAGATGTTCTGTAACTGAAATGTTGCTTCTGTAATTGGTAAGTAATATAGCATAACATGCTTCAGTAATACATTATTACTGCATTTGTAATATTTCAAATGTTATGTTACGGAAACATTACAACTGAAATAATAGTGAAGGCAACATTTGATATATATATATATATATATATATATATATATATATATCATATCATATCATATCATATCATATCATATCATATCATCAAGTGTGTTTTTGTTTGTACACGATAAGCAAAAAACTACTGAACCGATTATTCTGAAATTTGACATACAGATTCTATATTATCTTGGGAACGACATTGTCTATATTTTTTATTGAAAATTATTTTACTTTCATCAATACATTAAGTTAACAGTTTTAGCAGTCAATTTCAACAGCGGTTACTAGGTAGCGTCTTAATTCACGAATATCAACGCAAATTAGTCCGCTTAAAGTATTAATACCAGGCCAGCTCAGATGAATGATCATATTCAACTTTGGGATTTGTATCCTGATGAAGGTGTGACGTGTTAGTCAGTGTTACTGTTTTTATTCTTCAGGTTAATCTGACACTACTCTTACACCTTATTATAGTCTGGGAGCCAGCGACATTTTTATGTCATATAATTATCCTCGGCCGAAAATTAGTTTAAATGATTCGTTTCAATGTTCTCTAAAGCATAGTGATCGTCCGCTGCGTTAATTAATCTGGATATGGTAACGCCAGGCACCCAAATTTTGTAAAAATGTTAAAAAATTGATAAAAACCAGGTTTCATGAAATAATTTTGAGTTTAGAAAAAAATTGTTCAAAAAAAGTTGTAGATCCTATTGAAATAAATTTTTTATGTTGTATCCATTTTTACTCTAAAGTAAAATTATATTTTACATACAATTATGGAAAAAACGCAATTAATTATGAACATTTCGAGCTGCTATCGACCCAAATCATAGTCGATACGTCAGAGATCTACCTCGCCGCTCAGATCATACATGGTACAAGTACTTTTTAACTTTAAATTTTGCTCATAAAATTATAGTTTTAAAGCGAAAATATATCGAAGGTTATAAATTTATTTTCGGTAGATCCCCAAATTTTGTATAAAATTCTTTTTTAATAAACTCTCTACTGTTTCATATACTATCATTTATTTATTATTAGATACAAAAATTTTTATTGCTTTTCACTTTTTCAATATTAATTCAGCCAATTTGATGTATAATATTAATGTTCCAAAGCTCCAAAAATTATTTGTAAAAACCTTTTCGAAATTGTTATAAATTTTTTATTACAAATAAATCAAAAATACTAAAATACAATAACGATGAAGGAAATTTGTTATATGGAAGTATGGTAGTGATATATCTATATACATATAGTTTATTTCTTTAAATTTTACAGAAATTTTTTCCAAAAAAATTTATAAATTAGTACAATAATATACAATACTCTTTAATTTATAATAATTAGATATTTGTATAGTGGTATAATGCATGCGATAAAATCATTTAAAAGTGCTTGCAAAATTACAGAAATTATGTACGCTCGTATCACATTCTGTCATAGAATAATATAACAGATAAATTTGACAAAAATTATTCAAATGACAATAAGATTCTAGAAAATTTATTAGGTGATTCGATGACAGTACACCACGCGAGATATCCATCGTTTTCCAAGTTCCCTAAAAATGCGTGTTACAACTGCAGTTTCACCTATCAGTTGCTATTCATCCTCGCAAAATTCTTTTAGCATCTTGTTGTACAATACATATAAGGTTATTTACAATAAGATTTAGGACTGCAACAATCTGGAATTGAAGCTGAAAATTTTAAACTGCAGTTGAAGCACGCATTTTCGAATGCACTTTACTCACGTTTCTATTATAGGTAAAGTACTTTTTAGAATTCTTCTTTTAGAATTCTTTTAGAAGAATACTTCTTGTTTCGTGAATATCTTTTTCCTAATACGAGATTATTAAATTTTTATCAATAATTTAAGATCAGAAATTACTTTAATTGTACTTTTGTCGACTGCTTATATACAAATTAATAAATATTTTTTCATTGATCTTACAGCCCAATCAAATCAATCGAAAACAATACGTAACAATATCAATACATATCTACATTAACATTAATACGTCGATACACAAAAATAATAAAAATAAAAACAAAAATTAAATTAAAAATTATAATGACAGTCAGACTGTCCTTCTATACAGTCACCCCCATAGACTAATCTGAAAATAAAATATTAGCTGAAAAAAATTTTGTTAGTAAATTAATAATTAATAAATAATACATAAAAATAAATTAATAAATAAATTAATAATCAGTCCCTAATGAGGAGCCGTAGCGAGCTCGAAACGTTGGACTGGATCTTCAATTAGATAAGAGTGTTGGGGATAGTCAGATTGTACTTTACTAACAAAAATTTTTTCAGCTAATATTTTATTTCCAGTTTAGTCTACGGGGATGAATGTATACAAGGACAGTCTGACTGTCATTATAATTTTTAATTTAATTTTTATTATTATTTTTATTATTTTTGTGTATCGATGTATTAATGTTAATGTAGATATGTATTGATATTGTTACGTATTGTTTTCGATTGATTTGATTGGATTGTAAGACCAATGAAAAAATATTTATTAATTAATATAAGAAATTAATTGTAAAACTATCATGTTTTCGCAGAAAGTCATTGAAATAAGTCATTTATAAAATATAAAATAAAATCTTTTTGAAAATTGTAATTTCTTACTGAAAATCGTAAGGTTATAGTATGTAAAAGGTCCGAAATATCTAGTAACACGATTAAACAAAATTTTTTTTCTGACAATAATCTTACGTGTCTTGTAATTAAATTAAAAAATATTAACAGTCAAATACTTAAAGAAAATTCTAACAACAGAAGGTTATAGTTATTTTAAAGGGTTTCGTCACTGCAGAATTTTCGAAACAACGAATTTTTTTTGTGTACCCTTTAGACTACCAAGATTTGAATCCTTTCAAGCGGTCCTTTAAGAGTGTCCAAATTATTATCTTGTATCACGTATCATGTCAGAGATCGAGTCGATATATTACTGTGTACAAATATGAGTAAGTCTTTTCAATTCAAACTTTCCGAGTTTATCGATTCGGACAAATCTTTTTATTTTTAAGTTGGCAGTACTGTCAGAGTTATCTGCGCTAAATTTCGCGCAATTATCTTCATTTGTCATATATTTACGCTTGTGTTTTGTGAACAAAGAAAAGTTGTCTCTTCGATTTTGTGTGTGAAATGAAATATCGGCCGACGAAACGTTCAGAATGTTGCAGAAGGTCTTTGGTAAGAAGACAATGTCAAGACATAATTTTTTTAATTGGAACAGATTGTTTAAGAAAGGTCGAAAACGCGTTGAAGACGAACCACATAAAAGACGACCAAGAACATCTACTGATGGACTACCTGTCGACAAAATCAAAGAATTGGTTATGCGAAATCGTCGATTGATTACTATAGCGTTTACTGATATTGTTGGAATTTCAAATGGATCAGTCAACACTATTTTCAAAGAAATTTTGTGCCTGAAAAGAGTGAAAGATTGGTGCCAAAAACACTAAATTTTTTGAAAAAACAGCGTCACATGGAGGTCTGTAAAACGATGCTTTCGGACTATCAGTACAAGATCAAACGCATAATAACTGAAGATGAGACTTGGGTCTACGCTTATGAGCCAGAAACCGATTAATCGAGCGAATATCGTACCAAAAGAGACCAGAGACCGAAAAATTGACGCCAAAATCGCTCAAAAATTAAGGTTATGCTTACTGTTTTCTTCGATTATCGTGGTATAGTGCATAATGAATTCCTTCTAACCGGCCAAACGGTTCACAAAGAATATTATTTGAGTGTTATGCGTTGTTTGCGTGAAGCTATTTGTCTTAAAATGCCAGATTTATGGAAAGTCGACTCTTGGTATTTGCATCACGATAATGCACCAGCTCATACTGCATTGATTTTATGTGAACACTTTATCAAAAATTCAACCAATATCATTCCGCAACCACCGTACTCGCCTGATTTAGCATCGTGTGATTCTGGCTGTTCGGCAAACTCAAAAGACTACTTCGAAAACACGGTTTTGATTCGATGGAAGAAATAAAAGCCGAATCGAAGAAGGAACTGGTGGCTATTCCGAAATACGAGTAGAAAAATTTTTTTGAAAATTCGAAAAAGCATTGGCATAGTTGCATTGCATCTGGGGGGGGGGGTATTTTGAGGGGGGTTAATTAGATTTAGAAGAATAAATAAAGATTTCAAAAGTCTTACTCATATTTGTAGACAGTAGTATACACGCGCGCGCGCGCACACACACACACAAAAGCTCTCCGGCAATCTAAAGGTGAAAAGGTGTTTTTATATATTAAAATTAATACAGCAAAATAATGAAGACGTGAAGAACGTACTTTTGTAGATTTTAATAGGAGTAAAAACTACTTTTTACAGAATTGATTAATCAGTTGATTATATTAAAAAAATTTTGAAATGTGTCTAATTTTCCCGCATTTAAAATGGAGTATCCTTCTAATATGTAGTAATGTAAATTAAAACATGTTTTTTCGAGCTTGGGAGCCTGTTCAGCTATAGGAACTACTACTAAAAGTGTCTTTTATACAAAATGCTAGTTTTATTTCTTGGATATTTCTATAGAAGAAATGTATTTATGCATGGATGAATGAATAACAAATAAGTAATAATAATCAAAATTAATAATTGAAATCTATAAAACATCACTATATTTCATGTAATATAACGATTTCTATTAAACTGGAATGGGAAATTGATAACTCTGAGAATCGTTGTTAAGATATATGTATATTGTTTTTTATTCTTCGATCTTCGCTATTTTCTAATGTCGAGAAACATTCTCCAAATCTGTAAAATTGGAGGGAGCAACGTAAAATAGAGCCAAACGCGAAGATAATGATTCAAATTGCAGCTGTCTGTCAATTTCCATTCGAATTAAAATTTTTTCTTCAATTGTAGATTTGAATGTGTAGTTTATGAAATAATTTCCTCGACTGATAATTTGAATTTATAGTATACAAATATAGTATACCAGTAGTAGAATTTTGACTTTTTACTGTCAACGAAAAATATTCAAATACTTTGATAAAATAACCATAATAATACCAAAATATAGTAAATTGACTATAATAATAAAAATTAGCTACAAACATATTATCATAGCAGAATCTAGGAAAAACTCATAAAAATAATGTTTTTACATTTATTTCTATAATTATTGAAAATTATAGAAAATTCATTATAAATAAGATATAAATTTTATGAAATACATAATTTTTTACTTTTTCATTTTAATTTTAAATTATTTTTTAATCTAATTTAAAATCTAAATTTAGGTCCATTTCGACTTAATCCGTTTTATGTGCTGTCCAGGATTACAATAAGGATTTTTCCTCAATCTAACCTACAAATTGCACCTTCATCGCTTGATTCCGGTTTTCATGAGGAAAAATACAGTCCTTACCTAGTACGAAAAGGCTTTTTTACGAACCTCGTTACAACCCTCGGCTTTACCTCGGGCTTCAAACCACTCGTTTGGTAATTAAAGCCTTTCCGTACTACTTCTGTACTTGGTTATAAATGTAATATTATCTGTCAATATGAAACAATACTTCTAATGTACTTTTAATATACAAAATGAAAACTATGAATCAAGGAAATTAGTTTCATAGACTAAAAATCAAAGGCTATAATTTAAAAAAATGATGTTCAATTAACATGAAAATGAAAGAAGAATTGCATTTTTGGTAAGTTTTTTCATGTTGAGCTGCAGTATGCTTGGCTCGATCGAATAAAGAATAAATAAATAATTTATTTATTCTTAATAAATAAATTATTGATTAAAACAATAATAAAATAAAATTTCAAATCTTGTGTATAAAATTTTCTTTATGGAATTCTATAAAAAATCTTTCAAGTGCAACCGCTCGCACCGCAGACGGAAACTTCAATACTAGTCGATCTGAAATTTTGTATAAAACTTTCTCAAGCATTAAAGAGATTTATTTTTAGTGATATCAAGAAATTTAAAGCCCGACTTATATTGATTTCCATGATAAAATAAATTAAATGCAGTTAATAAGAAACATATACTCCGAAATTTTAATAACCACAAATAATTTTGAAGAAAATTAGAAAAAGAACAAAGTATAGTTTTAAAAATCAAACGAAATTAAATTTTATAAATTGTTGGTTTTATTAGGAAGTGAACTTAGTTTCCGACCTTTTTTAACGGAACAAGGACATTTTCTATTACTTTTTCCCATCTTTCTGATAATGTGGTGATACCGAAGCGAAAGAACGATGGCGGTTTCGAGGCGATCCAATCATCCACAAAATCTCGCACTTCTTGAATAGTACATATAACGAGATTGTGCTGCATCGATCTAAATAGGTGATAAGCAGAAGGCACTCTGTCTGGCGGATACGCTGGATGCGGCAACTTTCCCATTCGAGCTCCAACAGGGTGTTTTTGACGGCTTTCGCAACATGTGGTCGAGCATTGTCATGCAAGAAAATGACTGCGCCTATTACTCACGATTACTGATCTGTGCTCGATTAATTTTTGTTGCAAATCATTCAGTTGTCGTTTGTATACCCCGGCAGTGACGGTTTCATTCGGTTTTGGGAGCTCATAGTACAGCACACACTGTTGGTCCCACCAAATATACAACAATACCTTTTGCCCGTGGATGCTCCATTTTGATATCGATTGAAAATTTTCATAGTAGATCCACTTTGCATAACTAGTCACAATACGCCACAGAAATTCTTCTTTTTTTGCCTGACAAGCAAAGACAGTGTGATGTTGTATCCATTCATAATAGCACTTTCGCTCAAATTATATAACATTCATTTTCCTTCTTTATGAATCTTTCCCATCGCATATAAACATTTGCCAACTGCTCTATTACTGACTCCTAACTTATTAGCGAGTTTTTACTACGTTTGAGCTGAGTTTTCGTTCAATAATACTTGCAATTCACTATCTTCACATGTTTTCGATTGTCCAGAACGTTCTTTAATATCAACATCAGTATCTTCACTTCTAAACCGTTGAAACCACTCTTTACATGTTTTAAGCAAAGGAGCTTGTTCGTCATAACATTCTTGAAGCAATCGATAAGTTTCTGCTACACTTTATTTCAAATTAAAATAGTGCAAAAGGACATATCGAAAAAACGATTTATCGCAATTCATTTGTCACTGATCGAAAAATTATAATGTTTACACAAATGATGGCGCCTGTTAATAGAATTTTATTGATAAATGCAAAAATTAAAAAAAAAGTACTAGATCAGACACATTTGAATTTTCGTACTACTTATATCGCCATCTGAATATGAAGGTCGAAAACTAAGTTCACTTCCTAATAATTATTATCTTCAGAAATATAAATTGCACTAAAATATAGACGTCCGTCTTTATTCTTTGAAACGGTTAATCTTTTAAATTAAGTTTAATTACTTTGATATTTTGTTAACAAAGAAGTCATATAATTATAGTGATTTTGATCCCTAAACATTAATTCTGTATAATATGATGATGGCCCTAGTATTTACCTTACGGATAGGCAATGTGACCACAAGTTTACTTGCCACTACCGGAAAATTTGGCAAATAATCTTTATAAAATCCTTGAAAACATTCAATATGATCCATTTTTGCAATACTTACTTTGGCTTCTATGATTATTTACTTCAAATTATATACACAAACATACACAGAACCGGCTATACAGATTTTTAGCATTCTATGCTAAAATATGAATGCGCGCTTTGATTAGTTAAGATTATTCGATTGATTAAGGCTTTCTAAATCAAATTTTCCGGTAGAACTCTACTTTAATTTTTTTATTTATACTCGTATTAAGTTAAACTCAAAATATATAATAACTGAATCTATTTTGTTGTCGACATATCCTATCACAATTTATTCGTTTTGCTAATGGGGGCATAATAAGTTTCTTGAAACTACAAAAACAAATATGATTACAAAATAAACAAAAAAATGGTAAAATTCTCCCATCTTTCATGAAAAATTGTATGAAAACGAAAATCTTTTAATAATGTTTACAAATAATAATTTACAAATAGTTTCATGTGGTATATTTACTTATAAATAATAACGCACTCAAATTTCTGTATAATAATACTGATAATTGACTAATAAACCTAAACTAGATCACCTTAGATTTAGGATATGAAAAAAATTTAATTGGAGTTGTTTAAATTTTTAAAACATTGAAGGATCATATAGATATTCTATTAGGCCTCATGGTAACAACATCCTTACTACCAATCTTTGTAAGCATCTAAAACTGTTGAATTTTATATAAATCTATCTCTAAATAATGTATATAATAATCCTTTTTCATATTGTATGAAAACGACTAGAGTTTTATCATAAAAATATTTTAGATGGTACACACGATTCTTTAAAAATACTTTTATAATATAAATAGACTATGTCTTTAATTAATAATATACCGCATCAAATAAATTATAGTCTTATTTTAGTATCATATAATAAACATGAGATTTTTTTTCATATCATAAAATTTGAAAACCAATGTAGAAAAGCACTCACGTTTAGCATCCAATTTCATTTTTCAACAAGAGAGAAATGTGTTTCATATTCAAATATTTACCCGCAACGTCACCTGACCTATTTAAAAAATTATAGGTAAATTTCAAGGCTATCAACTCACCCACACTTGACATATGCTCCAATATTGTATTTTATCGAAGAACTTTGTATAGTAGAAGAAATGTATACCCATTTATTATCGTAGTGCGCAGTACTCAGAATAGACGACAAATACATGAAGGAAACTTTATAATCTCTTTAATAATACCAACATACGATAAGTCTGCACTTGCGATGAAACGTTATTTACGCTCGTTATTATAATTAGCATTAATAAATATTTGGTCGTAAATATATAGAAGCTCTTGAGATTGGTGGAATATTATAGAGAAATTATATGCAATAGAAAATTATTAAATAAGATTAATAAATAAAATAATTAAAATAATAATAATAATAATTAAAATAATTATTGATACATAAACGGAATTATTTTCCAGATTTTACTTTTTAAAAACATCTTTAGCCAAAAGTCTAACAGAACGACCGGCAAATTTCCAATTTCTTAGACTTCAACTTCGAATGTGCTCAAAATTATAAATGACAGACGCGCGCGCGCACGTGTGTCTCTTTATACATACCTGCATTAGATAACTGAAACTATAGATCTTGAGTAGTGACTGCACCAATAATTGATTACGAGAAATCGGCCCGCTATCTCGCTCGTTTTAAAAATCCCTTCTATATAATGACAGATGTACAGACGGTATAGTGAAGATCAGATTTTAGTCAGCTATCACCTCGTTGGCACGGAATGCGAGAGACATCAAGTTTGCGGCTCGGGCGCGTAGTCGAGGAGTACTAATGGAGCGCTGCACCGCATCATAAGCAAGGGAGCTTTATCAAAAATATAATACGGGATGGGCGCAGGCGCCGTGACACAACCTAACAGCGATGAGCACGCGCGCGGCCAAACTGATAATAGAACCCGAAGAGTTTGAGATAAGATTATAATACGGTGGTCGCGCAATGCCAGCTCGCGGAAGCAAGGCACAGGTGTTCAGTTTAACGAAATCTCTCGCGTCGGTACCTGCCTTTATCTATATAACGGCATAACGACGCGTATGCACGATGCGGCTTTTTGGGAATCGGCCGACACGCGCCGTGCGGGCCGACCGAAATTTCACCGCGACGCGGCCGCTTGCTTCGTCGATAGTAGAATTAGGTCACGTGACATATTATTACAATATTCTTGTTAAAATGCGCCAATATCGTCGTACATCGATGCATTAACACTTAACTCACTGCGTCCGTGTCGGTCCGTGCCTTACATTTCTGAACAGGTATTCGAATGCTGTATTTAATTTTGGTCGATTATCAATGCAAGATCCCGTCTGTTATTATTGGAACGCAAATAAATTAATCCAGACGATTATGATTGAGATCACTGCAAAAAATAGGAAATTCCATGTCTCGGATAGACGGATAAAACATTTTTATTCTACGAAATAAGCTTTTCCGTGTACGATCTAAAAAATACTAATATATAGGCTATTTGATATAATAACGTACGATGAATCAAATAAATCTGTAATTGTAGGTACTAAATGCAAGAGGTAAATATTGCACATTTGAAATGCTTCTTATGCAAAAGCCACTAAGTGATAAAAGAAAATGTGAAAAAACAATTAAACAATACATAGAAGCCTGCAATTAAGACAGCATAGTTCATTTTACAACCAAAAGTAACACATTTCATAATTAACGGCAAAAAGTAGTACTACTTTCACCAAAAATTACAAATTCTTCTATAGTTTTCTACGCTAAAATATTAAATGTGTTAGCTTTCAATACAGAATTTGGAACGTGCTAGTCTCGTTAAAACTGCTTGACTTGTGATAATTTTCGTTGGGTACATTTTATGTACTGGAACATTATTTTTTATATATAAAGGCTAAAAGAATTTTTTTGGTCATTTAATAAAAAAAATGACTATTTGGCCCTTTTAATATTTTTTTTTTGTTTAAAAACTATTCCGTTAAAAATTATTTTAATACAGTGTAAAAAGTATATTATGCGCTAAAGTTGGCATCATTGAAATGCAATGAGATAAATCTGTATAATCATATATCTAATTGCTTAGCAAAATAGAACTAAATCTTTAGTTTCGTGTTATTTAGCAATAAAGAAAATCTATGCTTACACAATAGAAATTTGATCAGGCAATAGCGACCTTAATTTCGAAAATGCTTTATTTTAACATTAATGATACCGATAAGGTGATTATTATGAAATATTCTCGTTAGATGTCAGTAAATACTTGCCTTTGATTTGATGTTAAAGTTTTAACAATAAAAATCAGCTATAAAATCATAAAGCAGATTCATCAGTTTAGATTATATATATATATATCTGAAAATTTGGCATACAATATGCATCTTTTTAAAAATGTCAATCTTTGAAGAAAGACAAAATAATATTAATAGAATAAGATTTATATTAAAAGTAACGATTTAGATGCGGTAATATCGATAGTTACATTGGCAGACAAGTCAAATGAGATTATCAGAATTTATTGTACTTCGGAAAACTACAAATCGAAAAAAATTTTCATAAAACTCACACATAAATATGCCGAATACTCGTATGACAGGAAGAATGATCGACCGGAAAATTTAATGATAAAAACCATGACAAATCTATGTAGAAGTAATGGTTTTTGTATTTATCTTAGGAAATATGAGACATTTTAAAAAATGTCTCAAACGAAAATTGATATCGTGTCAAAATATATCGCTTTTGCTCTATCCTGCTCTATGCATTTGTTTCTCTAAAATTAATATTTTTCGAGAAAATAAAGTTATATATTATAACTCAACCTAAAATAAGTATATCTGTTCATGTCTATATTCGGTTATATACTTTATATATTATTACACTTTTAGATCTTATTTTTACAAAAATCTATGGTTTGTGTATTTTGGAACATTGATAATTAAAATAATAACGTGAATTAGGGACTGTCTATGAACTACATAGCCCGCTTATAAGAGGAAGAGAGGTCCACTGATAGCCACCGATGAGCTATGTGAGGAAAGGGGATTTAAGACTGATTAGTATACGTAACTTTTTTATTTACGTCTTATATACTTTTAATGCTTTAGCAGACTTGTGCAATCTTCAGAAAATGAATAAAAAAGCTATCTATGCTTTTTATTATCATAGAGAGATACTACGGATGTTATACTGTCTATGAGTAATTGTGGGAAAAACATCCGAAAACAACAAACCGATAAAAATTTAAAAAAAAAAAATCAAATCTTTATATTTTGAACCGCTGATTACCAATATCATAGGGAAAATTGTCGACGAGAAGAATTTCATTTTGAAAACGATGAAACCCCCTAAAAAACATAGTTTTTACGTTTATCTTCAAAAATATAAAAACCTTTAAAATATGTTTCAAATCAAATTTGTAGAACACGCTATAATATATATTTTATGTTCTTTGGATTTTTTTGTAGATGTGATAAATTATGAGAAAAATGATTTGAATGGAAGTCAAGCACTATCCATGAGACTTTGAGGGATGTATATTTTTTTTAACTTAAGTGTGGTTTATATAAAAGTACAATATTTGTTGATGCTATCATCCTTGCATCGAAGGATGGTTAGTTTGGAGAATCTTATAGAAATGACCCGCATCTGATTTAAATGAAAATTTATGTACTTATATTAATTAATATTTTTATCGATCTTCCAGTTTTTGTACAATCGTTTACTATACTAATATAATGACAGTCAAACTATTCTTGTTTATAATTACCTCCGAAGAATCTAAAATAGAAATTATTACTAAAAATTAAATTAAATTAGATTAAAAATCAAAAATAATAAAAATAATAAAAATAATAAAAATAATAAAACTAATAAAAATAAACTATATTCTATGTTAGCAAAGGACAACCTGGCTGCTCCACCACCTTAAATTTAAATTTGCCTTAGATGTTCAACGTTTCAAACCGTTACGGTTCATCTTTAAGGACTAAACTAAAAATTTTTAGTTTGTTAACTATGTAAAGAATTGCCATGACTCAACCACTAGAGCTAATAGATCAATATCAGATTGCGTATCCATTGCTGCTTACATTCTGTAAGAAACTGTCCTGGGATTGCTTTACCTAATGTAATAGTCTTTAGCAAATTTATATTATTGCGAATAACTTAAAAAGACACTGTACTTTTAAACCCTCGGATTTGTCTGAAACCCTAAAAAATTAATAACTAATTATTTAGGTAACTTTAATACTTTGTGCTACTTATCGAGTTATAGATAAGAAAATAACTATATATGTGTTATTTAACGTCGCTCTATTTATGTTTCCAAATATCGGTGCTAACCCAGACGTTTTTGGGGTGAGTTTCGGCTTCAGTGATGAAATCGTTGAAGCGGTTGTTTCTTAGCTCGTTTATCCGAGAGTGGATGTCCCTTTTTAAGGAGTTCAGTTGGGTTTTGAGAAGTGGAGTTCTAAGATGTTGCCATTTCGTCCGGATTCTATTCTTTTGCTTAATTAGCTTCAAAATACCGTCGGGGAGGTTATTATTAGTGCCCTGTGGAGGGCGGGAGAATGTAGCGATTCTAACAGCGTGGGTAATGTCATTAGACAGGGAGGTGATATCTCTTCCTCGATTTGAGAGATCGATAATATGGGTCTGCATCGAAAGGCTGGTGTCTCTAGGTTGAATTTGAGATGTAGCCAGTCGATGTGTTCTGTGTGTGACGGGAGAGAGATGTGTGATGCATGAAAGGCGAGGATCACCGGGCTGTGGTCTGAGCTCGATCATTCATCTGAGCTGGCCTGGTATTAATACTCTAAGCGGACTAATTTGCGTTGATGTTCGTGATTTAAGATGCCACCAAGTAGCCACTGGTGAAACTGACTGCTAAAACTGTTAACTTAATTTATTGATGAAAGTAAAACGATTTTCAATAAAAAAACATAGCCTATGTCCTTCCTAAGATAATATAGGATCTGTATGTCAAATTTCAGAATAACCGGTTCAGTAGTTTTTTTGGTTATCGTGTACAAAAAAAAAATACGCTTTGTCTTTATAAATTAGTATGATATGATATGATATGGTATGATGATATGATATGATATGATGATGTGTGTGTGTGTGTGTGTGTGTGTGTGTGTGTGTGTGTGTGTGTGTGTGTGTATTAAATAGATTCGCGCGCAAAATGTTAAATAAATAAATAAATGTTTTAATGTTTATCAATTAATTTTTTTAAGGTATATAATTAAAGGCGGATTAATATGTTAAGAAAAATATTTTAATTTGCCTGTAGTTATATACCTTATAAAAATTAATAAAAAGAAATTATTTTTTTAGTAGTTTCAATTTATATATAGAACATCGTTAAAATTATAATAATTTAAGCAAATATAGTTAACGGTGAATATTTTATAGCAATTAATTTTTTGCTGAAAATAGAAACCGTATTATTTAAAAAAGCTGCTATGAGTCACCTCCAAAAATGTCTATTAAAAATCTATAACATTTTTTAAAATTCAAATTTCGAAATTTTTCAGCAACTTGGATTACTTGTAAAATCGAAATTAATTAACTTTTTTTTAAAAATTTAAAATAAAATTATATGTCGGAATCTTAATTAATGATTTTGAATGGTTTGAGAGTAATACATTTTTATATAAACATCAGTGGTTTAATAATAAAAATTTGATCCATTTTGAATATGCAAATCGTATTACTTTCTTATTTTATCGTCAGTTATTGTTTGTCTTTGGAAGTTTAGCGAAAAAATTTTACCTGAGTCGCTATTATTATTAGGAGGCCAACTTAGTTTCCGACCTTTTGTAACGGAAAAAAGGACATTTATAATGGAAAATGGATACACGTTAGCTTAAGCAAAATATTTTCCGCCTTAATCAAAATAGGTTTTAGGTCTAGAAATATTAACAGGAAAAGCCAAGAACGTTTACTTTAATAGAATTGGAATAGAGCCAGATAAAATAAACATTACTATCCGCAGGGAGATAATAATTCCTTAAGATACCGTCCGATTTCTTGATCCCTGGTAAAAATTCATTCTATTTTTAAGGTATAAACAAGGAATTTTCAAATGAAGATACGAAGTAACAGGGTATCTTTGTTCGTTAGTAAATAAGAAAACATGTAACGTTTTTTACGGTCATTCTGGTCGATTTATAGTTACATTTTTTCAAGCTATTTTTTCGGTATTTAAGGCCTATAATAATTAGTTTCGTATCAATGTACTTTTGGTTCTGACTAAGATTGATCTTAAAACAAGGGTAAGCGAGGTATAGCATATAATCTAGCTAAAAAATTAATATCGTTATTACGCTTTCTTATATAAATTCATTGACTTTAATCATTATTTGAATTAATTAATTATAAATGTTTATCAAGTTCATTTCAAAAATTTTGAAGTAACTTATAAGTATGCTGGTTCCATATATCTTATACATTCAATACATATACAACGCATTGACAATGGCTTAGACATTCGTATACAATATATGTTATATTGATGTGAAGTCATAATCGGGCTTATATACTAACCAAGATAATGTTTTACCACTTGCGGAAATGGCAAATCATCAGACATACCGTATGAACACTCTCCATAAATTTAAGTTATGAATTATATTTATGAACTCAAAATGATTTTTAATTTAAAAAATTAATTTTATTTTATAAACTTTCAAAAATTTCAAATGATATTATTTATTTTATAAATAAATAGGATAGAATTACTAATTAACAACCAATAATTGAAGCCGGTATAAGACATCAAAGAATAGAATTTTTTAATTATTTGCTTCATGCGAAATTTTAGATATTAAATAATAAAAGCAAAATATTTCCAAAACTAATTTATTACGTATAATTTTTAAGATGACAAAATCAAACGAAAAGCAGACTTTATTATTACTTTGTAATTTTTTTAAATTATTAGTTTCCGTATCTTATGATTTTTCTTTTATTAAATCAACAACATAATGTTATAAAATTATATAAATATAAGTTGTTAAATAAATTGTTCATTTACTAACCAAAAACAAGGTTCTAAACAATCTAGTTTCTACCTTTTTCTTAATTTTATTGACAACGTTCACATTTTGCATTCTAAGATTTACCTTGTTTCTGGTCACAATGATTGATTCTATTTTTAGTACCTAGTAACTACTTTCCAGCCTATTAAAAATTGTTAGATTGCTACCAGGGATGCTTACTTTGACTATCGGTTGACATTTAAAAATTATATTCGCCATGTATTAGAAAAATTGCAATAGAACAGTAAATATTATTAAATGCCTTTGAGGCACATATTGGGGTCCACATTTGCAAATCCTATTAACATTCTATGAAAGCTATGTAATGGCAATTATAAACTATGCATGTTTTATCTATTTCATAATAAAAAAAAAAACTAAAATAATGAAGCATAAAAGAAGAAAGCTTTCAGCAACTAGGATGTCAATAGGTGTTCGTACGAATACGTCAACTAATGTACTATTAGGCGAATCTATTACAATACACAACCGATCCAAAATACTGTGCAATACCTTCTTTTTAAAAGTGTGCAATAATAATAGAAAGTCTATTATATCCTCAAAAACCATCTAAAAGATTATAATTAATAATCGAAGGAAAAAAGTATCAGTTTTAAATAAGACAATTAAAAGCGTTATTGATTTAGAACACCTCATAAGGATACCTTACCGAGTATGTACAACAATAAACTAAAATTAATAAAAACGCTAATACTTTCAAACTGTCAAAATGAGAAATTATACAAAAGATGACAATCCAATAATTTCTACTTTATAATCCATGTATTTTTTATTTTCTAGTTTTACTACTTAAAATTCGACAAATTTCTAGACTCAAATTCAATTTATATTTTCTTACGCAAGTCAATTTTCGGGTCTCGTTTTCCATTCTAACATGAAAAAACGACATTCTAGTGAATTTTTTTAAAAGTGTTAATAAGGTATATAATAGGTAGGTGAAGAATAAAAATCAAAACGAATACGCACATGGTATAAAATTATAATAAGTAGATAACAATCAAAATATGAGTATTTCAACAGTACATATTCAAATTAATAAATTATTACTCAAAATGCATAAAAATATATTTTATAAATCAATGCTATCCACGCGTAGTCTCAGAAAAAAAAATCATCGTGAATCATCGGTATTTTTTAGGTAAACGATATTCTGATATTTATTTTTATAATTTATTATTGTTAAAAACAGGTACAAACTTGCAAGGCCGGTTCGCCACAAAATTTATGGGTTTTTTATTTACAATAGTTAATTTTTGCATGGAAAGTCTTTATACTTTCGACTCATATCTAAATAAATCAAATTATATTAATAAATAACATTGAATTTTGTAAAAATAAATTTTAAAGTGGTTACAAATCATTAAGAAATTATAAACAAATGTTTTACTTTAGTTTATTATAAGTGCATTATATATATCAAGATATGTATTCCGTATTTATTATTTCAACAGATCAGATTATGCTTTTACTGTAACATACACATATAATGAGCTCAAGTTCCACCCCCCCCCCCGAAAAATTGGAAAAAACAGTTTCTATAAACTTATATCGCAATCTGAACGTGAAGGTCGGAAACTAAGTTCGCCTCCTGATATTATTGCAGATCTGTCATTCTATCTATCCATATAAGAAATTATGCGATACTTTAGATTTATTTTAAATATATTTATTTCATATTAATTCAAGTATTTGCTTATATAATATTAAAATAATAAATTATATATTTTTCGAGGGGTTGGTTTTGTAAAAGACAATTATACGAGTCCTTCGTGCTCTCGCGTCACTCAGGTTGGGCTTAGTTAATTGAGGGGTTTTCGAATCGTCTTTAAATGAGTCGGCGCGTGGACTTTATGATTGCCATAAAGCTTATAAGTATTTCTGTATTTTGAAAATCCCTTCATCAGAATAGATCGTTGGAAGCACGTGATAGACAGCTGCGGGTCCCATTTTAGAGAGTTAGTGTTTGAGAAAACTTTATGGTAACTCTATTTTATATTCGAAGCCGTTGAGTATAATCTGGGTACATTGGGAAAAAGGGGCGCCTGGAAAATACGCAGATGTCCTGTTTAATGTACTCGTAGTGTACTCGTAGAGCATACAGTTCGTTCCAAAATAAATAAAGACATCTGTACAACGAACGTATGTGTGTAAACGTATACCGGGCGACTGGAGTAACAACAAAAAATCAACAATGTAATGCGTTCCGACCGCAGAGAAAATAAATCTAAAAATAAGATGAATTGTCGTAATTATAAATATGTATATGTATATTTCCATGTGTATGTGTATGTGTATATGTATATAGGAATATAATCCCGATTCTGGAACTCAACCGCAACTCCTCTCGATCAATAGTCATAAACGTTTGCGAATAAGTTTGGAACGTAGATAAAGCCAACTTTCAGCTCCAGAAAACTTAGGTACTGAGGCATTAGACCTCGCGGGAAAGTCGTACTTTCCGGGTATTGCAGGTCACCCAGGAACGGGAAGGGAACTCTAGCGAGACAATGTCGAGCTCAGACGACCCTTGGTCCGGTAGTCTGGTAGGCGCGAGCCCGAGCGAGAGAGGAATAAAGCGAGAGAGAAAGAGTGGGTGTGGGCGGTACCGAACTGCTTAGAACGGGCGAAGGCCCAATCAGGCCGATGAACCTGGAAAAGCGGCAATTATAGAGCGAGAGGAGGAGGGGCTTTACCGGCCCGTAAAAGGCCCGCTGAATGGACGGATGGGCACTCTCCGTTTTTCCGTCGAACAGAGCATATCGCATTTTGCGCCATTCCAAATTGTATTTTCATCGTTATATAAAATCATTTCTAAAAATATATCGCATCTTGCGCTGTTTCATATTGTATTTTCATTTAAATTCATTATAAAAAAAAAGAAAGGTAAGAAATTGAATAGTTTATTGTTATATCTGTTCAACCTCACCCTTTACAGGTTTATCTATGCCAATTTAATTATATTTGAAAAAACTACAGTCGAAGAAAATTAAATAATTTATATTAAGATTATGTAATCATTAAAGGATATAACTAACATAAATATATTTATGTTCAATGTTAGATTTGTTTAGGTATAAATATTGTGGGGACGGGCCTGACAGATTTTTATGCTTGGTTTTTTAACAATAATGAGTTATGATAAAAAATATCGAAATATAGTTTATTTAAAAAATACTGATGATTGACGATTATTCTTTTGCCAAGACCACGCGTGGATAGCATTGATTTATAAAATATATTTTTATGGACTTTGAGTTTAAATTTAAGAAAAAATAAACAAAGTTAGCCCTTTATTATATTGATCCAGTGATTTAAGCCGTAATTGCGTTATATAATTTAGTTTTGTTAATATATTTCGAAATAAAGGCTTATGATGGCTCAATTGCTAGAGCAAAGGACTACTAACTTGGTAATCCAAATTCAAGTTCCGGTTGCGGCTGATTGACACAAACATCGCTGTAATAATTGAAATATCACATGTTTACAAATACATTGCAGACCTCCATCACCGACTAGTACCAGTATTTGGGAGCATAAGTAAAGCAATGTTAAAGAATTTTTAAAAAAATATTGCGAAATATTTTCAAAAAATCTTTTATATGAAATGTTTATAAAATACATACCTAGATTGATAAGTTTTAATTCTTAATACGTGAGAATGCTTTGTTTACTATGAGGGAGGTGAAGAGAACATACTGACGTCAACCAGAGACAGAGTGTAGCCTTGTTGATTGTCTTCAGATAGCGATTCAATAACAGCAGTCTCACGTTGCACAGAAAGCATCAGCATCAACTAGAAGGCGTCTGGGACCCAATCAACCCTGAAGACTTCAAAGTCTGCTTATCAACTTCGCTCATGTCTTCAGGTACGTATAGAATTATCGTCTGTCAGTTACAATATATACCTATTGGCATCATATTGCGGGTATTGAATCGAATACTATAATGTATTAGAATCTAATTCTTTGAAGACCATCTTCATGCTTAAAAAGTGGTAGTCTATACGATCGGAATAGTATATTGTATATAAATAGTACTATTTTCCCATACGAGGGCGCTTTCTTTTTCAAAGAAATGCACAAAAAATTGAACGGCAAACTCACAAAATTAAAGAATGTCAAATCCCCTCCCCATGTGTTAGTCATGCTTAGATAGAGCGAGCAGGTATAAAATCTAAAGGTCCAAATGATACTCGCTCTGAAATAAGTTGCCCTAACATAAAATGTAATTCGTTGGGTTTGAAAAAAAAAATATTATCGATTTACTCTTAAGGTTATATCTGCAATTTACTTGAATTGAATAAAATAAAATTAAATAATTTCCTCTTATTTGGAAATTGATAAAGTACGTTAAGAAGAGATACTGGATTGGGTGGTGGGGGAGCAGGGGGTGAATCTCCCACCGGGGGTTGGGGGGCGGAGCCCCCCTTTTCTATAAATAAATAAGATTAATCAATTGAAGATTATAAGTTTGTTAATAATCTACGCTCAAATTAAAATTTCAAAAAATTCATAATAAATAGAATTTAAAATTAAAATTAATTACAAAAAGATATAGATAACTTTTACGACTTAAAAATCATAAGAATTTTTATAATAAATTTCAGATAGAATATAAATCCTATTTTATTTTAAAATCTAGAATACCTAACTCAAAATGCAAAAAAAGGTCGAGCCCGCAGTTGACTGGCGCACATACTCGTAAGTCTAAAGTAAATGCCAGATGTTATGCAGGCATGGAAAACTGAGAATCCTATCGGACTACACGGTTCCGTTCATTCACTTTTCCTCCCAAGGGAGAAAAAGTAAAATTCTGCTTTCTGATTGGTCGGGAAGCGGCCATAAACACTTTTCCTCCCTAGGGAGGAAAAGTAGTATTTTGCTCCCTCTAGACAGCTGCAGAAAATCGTATTTTGCGCCCCGGGTGCGGGAAAAAATTTTATCCATGCAATATTTAAGCCATGCAATATTTTGAAAATGTTAAGGCTATGAATGTTTTTGAAATCCTGAAAAACTCACTCCTTCGTTCTTCAATTGGTCAAAAACGTTTAACTAACATTCAGTTTCTGTAATTTCAATTAAAAAAGATATTGGTAGAACACTCAATTATGACGATGTAATTGATATATTCGCAAATTACAACATGAGAAAATTTGGTTTTATAACTTAAACGGATTCGAGTCTAACCGTCGAATCGATCAAAAGTGTTGACAATTCGCTCCGCGAATAAACAAAGTCGCATCTATCATGAGCGGCTTATCCATTATTATTTTGCGAATATCATAATTGAACTAAACCGCTAATAGTGAAAAAATAGAATAAAGCATGTCATTCCCCTTCGTGGGAGCGGATGATTTCTACCATAACAACCATGTTAATAAAGTTTAAAATGACAGTTATGCAAAGGCAGCAAGAAGCAACGTATTCACCAAAAGAGATCAAGCTATTGTCATTGAAGCAATAAACGGTGTGACAATTAAAGAATATGTTAATCAAATCGTTAAAATTACGGATCCAGAAAATATCAGATTTATATCAAGAATAAGTAATAATAGAATATTCATATATTTAGCTACAAATATACACAATAAATGACAAGAAACTTGCGATAAAACCAATAGCTACCAGAGACAAGAGAGTTATTCTATCGATTGTCTGTCCAGAAATACCACACGCAATTATCGAAGAAAAATGAAATATTTCGAACATACGCTTACAATCGAACATATTATTCATACGTGCGTATCTAAATGAAATACGCCAAACACGCATTTTCAGTTTGAAACGCCAAGTGTACGTACACCCAGAGGACGTAGATAAATTACCAGATACAATACAAATAAACTATGATGGACTTACCACAAAGATGTTTCTTTCAACTGAAGGTTTAATGTGCTTTGATTATAAACATGAAGCACATACAGCTAAACACTGCCTGGATAATTCTACGCCCAATATATCTTTTAATCCGCAGAATATTTACGAAAACATCGTAATCTTAGAAAATGATCAATTACAAAGAGCAAACAATAACAGTCAAGAGAAACAGAACAATACAATAATAATAAGTTTAAGCAAAGTGAGAAAAAACCGCTTAAAATATCAACACATTCAAACGCAGAAAATATGCTTGCTGATGATATAGAAACCGAATCAAGTATTTACTCACTTACAGATTTAGACAGACAAGAAATCCCCACGCAATAAGAATGAACAATATTTAAAACATCAAAAAGAAAAACGAAAAACATTTAAAAAAAGCAAAATAGACAAACAAATACATTTACATTTCGATGAGCTTCTACTTCCAGTAAAAAATGACATGAATGATAATATTTTTTTTTTTGTTGGATAGTGGGAAGTTCATCCGCCATTGTTTGACGGCTAGTGGCTCTCGCCAACTTAGACTACCGCTGGAGCCGGTTCTAGGGTATGCAGGATTCTAACCTACTAAACCCACTAACCATATCAGGGTGCATATATATGCTCAGGAACACTTAGCTATCGCCATTGTATTCCTTTCCCAATGATTAATCTTCCACGCTTTCCGTCACATTCAGTTCTCTGCAATATTCCAGAAGACTGAGTACATCCACCTTGGAAAAACTCTCGTGGTCGAGGTTATCTTCTCCTAGCCACTTTACGCGATATTTCGTTAAGTTAGGGCACGTGCAGAAGAAATGTCTCGGAGTTTCCTCCTCTTTCCCACACCATCTGCAGAGGTTAGTCTGTCCTCTGATCTTGTGTGTATAACACCGTAAATTGCTGTGTTCTGTTGTAAGTTCCAGGATTAGCTTCGCTTCACGTTTATTTAATTTGATGATCCCTTGAGCCCATCCGCAGATCTTACTGCCAAGAAGGTCTTTAGACCATCTATATCTACGTGAGTTTTCCCACGTTGTTTGTTTTACTTTCTCAAGGCTTTTCTCTATCAAATTGCATGCCTGTTGGTAAGGTACAGCGGTATCCCTTACCCGATGGCACCCCGATGAGCATCCTTGTTTTGTCATAATGTCTGCTTTCATGTTTCCCTTACGGGTCGATTTTCTCGGTATGCATGTAACACAGACCTTATTTGCTCTGGTCAAATTGTCTAAAGCAATTTTAGCTTCTTTGACCAGTAGTGACGTAGTGCAGGGTTGATCGAGGGCCTTCAGCGTTGGTATGCTGTTTGTGCATATATTTATGCATCTGCCCTTAATTCCCCTTTGTATTAAGCCGTTTGCACAGGTTTCAATGGCAGCTATTTCTGCCTGAAACACTGTGTTATATTTATTCACTCTAAAGGCTGAATTTAAACTGCGTGCAGGTCCATATATACCGAATCCAGTACCAACATCTGTTCTGGATCCTGCTGTGAACCAGATATCACAAATTTAGGTCATTATTCCAATCCTCTCTGCTCGGTATTCTGATCTTATATCGTTGCCCGAAGCAGAGAGTTTTGTTAATACGATCCTGAGGGAGATTAAAAGTTGGACCTCTCAGTATTTCCCTGCAAATGGTAGCATGCCCAGTTGCGGTACTATCCCACTGACCGCTGCATATCATTCTATAAGCCGATCTGGCAGCTGTTCTTATTATTTCCAAGTCCAGGCTGTCCAGACCTAGCATCATCCTGACAGCAGCAGTAGGGGTACTCCTTTTTAATCCAAATGCTCCCCTTAGCGAGATTGCCTGTATATGATCCAGGATTCTCGCAGAGGATTTATTCTCGCTCACTTTTCACCACACCAAGGCAGCATAAGTCAACCCCGGCATCAGTATTGCTTTATATATCCATAAAACTTTCTGCGGTTCAAGCCCTCAGCCCGTGCCGATAGCGGACCTACACTGCATCAGTATGTTGATGATCTTTTTACTCTGCATTCGTAGGTGTTGTCCCCACGATAGTTTCTTATCTAGGTATACACCTAGGTATTTAACTCGTTCCATATACGGTATACCTTGCCCGCGGAAGTTTACGCAAGATTTTATTTTGCTCTTGTATTTCCTAGTAAAGGCTACAACTTCGGCCTTCTTTGGATTGATCCCCAGGGATCTCTCTTGATACAAGTTATTAACTTTTACCAGAACCTCCTGAAGAATTTCAGGTAATATCTCTTCGTACTTGCCCCTGACAAGTATTACGAAATCATCTGCATATGCGACTGTGAAGATTCTTTCCTCTTCAAGCATACGCAATAAGCCATCAGCTACAAGATTCCACAGGAGAGGTGAAAGTACCCCTCCTGGTGGACATCCTTCGTTAACTTTACCTCTTACGAGTTTACTTTTCCATTCACTATATACCTCTCTATTACTTAAGGAACTCATAATCCACCTTCTAATAGAGGGTGTTATTCCCTTAGCATATAAAGCGTTGTCAATGGCAATCCTAGTGGTGCTATTGAAAGCACCTTCTATGTCTAGGAAGGCACCTATTACAGTTTCCTTCGAGTTCCAAGCCTTCTCAATGTGTTTGACTACTGAGTGGAGAGCTGTCTCAGTGGACTTTTCCCGTCGTGTAGGCATGCTGCCTACTTGAAATTGGGCTATTAATTAACACTGTTTGCCTTATGTGTAAATCTACTACCCTCTCCATCGTTTTGAGCATGAATGACGTCAGACAAATTGGTCTAAAGTCTTTCACCGACGAGTAACTACCTCTCCCAGGTTTGGGAATGAAAGAGACACGAGATGTCTTCCATACCTCTGGTATATACCCAGTTGCGATCTGCCTCTGAAGATTCCCGTAATAAGTTTTAAAATATTTTCACACCCCATCTGTAACATCTTAGGGAAGATGACATCAGGTCCTGGTGTCTTATACGGTTCGAAGGAGTAAATCGCCCATTTTATCTTCTCCGGAGTCATCATTTGAACAGCCGTTTTCCAATCCTAACCTACCAGCCGTTCCGTGATGGTGTGGTATGTTTCATTTTTGCAGTTCCTGATGAAGTCAGGAAAGTTAACCTTCAGAAGTGTGCCCTCTTCTGTATTTACATAACTACCTTCTGCATCTCGTAGATTTTGAAGTCGATAGTTATTATCCTTTGTTAGGATTTTGGCCAACTTGGCCACATCAGACAGGTTCTCGGCCCCTGAACAGAAATTCCTCCATGCTTCACTTTTAGCGATGTTTAGTTCTCTTTTGAAATCGCCCATTATTTTCTTATATATGGACCATCCCTCGATGGTCTGCTGATGGGCCTCTTGAAATGTCCATCCTTTGTTTTGATCTTGACTACCCGGGCGTGATGATCTGGTCCGGGGTAAATCTGCAAGACGCGCCCGAGTGGCCATCGACCATGACTCGACAGTAGAGATGTGTCGGTGATCATAACGTCGTCACCGACGGCGATGTCTGTGCGGGGGCGCTGCCACCTCCAGCGCTGTTGGAGAGTATTCAAATACTCGCGATTCCAGCGTTTCCAGAAGTGGTTACGGAGTCCAGTGACCAGTCGCCAATGTGTGGCGTGATCGGTGTCACGATTGATATTTGGTTCGAGATGAGAGGTGAGGGGTCCTCCAAGAACCAGGTGTGTCGATGTCAAGACATCGAGATCGTCCACGTTGTCTGAGGTTGGTCCTAGAGGTCGGCTGTTGAGGACCGCCTCAATCTGAACGAGAAGCCTCGTAAACTCCTCATATGTCAATTTACGCGGACCGGCTACTCGGCGAAGATGAGTCTTCATCAACTTCATCCCAGCTTCCCAGAGACCACCGAAATGTGGAGCAGCGGGAGGTATGAAATGCCACTTGATGCCCTCCAAAGACAAGGAGTTAGCAACCTGTGACCAGCAGAACTTGGCCTCCCTGAGCAGTCGTTGGAGCTATGCGTCGGTACCTCGGAAATTTGTGGTGTTGTCGCTCCACAGCTCGGCTGGTTTTCCCCGCCGTCCCAAGAACCGACTAAGAGCTGCCAGAAAGCTTGCGGTGGAGAGGTCTCCGAAGAGTTCCAGGTTGAGAGCTTTCGAGCATAAGCAGACAAAGACGGCTTTAGATTTTCGAATGCCGCGGCCCCGTGCGCTGAGTACGTGGAAGGTTCCGGCATAATCCACTCCGCATCGACTGAATGGGCGCGATGGCGTGACTCTAGCCGCCGGCAATTGAGCTATCAGCTGATTAGAATTACGTGACCGGATTTTGACGCAGATGACGCAGCGCCGCAGATAAGCCTTGACTGCGGTTTGTCCTCCAACGATCCAAGCGCGCTGCATGACGTGGGCGTAGGTCACTCGGAACACTCCACGAAGTTCTCGGGTGTGCGCCCCATCCACGATAAGATCGGCCAGATGGCATTTCCGATCGATGATGACAGGATGCTGCTCGGGAATAGGAAGCGCCGAGTGGCCCAGCCGCCCGCCGACTCTGAGAACTTTCAGGTCGTCTAAGACGGGATTCAGCGTACTGAGGTAACTTCTAGTGGCAATCGGCTGACCTCCCTCTAGGGCCCGAATTTCTTCGCCGTAGCACTGACGCTGCCTCCTTCTGACACAGAGGAGGTATTCACGATCCAGATCTTCTGGGATTAATAGATCGAATACGGCCGGTGAAGAGGGATCCACTCGCCGTCGGAAGAGTCGACGAGAACGGACAAGCGCTCGGAGAAGATAATTGAGGTCTGAGAAACAGCAGGCGATGTCGGTCGGAGGTGGCTGGTCCACGACACGCGTAAGGAGCGATGTTGTTGATGGGAGAGGTCGCGACCCTAGTGGTAGTTAAGGCCAGGCGGTGACGTGATCGCTGAGCCATGCGGGTCCTGACCACTAAACGTGATTCGAAGCCAGTTGAATCGGGTTTGAGTCACTGGTGGCGATATCTGCTGGGTTGTTTACACTGGATACGTGCCCCCATGTGCAATCCGGTATCATCTCGTGGATTTAGCACACGTAGTTGTCTACAAAATCGTTATCCACTGGGCGCTCGGACTGGAGCCAATGCAACACGATATTCGAGCCGCTCCAGGCGCGGCACCTCTCAGTGGGTACGTCCAGACTGTCCGAAGTAAAACGCAGGAGGCGTCCGGCGAGCAATGCCGTTCTGAGCTTGAGGCGGGGAATCGTGATACGGCAGGATGGTCGAGTAGACAAGCCTTTCAGGGGTGTAAGTTTCGTCCTAGCTGACACTAGTGTGACGCGAACTTCCGAGCCAGCTTGAGCACGGAGATAGACGGCAGCTGCAATCGCTCGCCGACTCGCGTCCGCAAAAACATGTAGTTGCACACCAGTTGCAGGTATCCAGTGGAGCCATCGTAGTAATTCGATGTGGTTTATTTCCCACAGACTTGTACGGAACTCCTGCCACTGCTGCATCTTGCTTCTTGGGACAGTAGAGTCCCACTCGAGCTGCTCACGCGATAAATCCTGCATGAACATCTTCGCCACGAGAATGACCGGGGACAACCATCCTGCAGGGTCGAAGAAGCGGGCGACTTCAGCCAGGACCACTCGCTTCGTGACTCGTGCGTCTGTATCTAAAAGCGGCGGGGCAAATCTTATGCGGTCTGCCACGGGGTCCAACAGAATTCCTAGTTCGTTGACGGGGCCAACTAGGTCGCAAGCGGTCCTCCAGGGGAATGTCCTTGAAAAGACCCCTGGAGTTGCACACCCATTTTGTCAGCATGAATCCTCCCTTCTGTAGCAGTTGTGCCAACTGATTCCGTCGAACCAAGGCCTCCTCTTCACAGCTAGCGCCACATAGGAAGTCGTCTACATAAAGCTCCTGCTCGATGGCTCGAACGGCCTCGGGAAAGGCAGCTCCTTCATCGAGGCTAAGTTGATTCAGGGTGCGCAGTACAAGTACGGTGTACAAATTTCCCCGTAAATCACGGTGCGGAGAGCGTAATGCTTCAGTCGTTTGGATTCTGAGGGACTCCAAACGATGCGTTGCAAGTCGGTGTCATTCTTTCGGACCCAGATTTGTCTGAACATCATCCGGATATCGGCACAGAAGGCAACGGCCCACCGTCTCCAGCTTGAGGATGTCGTTCAGGCTGCTGCCGGACGTAGTTGGGCACGAAGCATTGAAGACTACACGCAACTTTCTTCCGCCATCCTTCCGCTGCCAGACGCCATGATGAGAGAGGTAGTACGTGGTGTTCGACGGAGCTTTGAGCTCCGCCTCACTAAGTAGTCGCATGTGACCGAGCTCTATATATTCCGCCATGAAGTTGATGTACTCCTCTCGCGGCAGTGGGTCCTGAGTTATCCGTCGGTAAAGCAATGCTAGAGAATATAGAGCTCTTGTTAGGCTGTCACCCAAGAAGGAGAGGTGTCCTGGAATGACAGGAAGGGGCACGATGTAACGACTCGTCCGATCTCGTTTGTGACCGCTGGCATACAACATTTCAGATGCTGCATCTGACCGGAATTGTCTCACAACTCGAGGTATCTCTTCTGTATCCCAAAACCGCTATAAAACACCCATCAAGGCCTCTTGCCAGTGGACCGGGGACTAATCGACAGAAGTAAGATGAGCGGCGGTGGTGGGGCTCAGTGTACCATCCGACCCACCGGCGATGGTCCAGCCGTTCTCTGAGCGATGTACTGCTCACGGCGAATGAGGCCTGGGAGCACGATGCAGTGGTAAATGTTGACACCCAAAACTATGTCAACGCCTTGAGGTTCAGAGAAACGGAGATCCGCCAAGTGGAGATCACCGAAGAGCCGAACGATGCTCTTCTCCAAGGTGCTTGATGGCGTCTTTATCCGTAACCTCTTGATGTCATAAGCAGCGAATCGGACGGGTTTCGATGAATGGGAGAGGTGGATATAGAGATGCGTTCGGATCAGCGTTGATCCCATGACTCCGCCCAGGACGCCCGTTATGCCTACTCTCACCGTTTGCGCCTCATGGCCGAGTCTTGAAACCAGACGAAGATCGAGGAAGGTGGACTCGGCGCATGGATCGAGTAACGCCCGGACCCACTGGCGCGGTCTAAATGCATCCGCCAATGAGACCAAGGCAGTGGGTAGAACTCGTGGTCAAGTTGAGGAGGCTTCTGAAGAAATAGCCTCGGCATGGGTGGGTTTGCCAATCTCACCTCCTCGCACTCCTTTTAAAGGACGCTCGGTGCCCGTGAAATGGCGAGGTCTCTTCTCCGCAGTTCTATGGATGACTGTATGGTGTTGGCCTCCGCAGATGGTACAGGATGATGCTGAAGCGCAGACTCCTGCGACATGCTCCGGTTTGAGTCAGTGGAAACACAGTTTCTCTTGACGTATTAAGGCTCGACGTTCACGAGAGTGCAGAGCTTTAAAACGCGAGCAATGGCCGAGGTAGTGCGAGTCCCGGCTGAGGACGCACGGCACTATCATCATGTTAAGAACGTTCATGCCTCTGGGTCCTGATGGTTTGGTGCTTCCCCATCAATAATTCGGCGCTCCATAGGCAGCGCGCCGCGCGCCTATCAGGTGGGAAGTCCACGCGCGGGAGCGCGAGAATGAGCCAATCGGGAGTCGAGTAGGAGGTTGCCGCGCAGAGAAATAAGAATAGATTTCACGGCGACAGGATGTAAGGAACGAAATTTTAACAAAGTATTTACAAATGTAAGGAAGAACTATCAGAAATTTTACAAAATATTGATATATTAATTTGTGATGAGTCATGGTTTAAACCAGAAATTAGAATAGAATTTTCTGGAGTTTGTGGAAGAGTTTCTGAAGTCGGTGAAATTTTAATGTTGGTACGCAAAGTTATTAGCTGCACAGAAGTTCAAAATTTGAATTCTCCCAGCTCAAAAGTAGAAATTTGTGGTATCACAATTAATAATACTATTCCGACATTCTATAGAATTACATGTTATCACTCTCCCTGCTTTAATCTATTACAATCAGAATGGCGCAATATTATCGGAAATAGTCAGCAAGGCAATCGAAATACTATATTTGTAGGTGATGCGCACCATATATACTGGAATTGTACTCAAAGTGATACCAATGGGGACAGATTAGCAAAATCAATAGAAAATTATGAATTCTTCATTCATAAAATACATACTAGCTCACATATCGATTTCCATACAAAAAGCAAATCTAATATGGATCTAATACTGTCTACAATTCCAATATCTCACTAAATAGTAACACAATACAATGATGAAACCTGGAATTCAGATCATTTTCCTTTATTTGTAACAATAAATGTAGAAAAAATATTATATTATAAGAAAACGTTTAAGTTATACTTCGTCAAAACTAATTGGACAAACTTTTTGACTTCGTTAAAAAAGTCATACGAAAAATTTCTTTTTTTTATTTGTTTTTATTTGAAAATTATTTCTTCAAAATAATTACAGATTCTATAAAAATAAATACACCGATTAGAAAAAGCATAGACCCTATGTATTATCGCAACCTAGTTCCATGGTGAGACGCAGAATGTGACAAGTTAAAAAGACAAAGGAAAAAGGCATATAACAAATAGAAACAAATATATGAATTGACGGATCTCATAGCTTATAAACATATATGTACACTACAAAAAGAATTTAAGAAAAGAATGGTTATGTTTTAAAAATTTCACAGAATCTCTACATTTTACAACGAGCACAACATACGCGTGGAACAAGTGTAAGATTTTTAAGAATAAGTGGTATAATACACAACCTAACAACATAACAGAAAACAACTTAAAGAATCTGGAATTAAAAAATGAATCTCTTGACAAAATAATTCCAACATGGGTACCAATCAATCCAGATGTTTTGCCACATTCCAAAAAAAAACATATTCTTTAATACACCATTTAGCTTGATCGAGATTAATATTGCTCTTGAGACAAGAAATACAAAATCATCTCCAGGAATAGATGGTATAGATTATTTTATTATACACAAACTACCAATAAAATATAAATTAATTTTACTTGATGTATATAATGAGTTGTACAGAGAAAAAATATACCCCGCTGAAGGGAAAGAATCTTATATAAATTTTATTAAAAAGTCCGATAGAAAAGTCTTCGCCCAATTGCACTTACTTCTTGCTGTTGTAAACTTTTAGAAATTCTACTAAAAAATGGCCGGCAATGGTACTGTGAACATTACAAAATTATATCTCAAAATCAAACTGGATTCAGAAAAGCGAAATCGTGTGCAGATATTTTAAGTAATTTAGTTTTATACATTAAGGAAGGGTTTTTAAATAAAAATGATATACTAGCAGCATTATACAGACGTAGAAAATGCATTCGACAATGTCATCTGCGAAGTCTTATTAAATAAACTAATTTCGGTAGGATGTACAACTAAGTTCATAGTTTTCATTCAGAGTCTTAAATATGGAAGAACAATATCTACAGATAATATATGCCATTATCCTAGATTGACTTATAAAGGAGTTCCACAAGGTGGTGTAATAAGCCCTTTATTGTACATTATATATATACATCAGATATAACGGATAATCTACCAAAACATCTAAGCATTCTACAATTTGCAAATGATATCGTAATATACTCCAAACATTCTCCATTAAAGCGATGGGAAAATACCATCGATCAATCTATATCAGTAATAAATTGAAATCTTAATTCGATAGGTCTAGAACTGTGCCCACGTAAAACCGGGTTAATTCACTTTAATCAAAAACAACAATATCCAGGCGAAACTCAAATGAATATAGAAAATGTAATTGTAAAATCCAATGAAATAACTAAATTCCTTGGAATTATATTCGATTATAAACTAAGTTTTATTTCTCATATCAAATATATTCAAAATAAATGTGCAAAAAGCACTTAATATGATAAATTTTTTCTGCGGTACCTGGTGGAGATCAGGTTCAAAAACTTTAATAATATTTTACAAAAGTTTTATAAAATCACGTATTGATTGTGGTTCATTTATATATTTTCCAACTCCAATTCCAAAAATATCGCAGAAAAACTAGAAAACATTCAACTCTCAGCATTACGTACTGCTCTCGGATATAGAAATAGTACACCGACAAATATTATTGTAGCAGAGTCAAAACTCCTCACCATTAAAAACAGAACTGAGTTTCTATGTAACTCATTCTTGGCAAAAACCTTATCAAATGGAAGTTTAATATCATATCAAAACATACACGAATTTTATCGCAAAATAAAGGAAGAAAACGTAAAAAGAAACGGCTTTTTCAAACGTGCATAGAAGATTTTTTTAGCACGATGAAAAAAATCTATACACAAATGAACCTTTTAATATGTATAGCGTTGAATACAAAGTATAAATAGAAAATATTTCCGTCAACTTAGAGGCAGGAAAAGCTTTAAAAGATGCGACTAATGTAAATAATACAATAAAATCTATTCTCGAAAAACGTGCAGCTTTTTGTATTTACGCTTATGCAAGTAAAATCAATAAATCTAATTACGTCGGATTAGTATGTATATGCAAAGAATTAAAGAAAACTGACTTATTAAGAAAACTGTCAGGATATCAACTGCTGAATGCTTGAATATAAATGATGCTCTAGACATTGCTCTACAAAAGCATGATCACAATTTTTATATCATAACTGACTCATATAGTGTACTGGTATTGCTTAATAGTCATCAAATTGGTACAAAAACTACTTAATCAGCATAAGAAATAAAAATATAACGTTTATGTGGATCCCATCCAATATCGGAATTGGAATCAATGAAGAGGCTTATTTACTAGCCAAAGAAACTACTAAATTAACACCTAGTAATTCCTTCAAGTTACCATATATAAATTACAATAACTATTTTAAAAATAAAGCTGTAGTACACATAAGAAACATTGTCGAAGATTTAGGTTTAATGAAAGGTAAAAAATACTTTCAATTTTACAATATGAAGGAAAATAAATCTTGGTTCTAAAATATAAAATTAAATAAAAAATTTATTACTATAGTTAATCGATGTAGATCTCGGCACTACAATTTAGCATCATCATTAGCACGTATAGGCTACATTGATAATTATAGCTGCATATGCAGTTACGAAATGGAAGACTTCAATCATATCCTATGGCAATGTCCTATACACAACTTAAATAGGATTATCCTAATTGAAAAACTAAGATCAATATTAGAAACCTACTTACGACGATAAATATAAATGTATTACGGTCTATATATCGCTTTTTTGAAAACTGTATTTAAATGTTCATAATTAACTATTTATATCATATGGTTTAAGTTGTAAATAATATAACTCATACATTATGTAAATTGTAATATTGCTATATATTTACGTATACTTATTCGACTTATGTGAACTATTTAAATTTGATTAGCTGTATAAATCTCTTAGAGGTTTCAGTAATCTTAAGCGGGAAACTCACTTTCCATACTTGTTTCCATTGTGCGAAGTATGCGTTTCGGCTTTGACTGAATTTGTCAATGTCATACCGTCATGATCAGATCATTTCCAAGTTTGAATACAAAAGTTTGATTTCATATTTTATATATGCATATTAACATATAGAATTTAATTCTAGGGTTATTTGTATGATAATTTTAATGTTCAAACTGTAAAAACTAAACCGCCAAAAAATTTAGCATTTTATGAAAGCGATATTTCAATAACTTATATTAATATATAGAACATGAAATACATGTTCAAATCAAGAAACAAGTTCAAAAGACAGCATTTTTTTACGCTATTTAACACCGCTCTATTTGTTTCCAAGCACTGGTGTTAATCAGTAAGAGGTCTATGATGTGTTTGTAAACAAAGCACATATAAATTTTTACAGCAGTGCTCATTTTAATTGGCCGAGACTGAGACTGAACTCGGGCCACCGATTATCAGTCCTTCGCTCGAGCAATCAAGCCGTATCGCTCAATATACAACATTAAAAGTCATGCAATATCATTTTGTCAACTCTATATGTTTTAATTTATTTTTCCTAAATAAATAAATTTTAATGATCAGAATTTAGCAATTCAATGGAATTGAATATAAAATATTGAATATTTTATATTTTCATCTTACTAAGAACAATCCATGTAATAAAAGTTTTCATAGACTTGCTATTAAACAATATTTTATTCCATGTATCAAAATGTTACTGTATATTACTGATAAATCAAAACACAAATAGTTTAAATAAAGAAATGTACAGCAATGTTTGAAATAAAACTCCAGTTTATTATGCATCCACATTTAATATACAAAGTATTTTATATGAATTTGTATGTTCACAAATAATTTAACATGATTTACTAAAAAATTTCAATTATCAAGCATAATAATACATTTCATGTTATATTAACAACATAATTGAAAATTTTCACAGTCCATAATATATTAGTATGTTTAGGTTTCTTTTCTTGTTTATTATTATATACAATGTCATTCATTAAGAATATTATCAATTTACAATTGACTATGTTCGTTTTATGATTCTGTTCGTAAAATTTCTCGTTTGACTCAAAATGAGTTTTTTCGTTTATTAACAAAAAATAGAAGAAAATTTCATCTGTAGTAACTAGAAGTTACAGTTGTCCAGCCCTCAGTTAAATCTGCAATACACGGATGAAAAAAACTTTTAATTATTTCAAATTTAAAATTAAATTCTTATTTCATTGCGGTAATTTTATGTTTAGTTTGTAAATAGAGCCTATGGAGTATTATAAAAGAATGAAACACGATTAACAGATTGTTTTAATAATTAGACTGTGTATGTATTCACCAAATGGTAGTTAAATGCATATGCATATTATAATTTTATATGTAAATATTTAAAAAGGGGAACAAATATATATAAATAGGGGCCAATTTTCTTTATATTTTAAACTATATTCTGTACTTTTTATATAAATTGAATATCTAAAATGTAGATATATATTTTATTTACCATTTAGTATTGAAGAGATATTTTTAAGTTTTTTACATGTTTTTTTGTTTAATTTTTTTCTCAAAATCTTTATAAATGATTTTATAATGAGGTGGATACGTCATTTCACATTTTACAATTGTTATTCAAAATTTCAGTACATCAAATTCTGAATTAAAGCTTCATTGAAAAATGACTATCTGAATCATATTTATATAAAGGTGCTTTCTTTGTACATAACTATAATGGGCAATAATGCCATATGTGAATTTCTGCATAAATTAAATATTATTTTTATAAAATTTTCTAAAACTTTTTCATTTAAGTAGATTTTTAAAAATTGGCTCCTAAAAATTAATTATGAATGTTTCTACTCCATGATCAGTTTATTTGTTGCAGTTAAAAAATTACAGTATTGACAATCAATCAAGAATAGAAAATTAAAAAATATAATTTTTTTATTATTGTTACAAAATGTTCAATTTTTAACTTAAAGAAATTAATATGTTTTTAAACATATCCCTTGGATATGAATAATGATAGCTGCAGTAGTTGATTATTTGATAAATGAAATCTAGCATTTAAATCACTTAATTTGAAATTAATTTGATGAAACTAAGGATGAATTAATTACAATTTGATTATATACTCTACATTTTCAAACATTCAGGTTAATTTTATAAATTCCCGGGTATTGTTAATTTCACACATAAACTTACCTATCTTGTATGGTATCTGATATTTTAAGAAATTTAATGAAAAAAATCATTGTCTTGGAAAGCATGCTTGTTGATACTTTATAATTCTTCCAGTTATTTTATCCATAACTAACAATAAGTAATGAAAAAAAAATTTAGAAAATGTATAAAATAGAAATTTTATTGTATTATTAATAAAAAATATAATAAAGTTGCATATTGAACTCAATATTTTTAAATTGAGTTAAATCTTCGAAATAATGATGATGATGATGATGATAATAATAATAGAATAATATGTTTCAAAGCTTAACTATTAATTTAAGTATAGTATAAATTCTGTAATGAATAATAATTTTATTTAACTTAAAATCTGATTTTACTTTTTTGATCTAATTTTGTTAAATGTTTAATTAAAATTTTTTGAATTTGTATTTTTTATTAGGAGTAGCAACACTCATAACAGACAGGGTTGTTTATGGAACACACTAGCACACACCCAGTCTTAAGCTGGATTCATGCGGTGATGCCTAATTTCAGAAAAGGCGTCCCTACTATTCCATAAACAGTATACCGCTGCAAGCCCAAATCCTATTCCTCCACCTATTGCGCATCTCCTTAGACCAGCTGAAAATATAAAATAAGTAAGATTATTGTAAATACAGTTTTTATGATTTATATACACATGTATTTAGGAACTTATTATTTTTTAAAGTTCTACGAACTATAGTCACAGAAATAATATCTACAGAATAGTAACTTTAATTTTCTAGATTATATTATTAAATTTTGCAAACAAAATAAATGATTGTATTACTTTTTTATTTAGTAACAAAATAAGTACTAAGTATTAAATAAAACAATGCTAAATTTTTTTTTTAATCTATTAATGATTTACTTTGATAATAAAATACTTTATGCTACAATGTAACACTGAAAATATAATTTTTAATGTTTCAAAATATTAACTTATCATTCTACTAAAATATTGACTTAAAAATTGTAATTAAATTAGTTTATTACCAGTTGATTTGAAAAGCATTCCTGTGGCAGTAGCAGCTAGTACTGTGTTTAATGAATCATCTGTTCCTCTGGCCCAAGAAAGTAAAACACCAAAACCACTGTACATTACAGATACAACACCAAATGCATTTGCTAATGATGAACCATGCTTCATTACATGATTTATTAATCTATAACATATATAAAAGGTTATCATATTTATATTTAATCAAAATAATATTAAAAGTTTTTGTATATTAATAAACGTTTAACAATAGATACAAAATTTTTGTTTGTTTTTTTTTTCATTTTTATAAATAATTTAAAGTGCTAAATACATTTTTACAACTTTAAATTACAGAATTAAAATAAATTATAATACATACTGTGTTCTGCGCAATTTTCCAGTCTGACCTTCAAGAGTTGTAGCTTTCAATCCTCTATAAAAACCATTAGCTCCACCAATTCCAGCTCCAATTATACAAGCTGTTCCTATTTGACTAAAAGCTAATTCAAAACGACCTCTTTGTTTTACAGCTCCTTCCGGAAATATAAATTCTGGTTGACTAGGAGGAAAGTACACTGGATCGTAATTTAAATATGGACTTAGAGATGTTAAACCTGGTTGACCTATAATTAAAATAATTTCAAATGCAACTTTCTTAATAAATTGAATAAATAATTAAATCATTTTAATAATTATAAACAAAAATCCTAACTAAAAAATTTGTAAGCATCCAGATTATTTACTACTTTGCTTAATCATTATTTAAAATTTTTATAATTCATTACATTCTATTTATTAATTCAAAAGTTTAACTGCATTTGTCTAAAGCGAATGATATATATATATATATATATAGACTACTTATATTAGACATTTCAAATATAAAATAATTTAACTCAAATTTATATAGCAATAAAATTTTGAAATGTTGGACTTTCTGAGACCTTAAAAAATGTATAATCCTTAAAAAAAGAACTAAAATAGAATATAATATGAAAGGTTAAGATATTTCTTAAAAAATAAAAGTAATGGTTTTAAGAAATACAATATGAATATTCTATTCTGTAACGTTCATATAATATTATATAATTTCTTAATCACGTCAAATCATCTTAAAAATCCGACTTAAATAATTTAACTTTTAATATTTTTGAGGTTAAAAAACTATGATATTTTAAAAAACATTCTTTGTATATTAAACATAATAGAGATCAAACTTTAACAAACCTGAGATATTTCGACCATCTATTTCTCTACTATTTGTAAATGATGAACTATTTGTGTTACCATTGCGTAAATCTATCATTTTTTTAAAAACTAAATGAGCTAAAGCTCACCGACTGTTAATCGCGGACTAGAGCAAAAGACAGATAAATTACGTGAACAGTGTGAATACAAATAATATAGGCGCAAAAACGAAATAACTATGAAGAAACACTATATATTATAGCCAGTGTGGCCTCATTTTTATAATTTCAGCAAAGAGATATTAAGAAATCCTTAAAATAGCTCTATGTATTTTAGCCATGCGCATAAGATAAGACCATCATAAGGTAAAATTCATGGAGCTTTCATTTGAACTATATTTTGAAGGTTGTAATCGATCTAGCTGCAACTTCCGGTAGTACGGAAAGGAATGTGTGAGTTGGTTACAAGATACAAGTAATGAATTTTGAATGCAACTGCTAGTTTCTAGTGTAATTTTTTTTTTAACATAAAGTATATCTTTAATGTGTGTGTGTGTGTGTGTGTGTATGCGCGCGAGCGCACGCGCTGGGTGGTTCGTGTATAAAATCAACTAAAATAATAAAATAGTATTAGTAAACATAATCATTTTTGAAAATATTTACAAATGCGTATAATTTTTTAAATTTAAATAGAAAATGCGGCGAAGAGGAGAACTAAAAACATGGTAGCAATGAGCGGCTAGAAGTATGAGAAGCATTGCTTAGATTTGTAAAATTTTGGAGATCTTTAAACAATTTTCTATAAAACTCTGAAAATTACCGAAATACATGAAAGTGAAATATTATAGCAGAGTTAAAACTGTAAAAAAGTATTCTAGAGTTCTCTTTACACCATCACAAGTGTTTCAGAAGGGTAAATTGCTACAAAGAACTTCTTTATTTATATAACTGTTAATACTAATTTAAGATATGTTTGTATGCCTGCACCTAAAATTGTTAAAATTTATTTTATGATATTGAAATAGTGAACAATCGTAAAGAATGGACAAAATAATAAAAATTCAATGTAATAAGAAAAAAGTCATTTACGGTTATAACAATAGTTATGCTTCTAAACCAAATACATGTCGAACAATTATTATGAAAAATAAATCTATTTAAAAAATTATTTTTATATAATTTCATTTTTTATAATATGATGTGTTTAATATAGAATATAGTACAACATTTTAATAAATATTTTAAGAATAAACACTTATTTTTTAATTAAAAAAACAAGTTCACGCCATGTACACTCTGTATTATCGGACCACTTATGTCTGTCATTTTGATTTTAGTGTAGTAGCGTATTCGTAGATGCCATGGTCGTTTTCTTTACCAATGCCTATATAAGGTGTTCGAAATGTTCCGGACCCCCCACTTATAACATAAAGTTATCACTTTGGAAAAAATGTTCAATACGAAAATTGTTCAGTTTTAAAGGTTGAAAAAAAATGGTGACCTTGGATTTGTTATTGATTATCATTTTCAAGGTCATTTGAAGGTCATCTTCAGTTTTTTAAATAGGGACCCCTATTTTTTATTTCAGATTCTGAAAGAGCACAAAATTTTACATCTGGATATGTTTCTACGTGATGGTTCAAAATGACCTACAGTGTAAACAATTATTAATACATAAATGAATAGTGAAATTAATGAAATGAATTCCCAAAAAGAATAGTGAGCAAGTAACGATCCTGAAAGTGCTATGAATCATATATAGAAACTCGTAACCCTTATAAAAAATTATTCCAATAAAAACTGTTCTTGTAAAAAGGTTAGATTATTTTTTTCTTTGAAATTAATAGCCTGTAAATATTCTATGTAGATCATTTCGAGCTATGACATGTATATATCTCTAGATCTAAAAATTAATACTGCTCCAGAATTCGGAATACAAAATGTGTCCCTTTTTTATAACCTGAAGATAAGAGCAATGTCAATTTAACACCACCATAAAGTTTGTCTTAAAAATCAAATTACTTTAGTATTGGTCAGATATGCTCAAAGTTCTTAATAATCGAGATTTCTGGGCTTTCTGCTACTAAATAGTCATTTAACCCCTAAATGACTTCTGTAGGTCATTTTGAACCATAACGTGGATACATATCCAGATGTAAAATTTTGTGCTCTTTCAGAATCTGAAATGAAAAATAGGGGTCCCTATTTAAAAAACTGAAGATGACCTTCAAATGACCTTGAAAATGATAATCAATAACAAATCCAAGGTCACCATTTACTTCAACCTTTAAAACTGAATAACTTTTGTAATACAATTTTTTTCCAAAGTGCTTAATCAATAAAATTCGCTTTTAAGGGACAGTACTTCTTAAATATTCTTACTTAAATACACAACAACGACAATAATTGCGAACAGTGCTTCTTGATAATCTTACGCGCTCCACACGTCACCTACTAACGCCTAGATTAACCTTTAGACTGCCGGACTAGCTCATATATGAGCTACCTGTGACCTTGACAGCTACTCTAGAGATATGAGGTGTTTTTATGTATAAATTTTGCACATTAAAAATATCAATTTATAAGGTAAAAATGCCGGCAGTCTAAAGATTAATAAAACGGCAGCCGCCGTACTCATTCTTTCTCTATACAAAGTTTGGCCCACGGCAGGGAAGCTCCTCTTTTCAAACATCTGTTCTGGTAGGCGGTTAAGCGCACAAGGAACGAGTTTTCGTCGGCTCGTGACCCCCCTCCCCCGCTGCGCCGACCCTATTCTACCTAAAAGTATTACGGCTGCAGCGGCGACGAGCTGACCGCGCATGGCGTACGTGATCTTGTCTCTGTGTGAACTCTTCATCTTCGAGCTCAGCGCCTCTTGTTTATACCACGGCTGAACTTCTTCTCTCTGTTTTGCTCTCATTCTTCGTAGGCCGAGCACGGGCGGTCTTGCCTACTACATGTTTACACTTACAGTGTTGGGCCGATGCTTTTCGCAGAAATTCGTCGCCTTCTGTGCTCGGATTCTCAATTCCTCAGGAATAATATTTGAGCATTTATTATATGTTATAATTATATATTATTATTATATATTATTTCACGCTATACTTTTAACTTGTATGTTTTGCCACGTTACTATATATATATATATATATATATATATATATATATATATATATATATAAATCATTTATTTTCGTATTTTAAATTAAATACCGCGAATACGTAGGTATTGATGCCAACTAAAATTGAAGCATAAAATTCGTCTGCGAGATAGCACGTTCTTGAACTAGATACTGAGATATCACCGTTTTATACGGAAGCGACGATATGTTTTTCCTTCACTCGTTAAAAAATATTAAAAATGCTACTTTGTTTTAATAGATGCCTCCAAATAAGAGAAACATACATATAATACCGCATATTACGATTTCCAGCTATACTGAAATGAATTATAGGGGGAATTTTCAGTTTGGACTGCTTCTCTGGATATGTATAATGTTTTACGTATTTTTTTATTTAAAAGGTTATACTACAGTAGAATTTTCAAAAAATCGAAAAATTTTTTTTCTGCTTAAAAGGTATTTTAGGACCTTAAAAATGACATACTAAAAGTTGGAGGTCGTTAAAAATTTCTAAATGCCTTGACTCTACCGCAACGCCTCTCAGGTATGCTTCGAGCGCTTTTCGGAGCATTGCGCGCGGAGCAGGTATAACGGTAATCGATAAAAAGGGACCGCTGGCCCAATTGTCGAGAATATTAGGGTTCTACCTGGATGACTATAGATGTCAGTGTTTACTATATAGAATATCTGAGTATATATAGCTGAGTATACTATAGTGAAATCAAAGTACTGCAAATCATGTGAATACTGGAAGAATAAAGAAGAAACAGATGAATATGCAGAGTGGTTTGAGCAGCATGCGAACGAATGCCAAGCAAATCACGAAGGATCAGCTGGAATAATGGAGATCGACGAAGTTGTTGAAATGTTTCAGCGATCTGAATCTTTATATAACGTAAAGTATACGAATTATATTGGTGATGGCGATTCAAAGACCTTCAAAGGAATTTCAGATGGTAAGCCAAACGAAGATTTCATCGTAAAGAAAAAAGAATGCATCGATCATGTTCAAAAACGAATAGGTACTCGTCTCCGTAACTTGAAAAAAAATAAAAAAGGACTTGGAGGAAAAGGAAAGTTGACGGGTAAGCTAATTGACGAGTTATCCAGGTACTATGGATTAGCTATGAGAAGAAATTCGAAGTCGATTGTGGCAATGAAGGATGCCATATGGGCCACTTTATGTCATAAATTATCAACAGATGAAATTCCACAACATGACGACTGCCCAGTCGGAGAAGATTCTTGGTGAACTTGGCAGAAAGCGAAAGCTACTGGTAATTTAGATAATTATAAGCACGCCAAACCTTTACTTTTTTATGATGCGATAAAGCCAGTGTACGAAGAATTAACAAGAGATGAACTTCCTACTCGTTGTCTCGGCGGATTTACGCAAAATAATAACGAGAGCTTTAACTCGACTGTGTGGGCGATGGCTCCGAAAGTCATTTCTAGTGGAAAAATAATACTAGATATAGCAACTAATCTTGCTATCGGAATTTTTAATGATGGATTTTCATCAATTTTACACGTTTTGGACATAATGCATATGAAAATCGGCCCCCAAAGCTACGAACTCTGCATGAAAGTGGACGCGGAGCGGATTCGACTGGCCGAGCTTTCGGTATCCGAAGGGGCAAAAGAAGCTCGAATCAGCCTGAAAGCTTTGAGAAAGGAAATGAAGAGGATGAACTTCTTCTAGAAGGTCAATTTTATGGTCCAGGCATTTCAGATTAAAGGTATATTTGAATATAATATGATTTTCATGTATTTGAAACTTTAAATGCGTTTTTCTCGAAACCACTTTTTTTGTACTGGCCGGAAACATAACTCGAACAATTTTTCATCAATCGTTCCAAAATTATAACACGTTATTTGAAAATGTTATGTCAACAGACGTACGTAGGATTTTTTGTTTAAATTGTATATTTTTTTTATAAACTATTTAGTGATGATTTTTTCCATGAATTTTGACTTTTTTTCAAAACGACGCTATTTTGCAAAAAATCAAAATATCGAAAAATACCTACGTACGTCTCTTTTTTTTGGTGTGAGAAAATGAAAAAACTTTGATTTTTTGTTCTAGGTCAAAAATTGCAGGCGTTAGGTTTCCGGCCGTGGACCCTGTTTAAAAAATCGACCTCGTCTTAAGATTGCGGTATTAATGTATAATAAAATATGTCGCAGTTTACAGAATCTCGATTGATCTTTTCATTTCACTAAAAAAAATTCTTGAAAAATGCCTACTTTTTGTGGACGCGACTGTGGTATAATCCCTTAATATTATATACCATGATGATATAATATATTATAATCATTTAGAAGAGTATAGAAACTTCTTCATATAGCCCAGAACGTAACCGATATGCCGAGGAAGCATCACATTAATACACTTTTTTTTTAAATTAATTGGTTTTTAATATTTTTTATTGTGCACTTTAATTTACTTTAACTATGTCCAAGCATGTTCAAGCTTTTAGTATGCCTATATATGTATATACTCGACTGTTACCATATTAATGTGTATTTAATATATAAGATAGACAAAGGCATTCTGCAAAAGGCTTAATCCATAACAGATTAAATTCCAATTGAAGCAAGAAAAAAATCTGCTTGCCTTTTATAAACAATCTTGAAAAGAACAACACTAGGATTAGTATACGAAATATCAATGTAATGACTAAAATAATGATACAATAACATTATTTAGGAGGCCTATGATGGTTCGATCGCTAGAGCAAAGGACCAGTAATTTGGTGTTCTAAGTTCAAATCCCGGTCTCGACCGATTGACACAAGCACCGCTGTAATAATTTACATGTGCTTGGTTTACAAATATATCGTAAATCTCTGTCGTTGATTAGTACCTATATTTTGGAAGCATAAATAGAGCGACGTTAAATAATATAAAAAAAACTTTATTTTGATGATATATCATGATATTTCACCGTTGAATAACATTAATTTGAACGGTAAATTCTTCTCTTCATATTTGGATATCGATAAATCGCAATCTGTTTTTGTAAAATCTTTAAATCAGTATGAAGAATTCACAATTTTAGTAGTTGTCAAATCGTGCTTTCTATGATTACAGAGTTATCAGTTAAAACGATAAAATAACACAAATATCTTAAATTCTTACATAGGATTGGGTAGATGATTTTAATCTTCTCAACATAGTTTAAGATAACAATCTTCTTCTCTATTCATGCATTGGTTATACAGTGACATTTATATGATCAATATTAAGCCATCTAATTGATTCGTTAAATGGTTTAGCACTATTACACTTATGTAAATATATTGAATGTTGATGAGAATCTTATTTATCCTGATCTTATGATTATTTATAAAATTAATTATGATTAATTCATTAAATTATAAAAAAAATTATTATATTGTGTACAATGGATGCTGATTTATTTTATAATTGAAGTAAATTTATTTAAAAATTTAAAATTGATGTATTTTAAAGTGAGTATCAATCTGAAATTTGTTGATGGTTGATAAATAATAAATGCCCAAAAAAAAAAGAATTTTGGTGGTCTATGTTGTACCAGTTGTTGTTATGTTTATAACTTTTTATTTATTTATTATTATTATTATATTAATATTTTATTTTAGATTAAATTATTATTATCATCTAGATTATTTTCAGTATAGTTGTTATTTGTTCGTTACTACATTAGTTCTTTACTATTGCGACCGCCAAAAACATGGCCGCGCAAATTTCGTTCGAAAAAGAGAATTTACTACACGAAATATACCGCGCATACGCATTAAAATTAAAATGCTTGAGATGGTGTTACATCTAATTTGGTGGATGTACTTTACATACATACACGGACTTAAATGTATAAACGCCACAAGAAATAATATTGAACATCACTAGAAGTAATATATTAAATATATTATTTCTACAATTATAAAATTAAAACTCGCGTATACACAGAATAAATACCGAAAACCGGGCAAAGGTCGCGACGACTACTGGAGAAGGTAGTCGTCGCAACTGCCGAAACTCTAACAAGTAGAGAGAGAACGCGATATCTAGTCTCTCTCTCTCTACTACTAAGTTAAGTACAGAGTATGCCGTAGAGGGGATACACTGCGCGCAGCGAGAGAGAGCGCGTTCAATGTATTGGATCGGCGGCCGCTATCCCCTCTAATACGTGCCGCACACACACAGCCTGAGCCGCAACGAATGTAGCCAACGCGCGAATTCCAGTATATACAACGGGTGTCCGAAAATGAATGCACCCGCTGTATTTAATTAAATTAATTAATTCAAATGACTTAATGTACGCACAATATAGAAATATATGTATATATATGTTTAATGTATATATATGTTTAATGTATATAATGTATATATAATGTATATATATGTTTGTATACATATATACTATTACTGTGCGCAGCACACCGGTTGCAAATAATAACAAAATGTAAAGCAATAATTATTATAATTATTATTGATTGTTATTATTATTATTGTAATTATTATTATTGTTAATATAATTATTATAATTCGGCGCCTCGTCCGAAATTAAACGAGCGGCGACGGAATTATCCGATTATTTTGTTTTAAAAGGGCCTGCAAAAGGCAAAATCGACAGTTCGCCCGGTGAACCAACTGCCCCGAAGTTGTTTCACAGGAACTCCTTCCGGAGCTCGAACTTTTCCAGAGCTCGAAATAATCCGTACTTTAAAAATCCTCTCCGAAATTATTAATTTGATCTCTGTTGCGAGGCGCTCCTCAAAAGACAGACGGTTAATAATTTTACCTCTCCTAAAGTAAACGTGATCCTGGTTGCGCGGCGCTCCTCAAAAGACCAGCAGTTTACTTATCCTTACATTTACTTATTTTTCCGAAGTTATTAGCTTGATCTCTGTTGTGAGGCGCTCCTAAAAAGACAGACGGCTAATAATTTTACCTATCCTTAAGTAAACGTGACCCTGGTTGCGAGGCGCTTCTCGAAAGACCAGCAGTTTACTTATCCCGACTAGAAACCCTCCCCTTAGCTCTTGATCCTGGTTGCGAGGCGCTCCTCAAAAGACCAGCGGAGTTAAGTTTTCTTTATTTTTCTTGTCCTTTAAATATATGATCAATTGTTTGGTGTTACGTTGCTATTAATTTTTCATATATAATGGTCCTCTCGATATGTGGTTCCTTGTCCTGTTATTAATAGTTTCAGCTATTATCTTTACTAAATTATTTTATTTTTAGGTTACGTTATTGTTAAATTGTTATTTATACTAATTTGTTGTAATAATCACTAGTTGGATTATTGTATACGATTTGTATTATTATGTAGTTGATTATAAAATTTATTATAATACAATAGTTCCAATATCACTTCTATAAGAGTTTCACACAATTATTTACTATTATTTAATATTATTTAATATTATTTATATAGTTATTTAATATTTAATATTTTGATCTGTTATTTAATATGATTATATAATAGTTTAGTATATAATAGCTAAAATAAAAAAAAGAACACCTATAATATTAGAATGTCATTGTACTTAAGCGTGTTAAAGTCAGGTTCGTTATGATGCTTTCAGCAGCTATTGCTCAGGATCATATGTAATATGGTCAAAAGTACAAAAGGGACAGGAACGATAAAATATTTATGTGCTTTGACACATAATGAGAGAGGAAACGATACATATAAAACGATACTTTATATACTACTTTAATAAATATTTAGGGACATGAGTAACGAGAAAGGACTGACGAAGTATCAATATCAGTTGAATGTATAATATATATATATATATATATATATATATATATATATATATATATATATATGAAGCATCAATATATGAGAAAAATATACATATAAATTTAATTATAATATAGATAATTTGAATAATATATGAAAAATATATGAATAACTTGTAAATAGAAAAACATTCGAATAACTGATAATATATATAACTTTTCAGAAAATGCTATTTACCTTAGGTGTGAACATAATAAGCTTAAGAGGTATTTTGACATCGACCTTCTACCTTTGTTTATATAATTACTAAATCTCTCATTTACTTTGCTGTTATTTCCATTTGAAATACCAGCATATTTCACAAGAAGAAGAGAAAGTTATTCTCCCTAGTGTGTTTACACCTCAAGTAGAAAATACCGAATATTGTTGCTATGTGAAATTATAAGTAAAATTATGAACATAAAATTACTTATAATTTCATTATCATAAATGCATATATATATTTATTTAAAATATAAGAGACATGCGTGAAAAATTTTTATGAATGTAAAATTGAAAGAAAATATTTTCTATATATTACCTTGCTTGCTTCTACAAAAAATATATAAAAGGGGTACCGAAAAGGGGTTGACGTAAATTGATTGCAGTACTACAAATCAATTAATTATTAATTAACACGTCAATAAATGGGTCTGACAAAAAGGGGAGAAAGAGAAGAAAACTTTTAATTATCAAAACTTGCCAGTATATTTTTGACAAGCTCATGCCATTGCGCATTCTTCTGCGCACAGTCATAGATGCAATCGTCGTGTGTCCATGTGTGCACATGTACATGTAGTGCGTACTTTCAGTTTCGCCTGGCTATAGGAGATCGGGAAAATGAGTAGGTGCACTGTTTAGCTCTTCTACAGGTATTCTTGATTATTCTCGTCGCGGGCCCCACGTTCGAGGCGCCATTTATTACCCTGAACTCAAGGTTAGTACTTACGGTCTGTCGATGTGTGCGTGGGCAATTCCACGCCGCTGATCGTGAACTCCGCTAGAAAGGGGACAGGGAAAAGGTAAATGAATCACGCGGCAGTCTTTACGAGGTTTTGACAATATTAACACTTTTTATTGCATGAGACTATTTTACAATATTCGGGTAGCACACACGCTACGTGCTAGTTGCGGGTTTCGCGACGATATAACAATTATTTCGTAAATACGCTATCACATAAAATGCACGGGGACGGAGGAAACGGAATGGGACGCTAGATTTCTACAACGCGGGCGGGGGAACAACGGGGCAATGTGAAACGATACGCTATATACGGTACATATACGATATATTACACGAAGCTACAAAAATATAACATTATACTAAAACGCGAGATATATACGACACGTACATAACCGCTATATTACACGCGGGAATCGCGGGACATGGGCGCGGCGGAGGGCCAGGAGCCTAGCTACGCACATACATATGACAATAATAAAAAGTACATAAGCTACTTACCGTCGACGACGATGCTGTCGCTGGCCTCGGTGCTCGCTAGTGCTCGCTGCTGCTCGCGGCTGTCACCTTGTATCAGAGCGGCTGTGTGCTCTCTCTCTCATTGACGTGGATGCATAAGGACGTGGCGAGTTGCGCCGCTATCTCTCGCTTCTCCTCAGTTGCTCACGCGGTTGCGCTTTACCGCGGTTCGTAACCGCTGATGGCGTCGCTAACGCGCGACGGTGCACGGACGGCAGCGTGTGCGCTTCCTCAGCCATTCGCACTCTCGATCCGGAGCTGCGACAAGGATATTACCGTGCGACTTTCTCGCTCTTCTGGTGTGCACTCACGTAAACGACGCGAACTTTACCTTGAAGGCACGTTACCGCGAAGGACGCTAAAATGGCGACCTCAAACTTTTACGACTCCAGTCGACGGAAAACGTAAAGCTGAAAATACAACAAAGCGGAACGGGAGAAAAGTGCGTTGAACTATGCGAAGGTTGGGGACGAAAGTACTCTTCCTTGCGGGCCTCAATCAAAGCCTAAACCAGAGTAAGAGAGTAATACAAGGTGTGCTGTTGTTTCTCTCCTACAAGCGAGGAAGTGAGGAGAAAAGGAAAGTAGAGAAACAGTAACAATAGAAATATACCATAGACTTATATATTAGACGGTGCGCTTCAACGGACGCTCTGAAGTCCATAATGATGGGCAGAGATAGGTTTGGAAATGTATAGAGTATAGGAGAAACATATATTTTTTCTGCGTATATTTCTACAGCTACTGTTCCCCTACTTGCCTTTTCTCCCAACTTTCTTGCTTGTAAGAGAGAGATAACATGAATCCCTGTATTGCTCTTTCACTCTGGTTTAGGCTTCAACTCGGTTCCCAAAATGCGCGGTTTAAAATATAAATTCATGAAATATACGTTTCTCGTATACTCTATACCATTTTTATTGCTGGGCTGCCTTCTTATTTCTTCCCCGAATGAAAAGAGAAATCACGATACCAAGCCTATCTCTGTCCTTCAATATTGACTTCAGAACATCCGTTTAAGCACACGATCTAATTATATAAGCCTATGGAGCATCCTCGCGGGGTGTCGCCGCCTTGCAGCCAATAGTATCGAAATCCTGCCCTAAAATTTGACACGATGTTAACGGAGTTTCCACTCCTTTTCTCTACCCTCTATACTTTAAACTATGGAGGGTAGAGAGAAACTCCACTCGCTTTATATGGTAAAAGATTATCAAAATTTAGCCGAAAATGCTAGTTTAGATTTGTCTAGTAGACGTTGCTGTATTAAATTAAATACATTTGTACTTAAACTGTATTAAATCCCTCGATGGTTCTGCGTGCAACAGAGAGAAAAATCAAAAGCCAAGGCGAGTAAGAACAAGAAAAGAAGCAAAAGTGGGAAAGCAGAGATTTAACTCTCCCTTCTTCCCACGCTCACTGCATACCGCTGCTCTCTTTTCTTCAAATACATGCATTGTAACGAGCAACCACAAGGTGTCGCCACCTTGCAACCAATTCTATCGCAAAGTCCTGCCGTGTAATTTGACACAATTTTAGCGGGGTTTTCACTCCTTTTCTCTGGTCTCCCTACTCCAGACCAAAGAAGATAGGCCCTTATAGAAGAACATAAGTAATAGGGCGATGATAGCAAAAATTTTTAGCTATTAGATAGCGTTAGTGTAAACATTGGCCGGGTGAACGATGTGATGCGCGAGTGCACATGAAAGGTCAAGCCGGGCCACGTATACCGGAGTGACGTCAGTATAAGCTGGTATAAAAAGTGCTCTTCATCTTGTCTCTAATCTTGCCATCAATCGCGATTCCCGTATAATGCATTTACAATTTTAAGTGCATATTCTTGTGTGTATCGATGGGTTAAAAGTTTACTACAAAAAAAAATCGTTAATAAAGTATAAATTTTTGTTATATTTCTAATTGTAGTTAAACATAAACTCTTAGGCATGAAATTCACAAAATTAACTACACCTTATAAAAAAGTATTGTTTGAAACCAGTTTGAAATTTATATTATTGTAGGGAAATATTTTACAAATATCTAGGGTAATTATACCAACGGCTATCAATATGTCAGTACATGGCCATAAATACGACTATATTTCTATATTAAGATTTTTAAATATATAATCAATTTATATTAATTTATAAAATATATTTAGTTAACTTAAATAAATATTTCATTGATTCAGATAAAGTAAGAATAATATTAACTAAATGATTTAGTAAAAATAATATTTAGTAGATCTGCGACGGCCAAAAACATGGCCGCGCAAATTCATTTCGAACAAAGAATTACTAAATACAAAATAAATACTTAAGATGGTGTTACATCTAATTTGGTGGATGTATTTTACATACATACACGGACTTAGATGTATAAACGCCACAAGAAATAATATCGAATATCATTAGAAATAATATATTAAATATATTATTTCTACAATTATAAAATTAAAACTCGCGTATACACCGAATAAATACCGAAAACCGGGCAAAGGTCGCGACGACTACTGGAGAAGGTAGTCGTCGTAACTGCCGAAACTCGAACAAGTAGAGAGAGAACGCGATATCTAGTCTCTCTCTCTACTACTACTAAGTTAAGTACAGAGTATGCCGTAGAGGGGATACACTGCGCGCAGCGAGAGAGAGAGCGCGTTCAATGTATTGGACCGGCGGCCGCTATCCCCTCTAATACGTGCCGCACACACACTACTGTACGCTCTCACTAAACAGTCTGAGCCGCAACGAATGTAGCGAACGCGCGAATTCCAGTATATACAACGGGTGTCCGAAAACGAATGCACCCGCTGTATTTAATTAAATTAATTAATACAAACGACTTAATATACACATGATATATAAATATATGTATATAAATGTTTAAACTTGTACACATGTATATTATTACAGTGCGCAGCACACCGGCTGCAAATAATAACAAAATATAAAGCAATAATTATTATAATTATTATTGATTATTATTATTATTATTGTAATTATTATTATTGTTAATATAATTATTATAATTCGGCGCCTCGTCCGAAATTAAACGAGCGGCGACGGAATTATCCGATTATTTTATTATAAAAGGGCCTGCAAAAGGCAAAATTGACAGTTCGCCCGGTGAACCAACTGTCCCGAAGTTGTTTCACACGAACTCCTCCCGGAGCTAGAATCTTTCCCGAGCTCGAATTAATCCTGACTTTTAAAAATCCTCTCCGAAATTATTAACTTGATCTCTGTTGCGAGGCGCTCCTAAAAAGACAGACGGCTAATAATTTTACCTTTCCTAAGTAAACGTGATCCTGGTTGCGAGGCGCTCCTCGAAAGACCAGCAGTTTACTTATCCCGACTAGCAACTCTCCCCTTAGCTCTTGATCCTGGTTGCGAGGCGCTCCTCAAAAGACCAGCGGAGTTAAGTTTTCCTTATGTTTTATTCCATTTAAATCAACCTGTCTCGTTTCATTAGTTCCCTGCGTGGAAAATAACACCGGGTATTCGTGCGGTAATTAGCGCCGAATATTAGAGACATTGCGGAAAATAGCGCAAAATTAGTACAGATAAATATATAGATCTACCAGTAGATTACCGTTATTAATTATTTTTGTGTTTATATTTATTTGTTACAGAATCCTGTAGATAGAGGAACTGGCTTATTTGTCACAAATAAATAAATATTTTTGTTATAAAAAATTTATACTGTGTTCTTGTAAAATTATTTTCCTGAAAACCGCCGTCCGATCCTGAAAAACTTCCTCCCCTCTCAAACTACCCTGGGAAGATACCGCGTAGGCTATCCCGAGGGGAATAGGAACGTTACAGATCTAACTAAATTATAATTAGTTCAAAGGCATTACAGTTAAATCCACTAAATAGTTTTGTATTAATAACTAAACTCATTTTGTTAAAACAAGCAATTAAATTTAAATAAATGTTTATTACTTTTAATAAGAGCAATTAGTAAAACTAACTATTTAGCAAAAGCGAATAAATGAACTTTCGGTTAAAAAATTACCAAAAACAAAACAATGTTTCTTTAAAACCATTAAATCTTTGGTACAAAAATGTAGTAAAATTACATAACAATTGCGTAAGTACAAAAACTGTTTTTTTTAATGAATTCAAATATTTGTAGAAGAGTCAAACTTTATTGACTAAATATTTACTTGTTATAACGAATTAGTTCTTAGGCAGAAGAAATAATTATTAAGTTTAACTCACTTAATAGTTAACCATTATACATAAACTAAATAACTAATGTTGTAACATGGTGGCCTGGTGAGAGATACTATATCGATATAGATATTCGATCGCTCAACTCGCGATCAGGCTCTTTTCCCTCTCACCAGTATTCCCTGTTTTAAATCCGTCTACTTACACAAACATGGATTCGGTGCAACACGCCTTAGCCTCTGATCGCTCAGCTCGCCACCAGGTTCACCTGTGCAAGAGTTTTTCTTATATATCTCTGTATGTTTATTCTCTGATCTACGCTCAACTCGCGTAGATCCTTGACCGCTCATCTCGCCCCTAAGCGAGAATAAAGATATTTATTAAACATAAGTTTTTTTAGCATTTATTTTTCTGAAAAAACTTGGATCTTGGATCTTTGGATTAAATAAATTCTGATATCAGCAAATAAATTTTTTATAATTTATTCCAAAAAAATTATTTAACAAAAAAATATTTAACAATAATCTAAATTATATATATTACAAAAGAAAATTTAATTACGTATTATGAAATAACAAAAAAAAAATTAATTATTTATATAACGATTTTAAAACTCGGTAAATTGAATTATAATAAAAACTATAAATAAATAAATGAATAATAAAAATATAAACTATAAATAAAATAAAATAGTAATAAAAATAAAATAAATCAATTCCACGATAAATCTTAAATTATGTCGCTATTGTTTCTTCCCTGCCTGTTTCTTTCGGTGGTTGGCTGAAATAGAGAAAATTTTATTAATTTATTTTTGAAGTATTATTTATCTTAAAGCCCGCTAGCTTGTAGAAATACTTTCTCTCGTTCTCGCGCATAGAGTGTGCTAGAAGATTTACTATCCACTATCGCGCCGATAGGAATTCTCCCTTATTTTTTCGACTCTGTGGCCGGCAGCACACTGGCATTTTCGCCCTTTGCTGCGAAATTTATATTCGGGCCAATTTTCTCCACTAGTGCGACCGCTCTATAATTATTCGGCATTTCATAATTAGCGGCGCGCGTCTCTAATTATTTTGCTGCGCTAGGCCGCACCGCGCCATGCGAATTCGGCAACCCGCCATCTTGTTGTTATACCGACTGTTAAGAAGAAATAAATCTATTATTGTTGGAAAAACCGATAATAGAATAATTGGCAAGTGAACGGGTCCATTGATAGGCGACTGATACGTAGAATTAACGGCGATGCATTGGTAGGCATCCGATAAGCAGATTCAGCAGTGATACATCGGTAGGCGACCGATAAGAAGACTTAACGGCGATTCATCAGTAGGCGACAGAGAAGCAGAGACGACGGCCATTCATCGGTAGGCTACCGAAAATTGAAGCCAACTAGGATTACAGCGCTAGTAGGTAACCAAACGAACAAGAAGCGTTCAGCAGAAAACATGGATAGGACACCTTTGGCGGACAGAAGATCCACCATCAATATTGCAGCACCAGGAACAGTGAAATTTACAATTAATACCTGTGCGCATGCTGACGTCCCAGGGTAAAACAGAGTACGCTGTTAAGAGCAGGATTAATCATTGTTCGAAGAGTGTACAGCCAGTTCGTGCAGAGAGATCCGTAGCAGAAAGGTGGTAACAAGAAAGATCGGCTCAGAGAGCAGCAGTATTTTCGCCAAGAAGGGACCGAGGAGATGTGGCGAACGGACACGAAATGCACATCGCTCTGCTGGGAGAATATCCTTATGGGAGTGATGCTCAGGCCGCGTTCCAAGAACAGCTTGCAGAACATCGAGGGGTTAAAGAGCAGGCCAAGCGTGGTAAGCTGTAGCTAGAGGCGACACGGCAACAGGAGCGGCTACGTCGAGATGTAGAACAAGTCCGAGAAGCTGAAAGTAGACGGTTCGCAGAGCAATTGGCGAGCCTACAGCAGTAAATCCAACAACTGCAACCCTAAGTTGCGCAGCAGCATCTGCAAGCGAGTGGTACAGGATCAGGAGAAAATTTGTCCGGGTTAGTAGAGCGCCAATCACCACCAACCATATCGTTATTTCAATCAAGAACGCCCAGCGTCGGGGCTTCAACGGCGCCGCAGCAGTCGGTAGAAAGAAACATAGAGGAGCAGAATCTTATTCAAAAACTATTATGAGCGCTGCGCCAGGAAAGAACAAATCGTTCCAGAGTATCATTTAAAGATGAGGCGGAAGTCCTCGGAAAATTTGTTGAAGACAATGAAACGCATCCAGTGAGCGCTTGGATCTATATAATGGAAGAGATCGCTCTCGTCAACGAGTGAACGCAGCAGGAGACATGTCTTGTGGCTAAACAAACTCTGACAGGATCAGCAGAAAAGTCGATGGCTTCTCAATGGAAAGCTCGGCCATGGAAAGAAATCAAATAGTGTCTGAAGAGCGTATTCGAGTGTCACCTAGATCAACACCAAGTACTCGAAAGTCTCAGGCACTAAAAGCCGGAGTGCGAGTAGCCATTTCAGCAGTACGCGATTCACATGTAAACTATTGATGGCAGAGAAGACGTTTCAGAGAAGCTCTTGATGAAATACGTTGTCGACGGCATTCCCGGCGACGGAATACAAAAGGTTTCCTTATATGCATGTAACACGTTCGAGGAGTTGCAAAGAGCTATAAGCGTATATGAGACGGCAAGGCATGCTTTGCGGAACGATCATCCATGGCGTCGAGAAGAATTTTCAAGAAGACCGATCCAGTCTAAACAAGGAAAGCATCAATCGAAGCCAGGTAGATGCTTCAACTGCGGAAAACCCGGTCACGTCGGGAAAAACTGCCCCGATAAACCGCGGGACGACATTTACTTCAAATGCAAAAAACCAGGACACCTTGCAAAGGACTGCAGAGAGAACAATGGCCCAGGAACAGTCAACTATATAGGCGGAAAAACAGGAGAGTAATATCGGGATCACACAGAAATGATCATCAGAGGAGTGGAAATTACGGCACTAATAGATTCCAGTGTGCTAGTATGTGTTTTGAGAGCCGATCTATGGGAGGATATAAACAGCCTTCTTGGAAGAAGCGCGCCAATGACGGAGTACATCGGGAACCTCAGCGGCTTTGGAAATACAACTGTACGGCCGAAAGGACGTGTTGTCCTGTTCACACTATTGAATGGGGCGCAATACAATTTAGAATACGTCATAGTTCCCAACGATGCTACGGCAGAGAAAGTACTGATCGGCGACTCACTCAGAGACGTGACGAGAGTCGTGCTCGAAAGAGATAGAACAATTCGAAACCATTGCTCGAAACAGCCTATATCAATATAGTGAGAGAAGAGCTGAATCCAATTGGCATCGCCCTCCAAGACGTAGGAAAGAATTTTCGAGATGAAGTGGAATCTGTCGTTAAGGGCAACCAGCCGCGAGCAACCGAGAAAGCTCCGGTTAGTATACTGATTCTGCTAAACGACGAAACGCCTGTAGCCCGCGAGCCGCAGCGACTGGCACCATAGGAAATAGCAGAAGTGAACCGGCCAGTGGACGAGTGGCTAAAGGAAGGCGTAATTACACCGAGCTGCTCGGAGTACGCAAGCGCAGTGGTGCTCGTGCGGAAGAAAGATGGTTCTCCGCACGTTTACATTGATTATAAGCCACTGAATAGGGGCATGGTGGAAGAGAAAACGCCGATGCCAATTATAGTGGACGTATTGGATGAGTCAGTGGAATCTCGCGTTTTCTCTACGATGGGTTCTTTTACGTGCAGGTCGAGGAATCTAGTCTGAAGTATTCCACTTTCGTGACGCCCACCGGTCAATATCAATTTAACGTGGTTCTGTTCGGCCTAGCAACATCACTAGCCGTATTTATATGTTATATTCATTATGTATTCAAGGATCTTATTAACCTTTAAAGGGCCGAAAAGCCGATATATCAGCTCAAAACCATAATGCTAGGATACCTCTTTATCCTTAAGTAAATTGATGCGCTAAGTTTGTATCTGAAGTTGGTTTGACCTTATCACTTCAGAGTCAAGGTCAATGAAAATTATTTGAAGGTCAAACCTAGAATTATAGTCTGAATCATTGCAAAAGATATATCCTTATGTTTTTGGAGTCACTGAGTTCGAGTTTTACGTAATTTTGACCTCAAATAAAAAGAGAGATGAAGATTTCTCCAAGGCTAGGTTGAGAATATACCCAGACAAATATTTAAAATTGATTTTTAGATTTTGAGAGCGCTTGACACCGAATTTTCTCATTCAACTTGTCCGATTCAGATTATAAATAAAGTGGCAGTTTCAGTTATAGCACCTCAGGATACTCTTAGACATAATTTTTGTTCGAATATATATGATACTTTCTGCATTTAATCTTGAAGTGGTCTTGTTTGTCCTTGAATGACCGTGATTATGAGCAGTTATGACCGATCAGACTCCAGATTTGGATACAGCACATCTTAAAACCTGAGATTATTCCTATTTCACCGTATTAAAAATTTTTCATGACCCTCCAGGGCCTGAGAGCCGATATATCGTCTCGATCCATGATAGGACCATCGTACATAGTTGATGGGTGATACAAGATATGAATTTGGGCACATTCAAAGGTGATTTCAATACCTTCAAACTCAGCCCTTTAAAAATTACAGAAAAAATCTTGCTTGTTTACATAGAGGACGGCGTGATCAAAGGAGGCGTTAAAAGAGAAGCCTTGGACAACTTAAAGAGAACACTTGATACGGCTGCGGGTTTTGGGCTCGAAATGAACTGGAAAAAGTGCCAGCTACTACAGAAGCGGATCGAGTTTTTGGGCCATATCATTGACAATGGAAGGGTCAAGTGTCACCTTGTAAAACTGAAGGGATGGTTAATTATTTCGAACCGAGAACGACGAAGCAGCTCCAACGCTTTCTAGAACTTGCGGTATATTTTTGAAAGTTTATCCAGGAGTATGCTCGAATCGCAAAGCCAATCAACGACCTTCTAAAGAAAGAGAAAATCTTTGAATTTGGTGGGAAGGAGCGTAAGAGCGTAAGAGCCTTCACAAGATTCAAACAAGCGTTTGTCGCGTCGCCAGTTGCAGCTTTACCGTCAAGAAAGGGAGACAGAACTACACACCGACGCATCGAATGACGGTTTTAGGCCGTGGTAAAAGCACTAGACAAATTTCATCACTATCTGTGGGAGTTACGATTTAAAAGGGTCACGGATTGTGGCGCTTTCTGTCAAACGATGGAGAAACGCGAACTCACACCTCGCGTAGGGCGGTAGATTATGCTAGTGGAAAACTTTAATTACAGGATTGAAAATCACGTTGGAACGTGTATGAAACATATAGATGCGCTCAGCCGAGCTCTATTGATTAGCTTGATTCAAGATGCACTAGTGGAGAGGCTAAGAAGAATACAGGCCAGAGATGAAAAAATCGAGACCACCAAGAAACTGCTGGAGACGGGTGAATTCAGGGACTACGAAGAGCTACTACGTTGAAGCATGGACTGGTTTACAAAGATACACCCGGCCAAGAGAAATTAGTGGTACCGAAAGGCCTTCAGAATGAACTAATTAAGAGAGGGCATGATGTCGGACATTTTGAAATCAACAAGACCGTCAAATGACTTGCTTGGAAATACTGGATGAGCCAAATGAAGAGCAGAGTAGAAGAATACATCAAAAATTGCCTACCATGTATTCTAGGAGCAAGGAAATCCGGAACGGCAGAAGGGTTTCTTCATCCGATTCCCAAGGACGACCGCCGCTTCACGCCGTCCACCTTGATCATGTCGGACCGCTATCTGTAACTACAAAGCGACATCGCCATTTATTGGTTGCCGTCGACGGATTCATCAAGTACACTTGGATCTTCCCAACCAGATCGTCTGCAACGGCAGAAGTGTTGGAAAAAGTACGAGTGATGCAGCAGCATTTCGGTAACCCGTAACGCTTTATCAACGATCGCGGTACAGCATTTAAGTCGCAAGAGTTCGATGATTTCTGCCAGGCTGAAGGAATCGAGCACCAACTTATTACAGCTGGCGTTCCCCATGATAACAGAAAAGTGTAACGAGTCCATGCCGTTGTTGCTGGTGTTATGACAAAGTTATCAGTCGATGAGCCAGGTAGATAATGTACGTTCATTAGCAGAGTCCAGCGAGCATTAAATGGGACGTATCAACGGTCGATCCACACTAACTCGTTCGAGCTCATGTTCAACGACAAAATACGCTTCCTGGAGAGTGCACAGCTCAAGGAATCTATTAAGCTCGAGATGCTTAAAAACTTCGAGCATACGTGCACTGAACTTCGAGTGGCTGAAAGAAGGGAGATCGAAAAGTACAGCAAGAGAACGGACGGCAATATAACCGCAAAAGAAGGCCGGCGACCAAGTACGAAGAAGGAGATATTGTCGCCATCAAACGGATCCAGCTAGGTCCCGGGCTCAAAATGACCATTAAATTTTTGGGAACCCTACCGACTCATGAAATCAAAGTCGCATGATCGGTACGCAGTCTATAGGATAGGAGACGGAGAAGGGCCAGGAAACACAACTACATCAGCTAACAACATAAAGCCCTGGCGAGACTTTCGAGACGACCTCGAGGAAGACGTGGCAAGTAACGTAGAAAGTGACAACGATGCAGCAAATTTTGATAATCCAATAGTCGGAGGCCAAAAATACCGCCTGAAGACAGGCTCCCATCAAGAATGGCCGAATTTGGGAGCGCGAGCTGAGCCGACAATGCACGATCGCAACCGTTGGGCGTCGAGTTCAAGCGCAGCACTATAGACTTATCTTGGCGTACAGCTACAGCGCAAATAAAGTATATAACAATATTTGCCGACGACATAAAACGACCCCTGCCGAGCCCGCCATCGCCCCCGCATGAATAAGAGAGTGCAACGAACGGTCAACCTCCTATATAATAAAGATATATTTTACTTTATTTTATTTCAATAAATATATTCATTGGCCTATGTATTCCCTTCATATATTCCCATTCCCATATATATATATATATATATATATATATATATATATATATATTTATCTTATAGTCACATCATAAATTTTTTTGCCCATCGAATGGATACAACCCTGCACACCGGCTCTGCAACAGTATACCTGGCCTGCCCGTCACGTCGACTCGATGAGGACAGCTGCTATGGCATTGCAGTATCTATATACAGACTTTCATATATATACGGACTCCAATAGATATAAATATACCTGAATTCCTGAATAAAATTTACATGACATACATTACTTGTATATCTATACCAGAGATAATAAGGGGAGATCGCCGACGCTTATGGGCCAGACTGCAGAAAAAATTTTCGACTGAAAACGAGGGCCTCTAGCGGCCAAAGCGAGCTACTGGCCGTTTCGTGCGATATTTCAGATGTTGTTTTTCGAGCTCGTGTGATGGTGCGATCGAGGGGGGAGATGACTGTCTTCGGCGCGTGCGGAGGAAAAGCTTGTCGAGACAATAGGCTGGCAGCGGGGGGTGCAATAAAAGATGAGTAGCTTATACTGACCAAAAAGAAATTTTATTGCTACATGTATAAATAAATAAATATATATAGTCTCGCAGCAGCTAGCAAGCAGCTCGAAGTTTTGAAACCTACGGCAACTTTAAGGAAAACTGGCAAACATTAAAGCTAAGAAAATCTCTTATAGCAAAGAGCTACCAAATTTTTCAAGTAGTCGACTACCGCGATTTTTATTAAAATTTTTATATATACGTTTTTTAAGATTCTGATTATATATATGGTAGTAAAAATTGGTGTTAATTTCAATTTTATAATAAATCACATTAATACCTAGTGAAAATATTGTTTTTCTAACTTATCTCAGAAAATACAAAAAATTCCATTAAATGATGTAACTAAAAGTTCAAAATCTCATCAAAATACATATTTTTTAATCTATATATTTTTTCTTTAAACATTTTTTATTAACAACAATGCACTTCACCGTAATATTCTCATTGACTATTCTATATCCTCCGTTAGTTTAAATATATTTTTTTGGGAACTCTTGGTACAGAAAAATGTATAGAATAAGAAATATGTTTTTTAGTGGAATTTATAACTTTTCTTAACAATCCTTTTTGGAGCTTTTCGTATTTTACAAGATAATTTAGAAAAACCAGAATTTTACGGTGTTCTTATGGTTTTCACTATAAAAATGAAATTTCCTCAAATTTTCACCATTATATTTATGATACACACTTCAAAAAACATAAAAAATATTTCAATATACTAAAGTAAGGCGACTAATATAATATGGAGATACAATCTCATTTTTGTTCATTCAAAAAGTAACTACATTTTTCTGTCAGTAATATAATAATGCTCAAAAACACACACTCTGTTAAAGATTCTGTAAAATAAAATTTTTGTAAAAGCCTAAAAATCAAAACCTTCGGGTACTAGACAATAGCTGGACATTATAAACAAATATGAATATGAAAAACAATTATTAATAAATAAAGCAAATGAATTTAAAAAAATTATTCTACGAATCTCTTCTCGAGATCGTCACAGACAGCTTTATTTTCTGTGATGAACTGTACAATAAGACTACAAGTTTATATAAACATAATATTACTTACCTAATAACATTGCTACGACCAAAAACATGGCCGCGCAAATTCGTTCGAACAAAACAGAAAATTCAATACACAAATATACCGCACATACACAAATAGTAAAACTGTTATTACATCTGTTTTCGTGGACGTACCTATATACGTCTACAAGCTTAGATGTATAACAGATCAATAATTTATTAAATATTATATACGTAAATAAAAATTATTTCATAATATATTTAATAACACGCGGTAAATATACTGAAAACCAGCAAAGGTCGCGACGACTACTGAAGAAGGTAGTCGTCGCAACTGCCGAAAGCCGAACAAGTAGGGAGAGAACGCAATATCTAGTCTCTCTCTCTACTACTAACCTTAAGAACAGAGTATACCGTAGAGGGGTTACACTGCACGCGGCAAGAGAGAGCGCGTTCAATGCATTAGACCGGCGGCCGCTATCCCCTCTAGTACGCGCCGCACGCACACTACCGTATACTCTCGTCGAACCGCACGCGCCAGCAGCAAATACTGCGGTAGGCGAACGCGCAAGCCTTATACTGGCGCGCGCATTGTAGTATATATAGCGCGTATTCGAAAGCGAATTTACCCGCTGTATTTAATTAAAATAATTAAATTAAACTATAAATTGTACTTAGTATATATATATATGTATATATACGTATGTATTAAATTAAACTATAAATTGTACTTAGTATATATATATATATATGTATATATACGTATACACTAGTATACGTGTATACAATTACTGTGCGCAGCACACTGGCTGCAAATAATAACAAAATGTAAAGCAATAATTATTATAATTATTATTGATTGTTATTATTATTATTATAATTATTATTATTATCAATATAATTATTATAATTCGGCGCCTCGTCCGAAATTAAACGAGCGGCGACGGAATTATCCGATTATTTTGTTATAAAAGGGTCTGCAAAAAGCAAAATCGAGCGTTCGCCCGGTGAACCAACTGCCTCGAAGTCGAGTCACACGAACTCCTCCCGGAGCTAAAATTTATCCAGAGCTCGAAATTATCCTTACTTTAAATCCTGTCCGAAATTATTAACTTGATCTCTGTTCCGAGGCGCTCCTCAAAAGACAGACGGTTAATAATTTTACCTTTCCTAAGTAAACGTAAAACCGGTTGCAAGGAGCTCCTCAAAAGACCAGCCGTTTACTTATCCCTTCACTTACTTATTGACTGCGAAATTATTAGCTTGGTCTCTGTTGCGAGGCGCTCCTCTAAAGACAGACGGCTAATAATTTTACCTTTCCTAAGTAAACGTGATCCTGGTTGCGAGGCGCTCTTCAAAAGACCAGCCGTTTACTTATCCCTTCACTTACTTATTGACTGCGAAATTATTAGCTTGGTCTCTGTTGCGAGGCGCTCCTCTAAAGACAGACGGCTAATAATTTTACCTTTCCTAAGTAAACGTGATCCTGGTTGCGAGGCGCTCCTCAAAAGACCAGCCGTTTACTTATCCCATCTAGTCAACTTTCCCCTTAACTCTTGACCGTGATTGCGAGGCGCTCTTCAAAAGACCAGCGGAGTTAAGTTTACCTTGTTTTATCCCATTTAAAATCAACCTGTTACATCTTGTAATTTCGCCGCGTGGAAAATAACACCGGGTATCCGTGCAGTAACTAGCGTCGGATATTATAAAAACCGCGGAAAATAGCGCGAAATTAGTTTAAATAAATATATAGATCTAGCTGTAAATTACTGTTTATTAATTATTATGTGTTTTTATTTATTTGTTACAGAATCCTGTAAATAGAGGAGCTGATTCTTTTGATAAATAAAATCATATTTTTACTGTTACAACATAGTTTGCGTTGCTCTACACACTGAAAACAATTCCAAATGCAAATGAGTCAATTTCATAACAGTATATTTATTGCAATCCAACAAACATTTATTCAAATTCTATTGAAACAAAAATATACAGCCTTAATAGGAACGAATATTCTGTAATTTCGAAAGTAGCTCGAAATTCAGGTAATTAAATCATGTATAAAATTACTATTTAAAAAATTATCAAATTTATTTTCTCTTTTAAAATTACTAATGACATTAACTAAAGATGCCCTACATTCCTTTTTCACTTCATCATTTAAACCAAAAAGGTTACTTTCCACCTCCGCGATGATTTCTTTGATCGGGAATTATTTTTACAATATAATATTCCATGTTTGGCACCTTTAGACATGATGTTTATTACTTCATTTGGTATCTCCTTGTCAGTTTGATTCCTAAGCCAATTTTTATTGTTTGCATTGTTAATCTGATAGCTTTGAAATTGTTTTTTATTTCTTAAACATTCAAATTTCCTTTTTAATGTTCGTCTATTAATATATTTTGTCTTAATAAAATGTTTGTTTTGGCCAAGAAAAAATTCATGTAATTAATTTCTTTTTATACTTTGATATAAATCATATTCAATCTTTAATAAATATCTATTTAAGGAATGAATCTGAATATGTAAATCTCTAATTTCTAAATTAAGTAATTTATTTTTGAAAAAGAAAATATTCTTCTTTAGATCATAACAAATATTATTACTATAAACCTGCAAAAAATATTCAGCATGAAATCTCTTATTAATGTGTACCGGAAACATATTGGATTTCTTGCATCTAATAAGGAATGTAAGTTTTTCTTTAAGAATTACAACTTTTAAATTCATTTTTATCCATTTTGAACAACAATCTTTAATAGTACTACCATATTTACAATGCTCACATATTACTTCCGGTTTAAAAGAGCATTGTTTAAAGTTTTTACATTATTTGGATTTTGTGAATGTGTATATTTTGGAACATGGTATTAATAATAAGTATAAACGGGAGAGCCTTGAAAGTATTCACATTTCCAAGAATTGAAATAATGTGAATTTAATGTTAGAGTCTGATAGATTGGACAGTGTTTATCATTCCTTATTAAATTGATTGGTTTTGGACAATTTGTGTAGAGGGGGAATTTCTATTTAATTTACTAAATTTGGTGGTGGGGTTGGGTATATATAGATTAGAATATAAGGTTTAGTTTAGTCCCTGATGAGGAGCCGTAGCGAGCTCGAAACGTTGGACAAGTCTTCAATTAGGTAAGGGTGTTGGGGACAGTCAGATTGCACTTTAGTAGCAAAGAAGTTTTTCAGCTAATATTTTATTTTCAGATTAGTCTACGGGGATCAATGTAAACAATGACAGTCTGACTGTCATTATAATTTTAATTTAATTTTTAATTTAATTTTTATTCTTAATTTTTATTTTATTTTTTATTTTTTTTATTTTGTTATTTTTATTTTTAATTGTTATTTTATTTTTATTTATTTTTATTCTTAATTTTTATTTTATTTTATTTTTTTTATTTTTTTATTTTTTTTTTAATTTTTATTTTATTTTTATTTATTTTTATTATTTTATTTTTTATTTTTATTTTTAGATTGAATTGATTGGACTGTAAGACCAATAAAAAATATTTATTAATTTGTATATGGGCAATTCACATAAGTACAATTAAATCATTTTAGCAACATATGTATTATATTTTTATATTACAAGTTTTAATTCTTTCTATTTACATTATCATCTTGCGCAATTTTTTAAAGAATGTTATTTACATGGTGCTACACACTGAAAACAATTCCAAATGCAAATAAGTCGATTTCATAAAAGTATATTTATTGCAATCCAACAAATATTCATTCAAATTCTATTGAAACAAAAATATACAGCTTTAATAGGAACGAATATTCTGCAATTTCGAAACAACCGTGTATTTGAAATGAAGAGTTGAGTTTATCTAAAGAGCAAAAAATATTTGTTACGTTACAAATATTTGTAAATGATTAGAATTTCTAATACACTATACTTGCCTTATTCTATACTTTTGTATAAAATAAATTTAAAGTATGTTTTAGTCGTGTAAGTAATTTTTAAAATTAAGATTTTTAGTGCTGAAGAGTACATGTAACTGCCTTATTAAACAGTTAAACATTCTCTATTTATTAGGATTAAGTCCTAATAATAACCCTAATTAACATTCTGATCGGGATGCCTAAAGCTTGAACGGCAGATTGTGTGTTGAATATTCACTACAATTGCGTTTAGTATAATACAAATATATTATATATTATAATATATATATATATATATATATATATATATATATATATTACAATAAAAATGATGGAAAAATATATAAATATAGTTAGTATTTATTGCAATATAATATATAGTGTACGTTTACATCGTTGAAGATTACGAAAATGACGGTCTAATAAGTTAAGATACTACAGTTGAATTTTATATTTTGTTTAAACTCTCAGTTCTCATATATCAAAAAAATATTTACTGTATTGAACTAAACATTCGGTATTTTAAATGTATAAATTACTTATTTTGAATAAATGGTTAATTAATGGTATACGAATCAACCCTTTATTTAAATCTATAAAATTTTTATTCAGTATTGACTTATTTCTATGACATACGTTTTACTTGGAATTAAAAAAATGTATGTTTGATTTAGTTTTATAATGCTTCTCTATTGAACTAAAATAATTAAGTTACAACCAAATATATATACGCTTTAAAAAAATTAATTTAATATTGAGACAATATTCATGGCCATTGTCAGCAATTGATCTATGTTTACGAATGCAATAGATCTCGAAATAGTTGCTAATTATAGACTGTAAACTTTTCCAAAAATTATTTGATTGCTTTTTATATTTTTGGAATATCATACCAGAATCCTATATAATCATAGTTGACACATAACTACCTTGTATGGAGAAGATAGAGAGAGAGAGAGAGAGAGAGAATGAGAGAGCGAGAGGGGGGGAGAAAAGAAAAATCCAAGGGGATTAACATGGATTACTCGATGTTGATGGGTGTTGCCATATCATGTACCTGCATGTACCCGCGAGTTTCCTCTATACTGTTTCGTCTCTTGCACTCGACTGCTCATACTGTTTATTATCTGTCCATCTGCACGCATGTTGTACGAGGCCTATAACAGGCAGTTTACCGATATACATGCAACAATGTTGCCATTATTTTTTTTTTTTTTTTTTAAATTTGTAGTAAAAAATATCCTATCATCTAATCCTAACCGTATAGAATAAGTATTCAAAATTTGAAGGCGATGAAAATATTAATTTAGATTCAGGAAAAATTTCTAAGAATTAAAACATGATTTTCTTAAACCAAGAGAATAGATTTTCTTAAGAACCAAAATCCGGTCAAGTAAATATTTATTTATTTATAATGTTCTAATTACTTAAATTTAGCTCATCATAATCTGAAACTAAGCATTGTCATTTTCTAAAAAACGTTTCTTTAAAACAAGCTGATCAAAATTAAAATGGAAAATCTGAGTTTCTTACATTTATTAATCATATACCTGAACACAATACTTTTGATTTTCTAAAAAAGTCTTTGCAGAATCAAACTAATATTTTCTAGAAATTAGTATTTATTTGTTTTTATACAGTATATATAGAATAGAGTTACGCAATACATATATAAATAAATATGTTCTTAATCTAAGAAAACAAAATTTTGAATCAGAGGGTTATTATATTGTGGGGTATCGAACCTCCGCATGCATACGCGTCGCCGTGTTAGTGCACACGTATACGGAGAGAGAGAAGAGCGCCACCTTACCAGCGCCTTTAGCCGCCGCCACCGCGCTCGTGCATCCGCACGTGCGCCAGTCGTAGAAGGAACGAGCTAGCGCCGAGTCGCTACCTAGTCCCTTTTGTGCCTAGTGCGAGAGTTTAATTGTACGCTTTTTAATAAAACCCATTTGTGTTTTATAGGTTGTGTGCTTATTTCAATTCCTCTCCTCCTTATTCGTTGGCCGTACACTCCGGCCACAATATTAAAACAAAAGAGTAATGCATCGAATTCAGAAAATCTAATAGCTAGAATTTCAAATGATCTAAATACTTAAATTATAGATTGATCAAATCTGTGGTCAAAGATTTTTCTGATACTATCAAAAGAACAATATTATCGAATTAATTAAATAAAAATTTTCTTAGTTTAAGAAATAAACTTTTCGAAATAATTCATTGAATTATATACAACAAAAATTCTAATATAAAGTAAATATTACTTGATTCAAGAAATTTATACGATTGTTCTATACTAAGTAAATATTTTCCTTAACCAAGTAAGTAATTACTAAAATAAAGCTTATATTTTCTCAATAGCAAAACATAAATATTGGAAATTAAATGAATATCTTCTTATCTAAAGAAAATATTATCTGGAACCAATGATTTCAAATGTAAAATTAGGAGAATAAATTCTTGGATTAATTAAATATCTCCTAGATTTTTGTCAAGATTTTCTAGCAAATGGGTGAAAATATTTTCTTGAATCAATAACTGAAAATTTTGGAATCAAAAAATTTAGATATTTGATTCAAGCCGATAAAATTAAGTGAATATATACTTAGATTAAGAATTTCAATAATTCACTCAAGAAATTTAATTTAAAATGAAGAACTTGATTCTTATCTTTCAAACAATAATTACTTGAAATACGTTTTTATTTTCGAAAACATGAAAATTCAAGTATGTTAAATGTTTAAAAGAAGTGCATAGTTTCTTGATTCAAAGCATTATTTTCTTGACTTTAAAAATCAAAAGTTTAAACTAAGCGAATAATTTCTTGAATTCTTTTACAATTTATACGTTAATTTCCTTTTATTACATTTATTTCAAAACTTCGACCTAACCAGGATTCTATCCGCAGACCTTTGGATTCACAAGCTAACACCTTATTAATTACGCTATTGTAGTACGCTGTGGGCAATTATAAAAATCTTATATATCAATTTTAAATCTCGTATAGTTATACATTATGAAATTCATTTATGGATTCCAATGAATAGTATATGCATTTATATATAATATATACTTATATTATAACAATTTATATATCGTTTTGGTTTTAATACTTGATTTCCCACATCTAGATAATATTTTCTTAAATGTATTTTTCTTAGGTATATGAAGCTGAAAAATAATTCTTTTTTGTATTATTATATATCACTGAAAAAATATCTGCCAATATCAAGTAAATATTTGTGTGTCTTGTAGCGCATAAAGAATTATTTCTTAAATTAAAATTAAAACAAATATTTTCTTAGATTGTGAAAGAAGTTGCTTACAATAGCAAAACCAAAATCTAAAAAATTCCTTCATCAAGAACTTATTCGCTTGAATTAAAACGAGATTAGCTAGATATTTTACAACATCTGTTCAACTAAACCGACTGAGTTATGGATTTCTCGAAATTAGCTAAAAAGTAAGAAATTACTTACCTAGATTACCTCATATTTTTTCTTATTGCCGAATTAAACGCAAAAAATTATTTTCTTAAATCTAGAGATTATTTATCACCCTAAAAAAACAAATTTCCTATTTTTTAGCTCATATAGTAAAATATCAATCTTACATCAGTTGAATTCAAGCGAACAAGTTCTTGATGAAGGAACTTTTTAAATGCTGGTTTTCTTATTTGAAGTAACTTATTTCACAATCTAAAAAATATTTATTTAATATACAGTCACAAAAATTTATTGACTACATTGTAATCAATATTTACTAATATTTATCTAGTATTTTTTTAGTTCAACGATTAATTGGATAAATAACTACTTTCAAGATCTTAATTTCTTACATTGAGATATTGGTTTCATAAATTAAGAAAATGATAAGCTTGCTTTTATTACTGTAAAAAACAAATTTACTACTCTTCACTTTATAATGGAAAATATTAAATATAATATAAAAGATCAAGTATAAATATAAAATATCACTTGTATCTAAATATAAGAATATATTTATTGAATATTCGGACGCAGAGAATTTTATTAATTATCATTTAATCAATATTTACTAATTATATCTAATATGTTTAGATTACAAGAACTGATTGTTTATTAATTAACTTCTCTCAAGAACTCAATTCCTTATATCAAGACATTGGTTTGAAAATTTTACAATATAATAATCTTGAGTTGTACACTATAATACACAATTGGGTAATATGATAACTGGGTTCTCCTGTAATTTTGAGTGGAAGCGAATAAGTTCCTCAATAAGGAATTTCTTTTATAATTTCTTTTAATATCTTCTAATCATGTATATAGTATGTGTATTCGTAAAGCATAATTAATTTCTAAATGTACATGTTATATTTTTAAAAATTTTTTTAACTTAATTTTTTTAATTACACAGAAATATTGACTTGATATGAGAACATTTTTTTCTGTGAGATAAATACAAAAATTAATTATTTTTCGATTTTGTATACGTATTATGATTCAATTTAAGAAAATATTATCTGGATGTGGAAAATCACGTTTTAAAATGAAAACGTTATATAAACTGTTATAATATAAGTAAAAATTATCTATAAATGCATATACTATTCATTGGAATCTATAAACTAATTTCATAATGTATAACTATAAGAGATCTAAAATTCATATATAAGATTTTTATAATTGTCCACAGCGTACTACGATAGCGTAATTAATTAGGTATTAGCTTACGAATGCAAAGGTCTGCGGATAGAATCCTAGTTAGGTCGAAGTTTTGAAATAAATGTAATAAGAGTAAATTAACGTATAAATTGTAAAAGAATTCAAGAAATTATTCGCTTAGTTTAAATTTTTGATTTTTAAAGTCAAGAAAATAATGCTTTGAATCAAGAAACTATGCACTTCTTTTAAACATTTAACATACTTGAATTTTCATGTTTCTAAAAAATAAAAACGTATTTCAAGTAATTATTGTTTTAAAGATAGGAATCGAATTCTTCATTTTAAATTTAATTTCTCGAGTGAAGTATTGAAATTCTTAATGTATATATTCACTTAATTTTGTCGGCTTGAATCAAATAACTAAATTTTTTGATTCAAAATCTTCAGTTATTGGTTCAAGAAAATAGTTTCTTTAGATAAGAAAATATTTATTTAATTTTCAATTTCAGCCACCCAGTTTCTAGAAAATCTTGACAAAAATATAGGAGATATTTAATTAATCCAAGAATTTATTTTCCTGATTTTAAATTTGAAATTATTGTTTCAAGAAAATATTTTCTTTCGATAAGAAAATATTTACTTAATTTCCAATTTCAGCCACCTATTTTCTAGAAAATCTGGACTACAATCTAGGAGATATTTAATTAATCGAAGAATTTATTTTCCTGATATTAAATTTGAATCTATTGGTTTGTGGATATATTTTCACAAAATAAGAGAATATTCATTTAATTCCCAATATTTGTGTTCTGCTGTTGAGAAAAAATAAGCTTGATATTAGAAATGATTTTTTTCAGTATATATATACAAGAAATATATTCAATTTTTGAAAAAACCATTTACTCAAAAGAATGAAATAGTTTTCTCAAAGCGTGGATTAGATTTATTTGATTATTCCTTGCCAGTTGTAAAATCTAATAAATATTTATTTAATTTTATTAAACGAAGCACAAAGATTTAAATATTAAATGTAATAAATAAATAGTAAAAACTACAAAATATATATATAAATCAAAAAATGTATTTTCTATTTTTGAAAAAATTATTTACATATAAGATATAAATAATTTTATTAAATGATTTATTCCTTTAAATTTAATATTAAAATCTTTGTGCTTCATTTAATAAAATCGAAAAAATGTGTATTAGCTTATAACAACACGTTGGATATAATCAAATAAATATATTTCACCTTTTAATAAAGCTATTTAATTGTTCATATTGAATAGCTTTTCCAAAAATTGAATATATTTGTTAAAGTTGAGTATATATATATAGTTTTTCAAATATTTATTTATTTAACTTTATTTTTTACGTATATATAGTTCTGTTTAGTAAAATTCAAGAAATATTTATTAATTTTCAATAATTTATTTAGTGTAATGTAATAAATATATGTTTGCTATACAGATAAACTTAATTGTTTGTTTCAAATATGTGATTTACTCTAAATTATAAAATATTCATTCGTATTAAATATATATGTTGCAATTTTCAACATAAATTTAAATAAATATTTATTGTATTTTAATAACTATTGAATTAATTTAAATGAATGCATGATATAATGTAAATAGCAATGAAATACAATTTATTATATAAAAATTTAATGAATGCTATTATATAAATAATTTACAGGAAGTATAATTTTTCATATCAAATTAGTGTTATTATTAAGAATAACGCAGTCTTATTATCAAGTTTTAAACTCAAAATTTTAAGAAAATACGTATATATATATATATATATATATATATTATAACGGTGCGCGTGTCCGCCTCGAGCACGAGGACGGCGGGCACGGCCGTTGCAAATCTGTGCCCGGCTGGGCTTAGCCCCGAATGAGTTCGGCGAGGGAGAGGGACGGTTCGCGATGGGCGAAGAATCGCATGCGGGATTGAGGGCCAACAAAATAATAATTCAAATTAATTAAAAGATGAAGGTGGCTTGAATCACCAAAAGTCTTACAGCGCCTAGGTACGAGGCGCGCGGAGCGCAGACCGAAGGTTGCCGGGAGTTCGGAAAGAGAGAGAGAGAGAGAGAGAGAAGAACGGACTGCCACTTACAATAGATGGTAGGGACGTCCGTTGAACTCGCAGCACGTTCTTGTGCAGCAGCGTTGTAGTTCGCCTGCAGAGGCGGCAACTCCGCTCGTCAGAGACCCCAGGATGGGGCAGTTATTCCGCGTAGACGGGGTCGGGCGGCAAGCTCGTCCTCTCGGACTCGGCAGCAGCGCGCGTGAGTCACACACACACAACTCAGTGGCACGAACACGCGCGTTCTGTAACTGTCCGAAGATGAAGTACGTGGTGAGGGGGAACAACTAAAGCACGAGGCGTGTTCCCGCAACGTGAAGCGAAGTAAAGATTCGAACGTGTGTGTCACTCGCAGCTCTCGTATTTTAACTCTAACTGTCAATTCGCGCGTGCGGTCGTCTCTCCCCACTCCCCGCTCTCTCTCTCTCTCGCTTACCTCTCCGCCAGTGTAGTCATGCGTCGGCCTGTAACATGTAAACATCTATACATTTAAATATACATACACATTGATATTTACAAATCGTATCTACATATTTACAGGCTACGGCTAGAGAGAGAGAGCAACGGGACGTGGAAAAGCAAGCGCACGCAGTGCTTGCGTTCCCCGTCGCACGCCCCCCCTCCAGACGCTGGTAGCCGAAGCATGGCAGCTTGACCCAACATCTCTCTCTCTCATGTTGACCATAAGGAAATAGGGATAAGGAAACTTGTGCGAGTGCGGTCTACCGCTGGGGATCACCTAGATGAAAAAGGACGAGTAAAGAACTCCCTTCCCTAGATGGCGTACTTTTTAGAGGGCACCTTTATTCAAAATATAGTTACAAAATATCGGTACAGTATGGTGGGTGTCCCTCGGGAGTCTTTTGCGGCGTCTTATTTCGCTGTCTCTGCTCCCTCTGGGCAACTTCACTTTTCGGTGAGACGGGGGGGGGGCGCCCCTCGTAGTCGGGGTGGTTGTGTTGGTTGGGGCACTCCCGTCCCCGGCGCACGCCCTCCAGCTGACATTGGCTGCAGCTGGGCAGGCAGATGGACATGAACTGAGGCGCATCGGATGCGGCTTGCTCATGCCGGGCCTCCGCCGTCTTCCGCAGGGCGAACACCCTGTTGACTGTAGCTTGTAGCCGTCCGGCTTCCACCGCGATGTTGCCGCGGAAGTCTTCGAGAGCCTGGCCCGCTGCAATGACGGAAGGGTGCGCCTCCCCGACCGTGTTGGAGTTGGCCGGAAGGGAGGCCCGCATGAATGCGCTCCGCAGGCGGTGCATCTCCAGGCGGCAAGCGGCCTGGAAATCCTCCACCACCCGGCGTGCGGCGCGCTCGCGCTGGAACAGGGGGTCACTTCTCCGTCCGCTTCCTCCCAGCGGCGGAAGATAGCGTTGGCCTTACGCCGCTGTTCCGCCCAGGCGAGGTATTCCACCTCCCCGAGCTCCAGGAGCTCCCGTGGTGCAGGTGTCGTCCTCTGGACGAAGTCCTGAAACTGTTGGAGGGCGCTGGCCTCCTCAATGTCCAATGCCTGGCGCCAAAAGTAAATTCTATCTCGGCGTTGGCACAGGGCCTGGAGGCTCTCCGGCCGGAGGACTCCTGGCCGGGGCGGCGCCGAGTCTGTCTCCGCGGTTGGCGGCTGGTCCTCTTGGAAGGCGGCATACGTGACGCCCGTGGCCGCTGGAATCGGTTGGTGAGCAGGGAGACCCGGTTCCTGGATCTCCAGCCGCCGGAAGACGACCTCCAAGATGGAACCGAGGATCTCGGCCGCTATCTTGTTGGACGCTGGCTCCATCGTACGGCCCTAAGGAGAAAGGGAAAGGTTGGAGTTATCTGATGGCCCACTGGACACGACCTCTGCAAGGGAGACCCCTCGAAGAAGGGGCTCGACAGAATAGTAGAAGCAGAAGAGTGGGCAGAGTTCGCCAGCCGGTGTAGATTGAAGGGTCCGGCGGCTAGTCAGCCTGTTGACGGGGGCGGTCTTGGGCCTGAGTGCGGCGGGGGGATGGGTCCCGCGGTAGTGCCGAGCACTGCTTCTTTCTGGGGCGACCGACTTTTCGCCTCGCCAGTTGCGTGTTGCTATGGCAGGCGGCTTCGCTGTTATTAGGCTCCGCATGGGCTCGCGCTTGGGGTCTTCGACGGGTTATAATTCGCGTCCTACGCGGTCTCCCTAATCTACGCGGCGCGACATCGGCTTTCGAACGCATGGCATTGCACGCGGGGATATCGCTTTGTACGCTCGTATCGGGATTACAGTGAGGCGCGTCGACGGGGCGCCGTACGCTCACCAATGGTGTTACAATGCGGTTTCGCTCGCTCGCCTCGACATTACAATCAGACGCATCGCAGTCACGCTTCAGGTCGGCGACGTGATGCTTCCCAGCATCTCTTCCCAGAGTCGATCAGTCGATAAACATTCGTGCCGAGTTTCTCTATGATGGTAAAGGGCCCGTCGAATTTCGGGGTCAGCTTGGCGCTGACGCCTTGTATGCCTGACGACAGGATGCGATTACGCCGCCATATGCGATCGCCAATCGCGTAGTGAACATCGCGACGTCTCGCATTATAATAGCGAGCTTGCTTTGCTTGTGCTTTCTGCGAGTTTTCTGCTGCCTTTAGGTGGAAATTAGATAATTTCTCCATGCGCTCTTTCCAATGCTGTAGGGCAGCCTCTTCTTGCGCAACCTGCGCGCGCTGCTCCTCCTGGCGACGATGCGTGCCAGGGGCTAAGGGGTGACGACCCGCGTTAAGGAAGGCCGGACTTACGTCAATGGAGTCTTGTACGGATGTGTTGTACGCGAAGATCAGCTCTGCGATATGCGCATCCCAAGTACTATGAGACTCCTCAATGAAGGCGATTATCGCGGCCTTCAGAGTCCTATTGACCCTCTCTACCGGATTGGCTTGAGCGTGATAGGGGGTATCGTTGTGTGCTCCACCCCACGCTCCGCAAGGAATTTCTCGAGAACCTTATTGCGAAACTCAGTGCCATTGTCCGATAAGAATATTTCGGGCGTACCAAAGCGTAAAAATACGCGAATTTCAACTCGCGGCGAATTGTTTGCGCATTCGCCTTTCGGATAGGAATGCACTCTACCCAGCGAGTGAATATATCCATGAAGACGAGTAAGTACTCGTATCCTCGGTTAGATCGTGGAAACGGACCCATCACGTCTCCAGCTACTACTGCCCACGGGCGGGTGGCCGTTCGATGGACCATCAGTCCAGCTGGTGCAGCCTGCTGTACCTTACATTGCTGGCACACGCTGCAGTTACGGACAAATTGTGTCACATCTTTGTGCAATGAGGGCCAATAGTATGATCGTGCAATACGGTCGTACGTCTTATGGCGTCCAAAATGACCAGTTGTGGGCTCCTCATGATATTCATGAAGAACGGTACGGCTATATTCTTTAGGCTCAACTAGCTTCCACGCATTCTGGTCATCTACTACATCTTCGATAGCCGGATCGGGATGATAGTAGTATAGTCGTTAATCTATAACTTTCTACCATGGATGGTTGGTCGGATCGATCACCACTTTTTTAGGAAGACGCAAATACCACGGGTCTTTCACATCGGTGACGCCGAAGTAGGCGACTTCGCAGGTCGGCTCGTCTTCGTACAAACGAGAGAGCGCGTCTGGTACGCAATTCAAGGTACCTTTCCGATGGAAGACTTCGTAGTCATATCCCTGTAATTCCAAGGCCCAACGGGCGAGCCTGCCCGTGGGATTGCGCAATGAGTGCAGCCACCGAAGGCTGCTGTGATCGATTATCACCTGGAAGTGGTAGCCCTCGACGTACGGGCGAAATTTACGCACAGCCCATAGCACGGCGAGACACTCACATTCGGTGACCGAGTAATTACACTAAGTCGCAGTCATCGTGCGACTAGCGTAGGAGAGCACGCGCTCCACGCCATCAACTGATTGCGTGAGCACGACGCCTAGTCCCGAGTCGCTCGCGTCTGTATGGATGACGAACGTTTCTCAGAACGACGGTCGAGAAAGGACGGGTGCAGATGCGACGAGCGCCCGGATCTGTTCGAAGGCTTGCTGCTGCTCTTCTCCCCAATGATACTTGATGTTCTTCTTAGTTAATCGGGTGAGAGGCTCAGCAAGCGTTGCAAAGTTCTCTAAGAAGATGCGGGTCAGGAACTGCTGTCCGACCTTTGTTCTTGTCGCTGAGGGGCTTGCGTATGAGCTTTCCCCTGAAGGATGGCTTCCTCTCCGACTTAGGTGAGGTCGACGCTCCGGTCTTCCGTGTACGCTGCGACCTCGGGCGTGAATCGCGATTGCTCCTCTTCGTGGTAAGAGCTGTGACACCTGGCGCCTCTAAATCAGGTGAGGTTGTTCTAAAGCCCGCTTCTTGCAAAACTTCTCGCACCAAAGCTTTGAAGTTGGGTGGCTTCACGTCCACGGTCGCGATCTTTGGTTTCGGGCGCGTCCGAGACGTTTCGGCCGCATGAAAGGCCACTTCGGGCATTATGCAGTCCACGGGTGAGGGAAGTGGCTTATAATTGCGCTCCGCATCGAGGACGCATTCGGCCTCTCGAGCGAGCTCGATTAGCCGATTTACGCTCGCAATCTTCTCCCGCGGAACTAGCTTCTGTATCTCCGGGAGTAGATTATGGTAAATCAGGGCGAGTTGTTTGTCGTCTGACCATGATTCTTCGAACCGATTGAGAATCGTTAACAAACAAAACATGTAGTCACGTGTTGGCTCTTGTTTCGCCTGCGTACGCCGTTGTGCTTCGCTGATCAGCTCAGCTTGGAAGCGCCGATCGACGCTGTAGCAGCTCCGGGCTGCGTGGCAGAACTCTTGCCACGTGGTCCAGTCTTTCCGGGATAGACGGTACCAATGCAGGGCGACACCGTCGAGGAGCTCCATCATGGCATTGAGCATGTCCTCGCCCGTAAGCGGCGTCAATCTGCGACATTCCGCGATCCTCTGCAGAAATTCTTCCACGCTTTTCCCCTTGGCACCATTGAATCTGATTTTCCATTGGCGCACGGTCTTACCAATGTCCGTGCGCTGGGCCAAGGTGCTTGAAAGCGTTGATCGCGTTATATTCGCGGGGGAGCTCATCACATCTCGATCCATGTGATGCCCCCCCTTCCAGGCTCTTGATATCGAGGGAGGTAAGGAGCCGAAAACGTAGGCTCGCCGGTCGACTGGAAACCTATTGCTGTTGAAGTTTTTGTCACTTTCCAAGTATTGAAGATCGTACGTGTCTGAGAAAGTGACACGGTCGCATCGCGACGTTTTCTGCAGCTGTTGCTGAATGTTAGCTAGCGTAGCATGCATTTCATTTTGCCTCTGCTGCCAATCTTGGACAGTACAGTTTTGTTGTTGCATCCAAGTTTGCAGCATATTCTGTAGGCTGTGTAACCCCTAACTAAGGTTTACATTATTTTCGAGGTCAGCAGGTTGAGGCTCAACTGTTGCATCTGTTGTATGAGATGCGACTTGCGCCTGACGTGTGATGTCATTCGTGACACACGAGTCGGGAGGCGTAGCTACGCTCGTGATGGCTGCCTGAATCGGCGATTCGTTGGCTGTGCTCCATGCGAGCGGTTCATGCCTATTTATCTCAGCCAAATTGAAATCGATCAGATTTTGTATTTGCTGATCGGCAGCTGTTGTGCTACTTCTTTGGCCTGTGCTGGGATGAACTTCCCGAGCCTGCTGTATGTCAGCTGATTCATACGCTTGTTCGGCGTATGTCGCTTCCATTCGATTTAAGATATAAGTCTTTGTTGCGTCGCGCATTGTCGAGGTGACGATTATCTTTAACAGATTTTTATCTCTGCGCGCACGTGTTTTTACAGTATCATCATCACTCTCCCATTGCACAAAGTCTCCCGGTCTATAATTTCCTGCCAGTTGCGACATAGCCTGGCAGCCCTTTGAAATGGGGAACCCTCATTTTTTAATTCCAGTTCCGTTGTAATGATATTTGTCTCCTCCTCGCATAGGCTTTGGAGCTAGTCATCAAAGTCGTTTGACGGGTTTGCCATCTTTTATTTATTCAGTTGAAAATTAGAGGAAGACAAACAAACAAACGGAAAAAGAAAAAAATAAAACGTGAGAAAAATAGAACGAAACAGCCAAAACTTTTTGTTCTTTCTTTACAATAATAAAAATAACATAAAAAAAATTAAACGAGACGAGAAATTTTAAATTGATTAACTACAATTGTTAGATCAATTGCAAAATCAATTAATCCACTAGATGGATAACAAATTTCTTGGTCGTACTCCAGCAATTGGAAAACAGCGAAATAATAAATAAAAATAAAAAAAATGAAGAAAAATACAAATTTGAGAGAATTTGTTAATTAATTAATTAGTTAATTAATTAACGAATATTAAATTATTTAATTAGTTAAATATTTAAAATAATGTAATGAATTACATCATGTCCGTAACTAACCCGTTGAGCGATGCTCGTGTGATGATTGTTACGGCGAGATAGAGAAGCAGAGATGAGATAATAAAATAATAAAAAAAGAACTAATAAAAAAACAGAACACAGAGAAAAAAATTGTTATTTAATTGGTATTTGTCCAAGTTTCAATTACTCACTAGTGAACTAACTACCGTCAATTGTTTCCTAGCACAACTCAATTGATTGTTAATTAACAACAAACAAAAAAAAATTTTATGTTATGATAGTATGCAATTAATTATTATTCAGTTTAACAATTCATATTTTATTTAATTATCTCTTAATTGTTACTTTAACTCGTATCGGTATATTTTATATAATATTTATAAATATTCAATACAATATTTATAATTATTTATCATACAAACACTATATTTAATATTCTATTCATAATCCATTACAAAACCATTTAATACAATACTTTATAAAGTATACAGATTTTATTTATTACTATATGTACCGATTGCTAATTTGTGTTTTCGCTGTTTTCATTTAATAGGAAGAAAAAAAAATAATAAAGAACAAAATATTCCAGTTTGGCAATTAATTAAAAGCCGACAATCTCGAGCGATAGTGGATTGCGAGGGCGAAAGCGCAAAAATTATGGGCGACTAACGCAAAAGAGAAGAAAACAAAAAAAAATTTTTTTTATTCTAACCACAACAGTAGAAAAAACTCGTTTATTTTCAGTCCTTTTATAATTTCGAAAGAATTTTTATTTTTCAATTTTCAAAAAAAAAATTCCAAAAATTTTCAAATATTTTCAATTATTTTCCGATTTTTCAATGAAAAAAAAAATTTTATTTTGAACATTTAAAAAGACAAATTTTGTTTTTGTATTTTCGAGAAAGAGAGAAAAAAAATACTATACTGCAAAAATATTAAAGATATAAAAATATCAAACGAAAATCGGAAAGCGAAAAGCCTAAAAGGAAAAATAATTTTAATCAGTTAAATTGAGAACAAAGAGAAATTTGCGTTAGTCGTATGTACACTGTATGTACAGGGTAGAGTCGCGATGATATGTGTATGTGTATATACACAGATCGCTGACTTCGCTATTTATAGTCGTGTTGCGACTATGTGTAAAAAAAAATTTTATTTTATTTATGTGAAATATTAATTATATTTAATTTACACTAGATGTTCCTTATGCTTGTAATGGCGAAAATTTATTATTATATGATGATGGCGAATGTAAAACCTATTTATATTAGTTATATTTTCATATCATGTTACCTTACCAGTAAATTATTAATTTCAGTTTAGCTTAAATAAAATTTACATACTAAACTTAAGTTAAATTTATAGTTACATCAACTTAATATCTATATATCATTATTATATAAATTAATATATATGCGTGTATTCAACTTAAAATTAGTCTTGCTTGAAAAGACACACAAATATTATATTACCTTATTCGGTTATATATTTAATTTGTGCTGCTTTTCACCCGCTTTCGCCGAATTGCCGTTGGTCTTGGCCAACTTCGAGAGTGTTTACGTCTATGAGCTCGCAACGTAAACACTCGCGATGCGCAGTGCGTTCACACTGTGTAATATCACAATTTTCTATATAATATAATTATTAAATTAATTATGCGCATCCGCGTCACTTGCGAATATTCGCCGGGGCACAAAATACAACAAAATATATTATGAAATATATAATAAAATATACAGCAAAACATACAATACAACATATAATAAAATATAATATAAAATATATAATAAGATATATAATAGAATATATAATAGAATATGTATGAATGCATATATATTTTTATCTCAAATTGTGCGATCCCGAGATCGCGTTGGGCGCCATGTAATGCTGCGCGTGTCCGCCTCGAGTACGAGGATGGCGGGCACGGCCGTTGCAAATCTGTGCCCGGGTGGGCTTAGCCCCGAATGAGTTCGGCGAGGGAGAGGGGCGGTTCGCGATGGGCGAAGAATCGTATGCGGGATTGAGGGCCAACAAAATAATAATTCAAATTAATTAAAAGCTGAAGGTGACTTTAATCACCAGAAGTCTTACAGCGCCTAGGTACGAGGCGCGCGGAGCGCAGACCGAAGATCGCCGAGGCGACGGCGCGCGAGGAGTTCGGAAAGAGGGAGAGAGAGAGAGAGAGAAGAACGGACTGCCACTTAAAATAGATGGTAGGGACGTTCGTTGAACTCGCAGCACGTCCTCGTGCAGCAGCGTCGTAGTTCGCCGGGAGAGGCGGCAACTCCACTCGTCAGAGACCCCGGGATGAGGCAGTTATTCTGCGTAGACGGGGTCGGGCGGCAAGCTCGTCCGCTCGGACTCGGCAGCAGTGCGCGTGAGTCACACACACACAACTCAGTGGCACGAACACGCGCGTTCTGTAACTCCCCGAAGATGAGGTACATGGCGAGGGGGAACAACTAAAGCACGAGGCGTGTTCCCGAAAAAACCAAAAGGCAACGTGAAGCGAAGTAATGATTCGAACGCGTAAATTTTATTCCTTAGTAAATTTCATGATATAATGTAAATAGTAATGAAATAAATTTATTATATAAAAATGTAATGAATCTTATTATACAAATCATTTACAGAAAGTATAATTTTTATAATAAAGTATAATACGCACATACACACTTACACACACAGACAAGAAAATCTATACACAAGAATTTCGACACCAGTTAATCCCTTTTATTGCATCTATTGTTTCGGCGCCCCCCCCCCCCTACTGAACGCCATCTCTCCCTCGATCGCACCAACTCGAAAACCAACATCTGGAATATCGTACGAACGGAGTACCAATGTTCACCGCCTAGCGCTGAGTGTCCAAATTTTACTGCAATGTCTAACATGGGCATCGGTGATCTCCCCTTATTATCTCTGTCTATACATATCTGGTGACGACAGTGGCGCTTTCCAGTGGTTGGGCAACCCAACTACAAAAAGTTACCCAAAGATTAGATCTAACGATTTGTACAGAAGTATTCTTCTATGATCGTCTATCGTCTTTGTCCATATTTCTGTCCATACGGTGCACTGTCATCTATAGTCACTAGCACGAGTTACGATTTACGGGTCACGCACGGACTACAGAGGCAAGTAGACGGTAACGATTATTACGGCGAACTACAAAAGAACGGTTAGCCGGTTGTCGTTCTCGTTATTATTTTAATATATAAATAAGCTCTTTTGATAGTGCAATCGTCGTCTCACTTTTGAATTAAAACTTCCTTTTGTAAAATATCAATATTTTGCTCGTACCATATAAGTACAAAAAGAAAGTCCGCCAAAATGGTGTTTGTGCGCTACACGCGCAATTTATTCCTAAGAGGCATCTGCATAATTTATCTGTTTGCCTTCCTCAGCATTTATATTCAAGTTCCCGGTAAGTAATATTGTTAGCTTAAACGTTACCACATTTTGTAGTTATTGACAAACATTTATAGACATATCAATTCGGTTATGTACGTGAAATGCTGTAATAGAACTTTCGTTTTAATGAAATTCCAAACTCATTATATATTTAATTCTATAAAAATATTGTCAAATTAAATTTTCTTTCACAGACTTATAATGTGTTTTTCTATTTTTTTTTTTTTTTTTTTGCTAAAGTCAAATAAGTTAAATTTCTTTTGGCTGATTATTATGAAGGTAATTGTTATTCTATTCTATGTAGTTAATATATATTTATCACTAGTCTGTCTAGCTCAAATTAATCATTAAAAGTTTCATAAATTCTCTGAATAGTGAATTCTGTATTTCATAATCAGTAAAGCTATTATTACCAACTATTACCTATATATGCAATGTTAGTAGAGATAATTAGCAAAGTTGTAAAGTATAATCAAGTTAATTCTTGATTATTAAATTTATCAATATTGATATTAAAATGAAAATTGTTATCGTTTCAAATGGATGCATTTTTAAAAATTATCTCATTTGATTTTATTAGCCAACATTCTCATATATTTCATATTATATTAACTTATGCAATAAAAGAAATAATGTCAAATGCATATATCACATAGAATATCAAACAAATATTAATTATTTATATATGGTATGGAATTAAATAAATATTTATTTTCTAAAAATGATAACTAAAAATCAAGAATATCATAATCATGATATTCAATATTATAATCAATTTTAAAAAACTAAACCAGTAATTTAATAAATATATATATTTTTTAACTATTATTAAGCCATAAGGATTTCTGTAATATTTTACATGTTTAATATTAATGACATATATAATTATTAAAAATTGGATATATAATTATTAAGAAGTTTCAAATATAGTGAGAATATAATTGTAAATATTAAATGACAAATGATTAAATATTGTTATTCATAATAAAATATCAAGAAGTATAATAATAAATATTAAAATAAAATATTCATGTATATTCAAATTATTTTTTAATCTTTATAATTTAAAATTATTTAAAAATATATTTTACATCTTAGAATAATTAATTCATAGTTAAAATTATAAAGAAGAGAACAATAAAACTTTGTGCATAACTTTATCTAAAAAAAAATTATATTTACTATTGTTTTGATAAATTATTATAGAATTGTATTATTTAATGAACAATAAAGCTATGTGATATTATGTAGTTATATATACTACATTCTTTAATTGATTATTGAATAAATTATTTATAAGGACACTACTATATTTTTTTTTTGTAAACATTTTTATATTGGTATTTAACAAGACAACTAGTAACCTTGCTATAGATGTATCAATTTCAATAGGAAGAGTTTGAAAAAACGAGAAAACTTATTTATACAGAACAATATTGCAAGAATTTTTACCTTTCCAATTTTACCATCTATTCTCGCCACTTTTTGATTTTAACAGAATATTTTGTATATCCAAAATTATCACTGATAGATGGCATGCTCTTAAATATACTTTCCAAGTGCAACATGGTAACATAAAAAAAGAAATTTTGGAAATAGTATCGTTTTCTTATTTATTTATTTTGGTTTTTACATAAGTTCTGAGAATCGATAGAACATATTTACAAATATTGCTTCAAATGAAAAAATTATTTGTTTATAAAATATAAAATAGCCCTTGTATGCAATTAATTGCTAAATTATTTTGATGTATAAAGTTTTTGATTGTGTTTTAAAATTTAAAGGAAAAACTGTAATTAAGAAATTAATCTATTTTTTTCTTATTACATTTCCAGTAAGTAAAGACTTTATTTATCTTTGGTAGTCATAAAATATTTTTGTCTTATGAAACATAACTTTATATAAATAATTTATTCATAATTAATAGATAAATATTCACTTTTTTATTTAAATATATTTTTACTTCATTATTTAATGAAGCTTAATTAATTAAATCAATTAATTGTTCTTACTGCTAAATTATAGAGTACCTTACTTATAATTTTTTTTTCTATTCAGGATTATATGGTGACAATGGAATATTACCTGTAAAAACTCAACTAGACATAAATTCTCAATTGCCTCTTTTACAAAAATTAAAGCAGAAACCTACTTTATTGTGGCTTGCTCCATACATTGGTTTTAATGCTGAATATATGCTAGATGTTGTTACTTTATTTGGAGTATTATTCTCTTTTCTAGGGTAATAATAATTTAGTTTATTATTTTTTAATTTATAAATTATGTAATTAGAAATATTTTTATATTTTACAGCTTTGTATCACAGAAGTTTTGTTCAGCTCCAGTTTATGCTCTATTATGGTTACTGTATTACTCTATTTATCAAATAGGACAAACCTTTATGTGGTTCCAATGGTATGGCTTAGAATAAATTTTATGTTTTCCATCATTTATAATTTTATAAAATTAAAAAAATTTAATGATTTTAATTAATAAGTAAATAATATATTTTTTTAATATGCTCTTTAAAACTTACAATGAATACAAATTAGTAGATGCAAGTAAATTTTTTTCATATTTTGATTATGTAAATGTAGCTGTAATGTGATACGTATAAACTCAGAAATAGATATGATATCAAATATAATATCTTCATATGATATTAAGTAACATTATATTATGTAACACAAATAATATAAATAAAAAATATATAAATGTATATAGTAACACTAAAGATGCAGAATTTCATTTTTATAACTAATTTTTTAGGGATAATCTGCTACTAGAGGCTGGATTTTTGTGTATAATTGTTGCACCATTCTGGTATTCTAATCACACAAAAAAAAATACACCAAGTGATTCTGTAACATTTTGGACTGTGCGCTGGCTTCTTTTTCGCTTACTGTTTTCTAGTGGAGTAGTTAAATTAAGTTATGGTTGTCCTTTATGGTGGAATTTAACAGGTAATTAATACAAGGAAAATTTTAATTATATTTTTCATTCTTTTAATAAAAAGAAATATAATTATATTCGTGTAAAAGAAATTATATTAGTAAATCATTACTTAGATAAATAAATATTATATATGTCTATCTAATAATAATCTATATAATATATAGTATTAATAAAAATATATATTTATTAGGTTTTTAAAAATTAAATAAAATAGTTACATAAAATTTTTGTAACAAAATTGTTGTTACATTTATTAATGGTTAGCATTAAAAATAAATGTAAAACTCAAATAATTTTGGTATGTCAATGAGATTCCTATTGGTTAAAAAGTTAAATATGTCTCAATGGGATGGGCAGAGCATACTCAAAATTATTTCTTGCTCTTGTACAGTTTTTTAACAAGAATAAAAAATCTTATTTAGAGAATTTTTCTTATTATTTGAAAATGAAACTAATTTTTATAAGTTTCAATTAAAGCTATTTTCTTTAAAATACAAAAACAACATGAATTTAGATAAATAGATCTATATCTATAAATTAAATTTATAGATACATTATGCAACTGGTTATAAATTATTTCATCATACTTTTAAATATTTAATGTGCGCCAAAAAAAATTAGGTAAAGTTGTTTTTAAGATAACTATATATAAGTTATTTATTCAATATACTTTTTTTTAAAATATGCAAAAATGTTATTACACAAGTAAATATGATTGTAAAAAAATTATTATATATATATATATATATATATATATATATATATATATGAATATAATTTATTAGCAATATATTTTTATGCATCTAATTGCATAACACTTTTCTTGCAGTAAGACAAATCAAAATTTTTTATTAATTTTATTGTAATTTATAATTCTTATTAGGAAATGATAATTTTATTTAGATTTTATTTATTAATGAAACTATGTACAGTAATATTTGAGAATATTATTAATTCTATTTTAGCTTTAAAGGTGTATTTTGAATCTCAATGTATTCCAACACCCCTTGCTTGGTATGCTCATCATTTACCAGCTTGGTATCTTCAATTGAATACTGTTGCAGCTAATATTATTGAAATAGTTATACCATTTTTATTCTTTTTTCCAATCAGAAAAGTACGAGTAGTAGCCTTTTATTTACAAGTAAGCAAATAAATAACTAACTTTTTAATTTACTTAATATAATGTAAAAAATATTACTTTTGGAAATAAAAATGCAATGAAATAAATAAATAACTCATATACTATTAAATTATTGTTTTTCAGCTTTTTATTCAAGTTCATATAATTGCGACAGGAAATTATAATTTCTTCAATTTATTGACTATTTGCTTATGTATATCGTTATTAGATGATCCATTTTTCTATAGAAAAAAATCGAAAACTGAAAGTTCAAAGATTTTGAATTATTTGTCTACTATTGCTTGCATTATTGTTTATGCTGGTATTATTTATGGTACTGTTATATACTATAATCTTAGATTTACAGAAGATTGGAAAATTTCTTCAAAAATAGGTAGCATGCTATATTAATAATATATATCCGTTTATGGCTAGTGTAGTATTTGAAACTTTAATGAAAATTATTTTATTCTTTTTAGGTTTTACAAGAGAGCAGTTTGATTATGCTCTTTCTCGTGTTATTCCTATTTCTGTTTACATAGCATTAATATCGCTTGGATTTACTGTAGCTAATGCAGTGACAAATTCAATTATGAACGTTAAAGGTTTTCAAAAGAAACTTGTAACAACTCTTGTAACTTTACTCTATACTACAATTGTTGCTTTTATTTTTGCTATCAGCGTTGTGAGTAAACACTAAATGTCATTATATTGTAAATTAAATATAATATGTATTATATAATTTATGATTTGCAGGTTCCATATACTGTTTCACTATACCCAAAGTTAAATTCGACTCTTCCACCTCAACTAAAACAAATTCATTCCAAAGTAGAATACCTTCATTTAGTAAATAGCTATGGATTGTTTAAAAGATTAACAGGAGAAAATGGGAGGCCAGAAGTCATTATTGAAGGAAGTAATAATATAGAGGGACCATGGAAGGAGTACCATTTCTTGTATAAACCTGGAAACGTTAACAATTCGCTTCCATTTGTTGGTAAGTTATTTATATTTGTAAGATTTTAAAGAAAAGAATACCTAATCTATTGGTGCTGTCCATTATGACAAGTGGAAGAGTCCCACAAACAACCTCTGCTTCTTGCTATGATAGGAAAATACTAGTATAGAAGTTAAACTGTTCCAAATATTTATCTTTTTTGGAATATATATTTATATTTCACTCGTATCCACAATATTTTCATAAATATTGATGAAAAAATAATGGTGAATTAATTTAAATTTGAACCAGTAGCACCAGAGCTATCTTTGACACTAAGCAGTCAGGAAAATGTTCGTAAAAGCAATAGTTAAAAAAATCTGATTTAAATGCAAATTTATTCTGCAGTCCAAAAATAATGTTAAAACTTGTATATTATGATACGATGGAACGAAACAGATTTGTATAGGTTGTAAACATGGCCTCATCAGCAAAAACTTTTCCTCTTTTCTGGCATATCATATTTTTCATTTGAAGGGTGCATAATACAGTTTACTACACAGATAAAAACTATCTCGATTGAGCAAAATTTTAGTTAAGATTTGCTGTCGATTACACTTTATAGTAATATTATATTGTATAATTTTTTTTTATTTTCTATTTTGCTTTTTTTTACCAAATAAGTAATATTTTGCGAATATATTTCATCATTAATGTAGAAGTTAATTATTTGCTATACCAGACAGTTTATCTCCGAGCAAAAAGACAAAGACAAATAATTAATTTCTGCATTAAGGGAATGCTCTCTCCTAGTCTGAGCGCCTCTTTACGGGAACGAAGGAGTTCGACTTGCACTCACCAAGCTTCGGTTTTTTGACGAGCGCGTGCGAACGTTAACTCTTTCATTCTAAGTCGTTGCCGGCGTTTTTGGCGTAGGTTCAGGAATTTTTCTCGAATCTAAGCTAACTTTCTTAGATCATCCACCTCTTGAAAGACAGTGAGACTGACCTCCTTTCGACCATTTGGTTGGGCCCGCAGTTCGTCCCAAAGGTCGACAAATCGAATTTCTTAATTTGCCAATGCCACCAGGAGTTTTTTCTCCAGTTTTTTGAGGTGAGGTAGTCTCGGGAGAGGTTCCCTCGATGTCACATCCATCCCGGTTCTTGAAATTCCTTCTCCAAGAGGAAAAGATGGACCATGCTCCTTATTACTCCCTGGAGCTTCAACTGCAGGATTGGATCGATCTACGATCCCGTCATATAAAGATCAGAGTCAGCCCCTGACCCTACATCTCTCTCAGTAGCTTCTTGAGCTGGGCAACGAAAACTTCATCTATTAGTTTGTCGATTTTAAATAAAATAAAAAATAAAAATAAGAAGAAAACAAAAAAAATGATGGAATGAATGAAAGGGAGATACTCTTTCCTTTCTGGATCTTCCACAAGGTCTTCCCCCAGTAGGGAGAATGCTATAACTCAAGACGAAAAAGCTACGGGACCGCAGTTTGTGCTTTACTCAGCCGACCCTTCTTTCTAGCTGCAACGGATTCTACCGCATCGCGAGTGCGCTCATTTTTGTCCTTTGCAGAGGATCTTGCATCTAAAACTCCGCCTGCTGATGAAGCCTCGCGTAAGCTAGCCAGGTCGCTCATGATCTGATTGCTATCCATCTACAGTTGTGAGAAGACATATACTTCTATACTCTGATCAGCCGCGATGTTCAAGAGATCGCCTTCCTTGGGCTGAGCGGACGGTTTGAGATAGCTGTTTGAGTTCGACACAGCCTTCCTGCTCGTTTATGTGAAACTCAAGAAAAAGGAAGTCTAGATCGATCGCAGCGACACCGAGAAAAATTCATTACGGTGGTTTGTAGAACTAAACAGAATTTTCTGCATTATTAAGGCACGTAGCTTATTATTATTAAGAATTGGAGCTCGTATGTATTCTGATATATATAATACCTCTGTGGGGATTTTACTGATACTGGTTCAATATTTAAAAAATGGAATGGACGAGGAGTCGAGACATTCCCTGATAAGTAAATTATAGGTTGTACTTATGCCTGTACTACTGTGTACAAATATGAGTAAGACTTTATTTATAACTTTTGAAATCTTTATTTATTCATCTAAATCTAATTCATCTCCCTCAAAATAATCCCCCTCGGATGCAATGCAACTATGGCAACGCTTTTTCCAATTTTCAAAACATTTTTTATACTCGTATTCTGGAATGACCATCATTTCCTTCTTTGATTCAGCTTTTATTTCTGCAATCGAATCAAAACCGTGCCCCCGAAGTTTGCTGAACAGCCAGAAGTCACACGATGCTAAATCAGGCGAGTACGGTGGTTGCGGAATGATATTGGTTGAATTTTTGATAAAGTGTTCACATAAAATCAATACAGTGTGAGCTGATGCATTATCTTGATGCAAAAACCAAGAGTTGTCATTCCATAAATCTGGCCTTTTGAGACGAATAGCTTCACGCAAACGACACATAAAACTCAAATAATATTCTTTGTTAATCGTTTGTCCGGTTGGAAGGAATTCATAATGCACTACACCACGATAATCGAAGAAAACAGTGAGTATAACCTTGATTTTTGAGCGACTTTGGCATCAATTTTTCGGTCTCTGCTCTCTTTTGGCACGATATTCGCTCGATTAATCGGTTGTTTCTGGATCGTAAGCATAGACCCAAGTCTCATCTCCAGTTATTATACGTTCCATCTTATCCTGATAGTCCGAAAACATCGTTTCACAGACCTCCATGCGATGCTGTTTTTTTTTTTTTTTAATTTAGTGTTTTTGGCACTAATCGAGATTTCACTCTTTTTAGGCACAAAATGTCTTTCAAAATAATGTTGACTGGCCATTTTAAAATTCAAACAATATCAGCAAGCGCTCTAGTAGTCGATCGGCGATTTTGCAGATCCAATTCTTTGATTTTGTCGACGGGTAGCCCATCAGTAGATGTTCTTGGTCGTCTTTTCCGTGGTTCGTCTTCAACGCGTTTTCGACCTTTCTTAAATAATCTGTGCCAATCAAAAAAATTATGTCTTGACATTGTATTCTCACCAAAGGCCTTCTGCAACATTCTGAACGTTTCGTCGGCCGATATTTCATTTCACGCACAAAATCGAAGAGACAACTTTTCTTTGTTCACAAAACGCAAGCGTAACTATATGACAAATGAAGATAATTGCGTGAAATTTGGCGCAGATAACTCTGACAGTACTACCAACTTAAAAATGAAAAGATTTGTCCGAATCGATAAACCCGGGAAGTTTGAATTGAAAACTCTTACCTATATTTGTACACAGTAGTACGTATGCTTTAAGGAAGTGGGCGCGATCCGGTACCTCGACTGGTCTTCTAGGGTGACTAGGACTCCCGCACTATTTAATTAGCTATATCAATTTGGCTTGCCATAAACATCCTCAAGTGCATCCTAGATACTTCAAGATTCCCCCATCAGATGCGGCGTTTAATCAGAAGGTTTCCTTCGGCTACCATCCTTTCGATGAAGGATTTCCTGGCTGTCTTGTGTTTGACGAAAATATTGTTTGGATCCTCTTCCTTTTCTGTGAGGAAGTGTTCCGGATCGCTTTCACCCTTGAGCCATTTACTTATTCTGCAGAGCTTGTAAACAAACCACCGTCACTCCATAGGATAGTTGATAGAGGTATCGTTATACCCCCCTTACGCAACATACAAGGCTTATGGAAAAACAATTCTTATGGAGCATTTGAGCTCACATTTTTCGGGAATGTTTCGTTTTTGATCTCCCATTCCGCTGATATTTCTCGCAATGATCGGTTCAAGTGTATTACTTATGCTGGTATAATAATTTAATTAATAACTTTTTGGCCCTATTTTTCAAGAGTTCATCGAATACGAAGCCCTTCTAATCTTACCAAATACAGAACATTAACTTATTTGCATGAAGTTTTCGTTTTCTTTAGTACGCCCGGCTTCAACTACGATTTTTCTTTTTTGGACTATTTTAACAAATTCACTTTTTATTTCCGATAACAATTTGATCCAAAAACGTCTTATTATGGTACTGAAAAAAAAACCGAATTCAAAGACAATTTTCGACATCCTGGCGTCAGTTCATGCAGTACCCGATTTCCTAACTTTTAGATTCATCCCCATGATTTTATACGCTTCAAAATGATGGGACGTATTACTACAAACCGTACAGCATTTTTTTCTTCCACTGAACGCATATCTTCATCAAAGAATGCAAAAACTTCTTCATCCTTAAATTTTTTAGATTGGTCCAGGCGCTTTTTCATCTAATATCATTTTAGAATCATGCAGTCCATTTTTGACACACTATTATATCCGAAACATATTCAGGGAATGTTTCTGAGATTTTTTCTTTTTTATGTATACATATTATATATATACATTAAGCGTGTTGAGTATACAAATGATTAAATATGTATTATAGAAATGAAACCAGCATATGTCTACTTAATCGAAAAATTATATCAGCCGATACATTTGATTTTCGTACTACAAAATTTATCATTATATTTTCTATTAAGCTTACTAATTGGTTCATTATTACTTTTAAAAACTTGTTTCGACAAATGTGCGGCATCTGTTAGCGTTGAAATCTCTATTTGAAATTAAAGCCAAATAAGAGTCAACACGAGCGAATACGAGATTAGTTTACGCGACAGTTTCTAATATAGATATATATCGACGAAAAAGAGAGGAGAAACAGTTATATCGAGAGAATTGCATAGGAAAACAAAAGTACAGAAGAGTGCAGAAACGAAGGATAGATATTCACTGGTATTTCCATACAACTTTATGCAAGAGACATTATTGATTTATGACATAATCAATAAGCTTAGTTTGCATACAAATACCTATCATCTGTTTCTGGAGTTTTTCATTCTTCTTGCATTTTATTTTCTCAGCATTCTTTGTTATGCTTTTCTATAGCTCATCCGGCCGATACGCTCTTTTTCCTTTTTTACTGAGCATACTATACCGATCTATATACAAGAGCTTATGACCATATGAACAAAGGTCTGGCTAATATTGATTCACGAATTCCCTCCCATCCATCAATGATAACTACGCACGAGCAATAACAGTAAAAATAAATTCATTTTCTATTGAAATTGAATTAGGGAGCGACAGGAAGCAGGAAGGTGTATATTTAGCATACTAAGCGCCAATCTTCATTTTAAAGACTACTAATGGTAAAGAGGAATAGAAACTCTGTTTTTTCTACATTGGATTGGTTAAAGGATACCATAGTTAAAAGTTAAGAAATATTACGGTTTTATTTCTAAGATTTTACACCAAGAAAAAAAATGAAAGCTATACCGTTTCGAATCCTGTATCAAAAAACGCTCGAACAATTTTTCAGTTTTCTTAATACCTCTATGCTATTTTCACATAGAAAAAAATATTTCTCTCTATGATATACATTATATGTATTGGGTGTATAAGTAAGTTTCCAGTGTTTGTCAAAAAATGGCGTCACTAGTCGATCCCAGACAGAAATGTCAGTGTAAGTTGAAATTTACCTGTTTTCTTTTTTTTCTTTTTTTTTTTTTTTAATAAAAACAACACTTAAATTTCAGGGATATTTCACAATATTTTCATTCAAAGTATTGAACATTGGATTCTATACCTTTCGCCCATTTTTCAGACAAAATTTGTGTGCAGCACCTCAAAAAAAACATTTTTTCTTTCGAGTAAAAATATTTGACGAACCTTTTTTGAACTTCTACAAAATTGGCGAAGCGCTGCTCTGCAAGTGAATGTCCCATTAATGCGAACATATGATAATCGGACCAGGAGAAGTCTGGAGAGTACGGCGAATGTGATAACACTTTCCAATGAACTTTGTCATATTTGAAGTTAATAATTATAATTCAGCAATATAATTTTGCCATGTTTCAATCCCCTTCCGACTGTTTTTTGATTAACTTATGATTCAAATTTTTTGTCGACAGCGATCCTTATTCACCGTTTCGCTAGGCTTTCATAACTCGTAGTACACCGCATCACACTGGTCTCACGAAACACAGAGCATCGTCTTAAGACCAAAGTAATCTGGCCTTTCAGTCGGTGAGCCGGCTTTACCAGGTGAAAACGATTTTTTTTGTTTAGGTTCTCAAAAAAATCCTTATTTTCATGCCCCCGTGACCATTCGATATAGAAAACATTTGCTTTGCAACGGTTAAAGAAGCATTTCACAAACGATTAAAAATTAAAAATTGTACTTATGTTGACTGTTCTGAATTAAATCACTAAATTTTTTTATTGTTCTTACAGTCATTATACTATAATGTTTTATACTAATATAATGACGGTCAAACTGTCCTCGTTTATAATCACCCTTCGAAGAATCTGCAATAGAAATTACTACTAAAATAAAATTGAATTAAATTAAAAATTAAAAATAATAAAAATAAACTATATTATTAGCAAACAACCTGATTGTCCTTAGCATCTTATATTTAAATTTACCTTACATGTCCAACGTTAAGAACAGTTGTTCGATTTTACAATTGTATATCGTTCAGTTGATATGGCACGCATTTACCATACTTCTAGATCTTTTTCAAAGCTTTTAAACTTTTGCCAATTGCTTCTCAGATCTATTCAGTGTTTGTACTAATTTTCATTGTGATTAGTCTGGATCTTCGTCCAATAACGCCTCCAATTCCTGGTCTTCGAACTTTTTCACTGCACCAGGATGTTCATTGTCTGTCAAATCAAAATCTCTACTTTTAAATTGATGAAACCATGTTCTATATGTTCTAACGTTGGAGCATGTTTTTACCAGCAACCAATGCGATTCAGCCCTTTTTTTCTTTTGATGAAGTAAGAGAAAGAACGAATGCCGTAAATGCAATGCACTTGAAATGAAACCTAATTGATTCATTGAGATCATTAACCATGACGCGCTTACTTTGACAGAATGTGACTTCTGTAATTTTTAGTTATTTACAATAGAAAAAATTAACTTATATACAAAATCATAGAAATGTATACTTATTGATATCGACATTTATAAGTGAAACCGGTAAATTTCAACTTACACGGTATATGCGAATATTGGATTGCTGTTCTTTCGGTCGGTCGAATTTTGCTGCTTGTCTTTCTTCACTTAAGGGGGCATTTCTAGTCTTTTTGCATAAATTTTCAAGATTTTTTTCTTGCAGTAAACTTTATTACCACACTACAATTTTTTTATATTAAAAAAATACATATTGAAGTCTGCAAAAAAATTTTTTTTTTAATTTTTCATCCAATATGGCCCAGATATGGCTGGCACAATGAAGCTTGCTTTTTTGGCTGACATCATATTTTGACACAGGAAGCTCTGAAATGAAAAATTCAAAAAGCATATTAAAGTATAAGAAAGTGGCTATAGCCGGTACTAGAATTATAAATATTCGATTACATTTGAGCACTTTTTTAATAAGCCGAAAATTAGAAAAGTCCGCCATTTTGTTTTTATTTTATTTAATCTTCTTGATTTGAGTACGGGCTATAGTCACTTTCTTATACTTTAATATGCTTTTTGAATTTTTCATTTCAGAACTTCCTGTGTCAAGATATGATGTCAGCCAAAAAAAAGCAAGCTTCGTTGTGGCAGCCATATCTGGGCCATATTAGATGAAAAATGAAAAAAAAAAAATTTTGCAACTTTAATATGTATTTTTTTAATATAAAAAAAATTGTAGTGTGATAATAAAGTTTACTGCAAGAAAAAAATCTTGAAAATTTATGCAAAAAGACTAGAGATACCCCCTTAAGCTTATAGTTATATCTTTTCTAATTTTTTCAAAACTCCCTAAAGTTTTAATCATTCATAAAGTTATACCTAAACTGATAAATTGAGTAATATAATTAGAGATACATATTTTATATAAAAGCAATAACTTTTCCTTCTTTAACCCATTAACGTCCAAAACAGTGAAATCGTAACTCTGTTTTCAACCGTAAATCTATCACATATTCCACGGATATATTCAAAGCAAATATACTTTTTCTTAAGTATTTTTTTCTCTACTTTCCATTTTTGTTATTAGAACTGCGAAGTTTCACTCAAAAATCCAATATAGCGACGTTTACAAAAAAAAATACAAAATTTCGATACTTTTTTTTTAATCCAATTTCTTGTTGTGTTAACGTTGAAGACGAAACATTATTTCTCAACTATGAGTGCATAAATGAGTTGCACTTTAAATTCAGTTTGGTCCCGAATCCAGAAATTCAATATGGCGGCTAAAAATGGTGCCTGAAGCGCAAAATTTTACCTAAACTTTCACGAATTTTTTTCTCGAATATAATGCACTCGACGAAAAAATCAATAAGATAAAAAGTGCTTAGAATCAATCAAAGAATATGTCTAAATTTTTTCACTGAGTTTTGAGCAACTTTTTTATTTTTGCCGATTGGCAATTTATGACAAATTGGAAAAATTCATCGAATTGTCTCGAAAAAAATCAGATATACATCTTGATTAATTCTAAGCACTTTTTATTTTCTAACTTTTTCTTATATAACGCTTTGTTTTTATGTAAAAAAATCAAAAACCTTAAAAAATTTGAGTTATGCAACTTAAGGTTTTTTATTTATATCTATTTATATCTATAGTTTATTATGAAAATGTTCTAATTTATTATCACTGCACTGCTGACAATATAAGTATACATTTTATCTTCGTCCCCTACTACTCTTCTGTTCAAAATTGACAGGTTTGAACTTTGTACTTTATACAGGTTTAAAAGAATTTACATACACTGTTCAATATTTTCATAATAAATGTTTTTTATCTAATTTTCATAAGGCTTTTAGATTTTTTTTCGAAAAGAAATACTAAAATTTGCTCTATTTTTGAAGAAGTTCTCTCTATTATGCGAGAATGTTATATTCTACAACAGAATAATGTAATATAATTTTGACTATCTTAAAACCTGTAGCTTTAAATGCCCTTTTCTTAAATTCCAGCTCCACATCAACCACGTCTTGATTGGCAAATGTGGTTTGCATCTTTGGGAACTTACCATCAAAATCCTTGGTTAATGTCTTTAACATATAGACTCTTACATGGACAGCCTGAAGTTTTAGCACTATTGAACAGTAATTCAAATCCGTTCCATCACAGTCCACCAAAATTTATTAGAGCTAACCTTTATCACTATCATTATACACAAATTAATGCAGAGTAAGTAATCATTATTTATAATATAGGCTATCTACATAAAGTAGTATTAAATAAGCTTTTTGAAAATTACTACATTAATTAACCAAAATGTTAGAAATAAATTTTGGTAATAAAACTCAAGTAATATACTTGTTTTAAAATAATAATTTAATTAGTAATAATTATTAATATTAATGATGCTGGTACAATAAATTTCCAATACTATTTTATATGTAGTTTTCATGTTTTTTGTTTATAATCATTTAGTAATTATTTATAAAATTAAATGTTTATTGTTTAAATAATAATAATATTTCTTATAGTCATCCTGTGCACTCTTGGTGGACAAGAGAAAAAATAAGTGAATATTTTCCTATCTTTAGTCGTGATCATCCACCTCTACTAGAATACTTATCAAAAATGAGAATTGTTGAAGATAAAATATATCCAAAAATGACAAACAGTACTTTTAAAGCTGTATTAGATTTTATTAGGTCTCTTGCAAACAAAGTAGAATCAACTCTTCTATTGTGGGGAGTTTTTACAGCTGGATGTGCAATAATCATGACTGGGTAATTAGAGCATCTTGTAATTAGAAGATGCAAAATAAGTAAATATTGATTTATATGTAAAAAGAAGACTTTTATTGATTCGTGTGTATTTTCTAATAGAGTGTATGCTATTGTTTTTAACAATATTAATTGCATTGTACTTTGCTTTATAAAATATCTAGATTTTATGCTTAAATTGTGTAAAGTAATTCTTTTACAGTTGTACATAAGTAAGTTTTGTGCAACTATGTATGAAAAACAATTGTACATGCATTCAAATATTAATTATAATGTGTGATTGTATATCGATTATAGTATATACTTTTGTAGAATTTTGTAGAATATAATGCTTTTATATAGCAACGTATGCTCTCTTATTGAATTACATTCTATTTTTATAAATTTTTTATTCATTTTTATCAGGTAAATTAAATTTACATTTGTGAATAAAAAATTTTAACAATTTTTGTTATGTAAAACTATAGAAACTTAATTATTAAGAAAATATTTGACTTACAAGAAGCATTTATCTCATATTGATGCAAATATTATTGCCGGTAATGTAAAAGGCAGAATATAAGAATACAAATAAAGTTAAATCTAACTTTAATAATATTAAAATGATCACATTAAAGTACAAATTTCTAACTAAAATTATTCTAATTCGACAAAATTATAAGATATGTAACTTTCTGAAATATATTGAAATTTTTTTTTTTGTAAAATATTACTTAAGATAATTGTATATCTTTATGTAAGTTAATACAATAATATTATAAGAAATCGTACACTATGCATTTATGGTAATGTTGATACTGAAAAAAATAAATCAATTTCATAATGATATTTTGTATTATTTTAGTATTCCTATAAATTTTTTTTCTTATGCAATGTTCCAAGAGGTAAATACGATTTTATACATTTTTTATTTATGCAATGTTGCAAATTACAAACTGAAAATAATTTAATATATGATTAATGTATGATTCATAACATAAATAGTAATAAAATGAAAGATTGCATAATTTTTATAATTAATACACTATGATCATCTTTTAAATATATGGTCAAATGAAAATTCTACTAGGTTTGTATGGAATAAGACCAATCATATCATCATATCATATAACACTCATACCAATTTATAAAGACAAAGCGTGTATTTTATTACATATGTGTGTTGTAAGGAGTAAATTCGGGGAGGTGGAAATAAATAGGCAGGCGTATGAAATAAGAAGACTAATTTTACGGAAAATCACATTACACTTGATTTGGAAAGAGAATAGCCGAATCAAGCTCTAAAAAATATTAGATTTATTTAAGTTATAAATATTAATAAGTAATTAACTATAATACATTAAATTGCCAAATGATGTCTTACGCTACAATCGTTACGCGGTATTGACACTATCGTCGGCCTTTGTGCCGACGGTGATCTGTGCCAGCAAGTATTTATCCAGCTAAACGCTACTCGGGGAGCGATACGCTCGGAAGACGCATCACGGTGCTCTGACGTCTCAGACACGGGTTCAACCCTCGCTCTGTGTGCGTCCGGACAACTCCGCGGCCGGCAGATTGTTGCAGGGACGTACGCTCAGAGTGCGTAAGCACTCTACCAGACAGCGTCCAACGTGTCTAGTCCGCTGATCACTCATATAAACACGTGCACACTTAAGTTATCACACTAATTATTATGTAACGAATTGTAGAAGCAACAAAACACGCTATGCTAACGCTTATCCATGCAAAATTTGATCGCTCCCTACGATGAATACACACGCGGCCAATGAAAACTATAAGATACTTTTGAAAGCGTACAAGGCCTCGCACGGAAATAAATTAACACAAGATGCACACAAGAGACAGAACAATATATGCACCTAGATTGCTCGAGCTAAACTGACTACAATTGCGCGCAAACGGTCCGAAATATGACGCTGCCTCGAAGTTTTATAATCTAACTCGCCCGCCTCGGCCCCACGATTGCCGCTTCAGCCCCAGCGTCGAGCTTACTTACAAAGAGGCGACCGTCGTCAGTGTCACGAGCACGGTCGCAGGTATTCGACCGGCAACACGTGTGCAGATGTTTCTACTCAGCACATTTTGCTCATTACAGCGGAGTCTTTAGACATGTTTAATAACATTTTAAATTCTATTATAACATAGCATAAAAAAAAGAAAATAAAATAATAAAATTTGTCTGGTCAAAAACTCGAGTGTTCATTATATATTTTGTTAGAAACGTATTTTCCCAATGTGAGCAAACTATGCGAACATACCAGCCGCCTTCATCCTACGTAGGAAGAATATTTACAGAGTATCAAATTTAGATTTGATTTTTGGCGCCGTTTTATCTTATATTTATTTTACAATACCTGACAAAGTCTCTTAATGAAAATTTACAGTAAAAATAATTATGTAAAATGCGCTTGCAAACGTTATAATAGCGACAATATTAGGAGAATTATATCTAAGCCAATTGCAGCGATATAGACATTCTCCGCAGCCGAACGAGGAGGATTACGTCCCTCTGTGACATCCCCGATCGACGTCGGGACCTTCTCGTCCGAAGAGCAATAGAAGGGGAGGAAGTCCTCCTTCTACTCCTGGAGCTCCCGGGGCTCAGACCATCTCTCTCGAAGCTGGAGCTTCGGATCAAGAAGAGGTACGTCATAATCCAACGATAGAGAAGGCTAAAGGCCATCCCGGAACAACCTTCACTTCTCGCGGAGCAGGTACTCCGAGTCAAGAGAGAGAGAGAGAGAGAGAGAGAGAGAGAGAGAGTGAAGGAGGAGGACAGATCCAGTCGCGCAGCAGGTATTACGGGACAAAAAGAGGCCTCTAAATCTCGTCCCACCACTTCTGAGGAATAATCCTCCGGATTAGAGTCGAATAATCAGCCGGAAGGTCGGAGCACCGGTTATTTGTTGGTTCTCCCAGAGATATAGCATCGGATTCCGGTATAAACGAAGAAACAACTATCACTCCCCCAAGGTTGATCATACTTCAGCGAATGGAGAAGAATCTCCTGGCAGCCGTAGCTGATTATAAAGCTAAGGCTGAACTCGTCAGAACAGCTGAGTTTGGATTCCTCGATCTTTGGGAGGAATTGTGGGCCCGGTAGAATGGATGCCGACAAGTTGGCCCCGCTATTTACCAGGAACTTGAAGAGTTGATAGTGCCATCCAGGGCTCGCGATGCTTTCCTGAGTCTATACCAACGGCGCAAGGACCAAGCTTGCGTCAAGCAATTAACGGCTGCACACGCTTGTCAAAGAACGGCTGAGGCTGAAGCGAAGCGAGTGCAAGACGAGTTCAAGAAGTCTAAAGTAGAGGCCCGTTGGGTAGGAGAGGGTATCCACTCTTCTCTCCGGGAATCAGCAGAGATGGCAGTCGATGCAAGGCTGAGGCGCCATCGAAACCGGGAAATAGCGCCGGAGGCCACTAAGGAGGACGTCTGGGAAATTGACCTGGATCTGCCGGACCTGTCTCTCTCAGAGGCCACCTCAGAGGACGAGGGACACCCGAAAGCCGTCCGTAGTGCAGTGGTCATTCCGACCGCTCCCGAGGCTCTCGACGTACGGGGTGAGATTGGCATCCGCCGTCCCACTCGACCCTCGCTCGTCATCCCTCCTCCACGGCCTCCCTTAGCGGCATTCGCGGGAGCCCCGGCTACCTTCAAACTCCCCGACCGAAACCTTTCTTCGATCCGGCGACGTTTGAAGGAGAATGACCTCACGGTGATCCCGTACATCGGCCTAATGGGACAAGCCGTCCCACACCGAAGTCGTAGTGCCAGTCGGAGACAGGCGGCACGCACGCTCCGTCCGCCCCCGTTCGTCTCTCCTTACCGGACCCTACCCGGTATCACCCTCGTTAACCATCGAGAGGTAAAGACCAAACGGCCCTTTTCAGGGCCACCAAAGGAATTCGACAGAACATAATTACTTCAAAATCTCCTTTTCCTCTCAACTGAAACTTCGACTACCCATCCTATGTCCTAATATCTTAACAATATATTATTGAAAATATATATATTCCTTTCTTTCTTCGAGGAAATTCACGAACTCGTACCCAAGGAGTAGAAGCCGCAAGCTTGTTTCATCGTTGAATTGTTGTTTTCGTTGACTTCGTCGATATCAAGGTTGGTTACATTTCTTTATATTTATTTTTCACGTGAAATTTTATTATCATTATAATGTTTTACAGGGATATGCTTTACGGGAATGAAATCACGAATTATATTATATATTTAAATTATGAATATTTAGAGTATCGCGATATATATGTGCGAGAGAGAAAAAAAATATTATAAATATAGTATTCCGTAAGAGTGACAACCACGTGCGCAGAGATTATTTGTGAGTTACTCCGTGCAACCATAAGGCGGCGCTCGAGTCACTAATTCTATTATATAAATATCGAAATCTTCTGTATCGCACCCTGTGCGAAGGGGAAAACGTGCGTTAGCGTCATGTGGGTGCATAATAGGTAGGGTTAGTTTATTATTTATTATATTTCATTAAATTTAATAAATACAAAAGACTTTTTAAAAATAAGATTCCGTTTGTTAAAATAATTTTTTCTTATTTCTATTTGCATTTACTACATCTTTAACACCCCCTGTACCTGTTAAATAACCCGTCCTTTCCTGAATTCCTATTAATATTAAATTATACTTTATTATAAAAAAATATAGAGGAAAAATTCGGAATAAGCCGGTAAGTTTGAGGAAGATTAGTAAGGAATCTACGGCTCACACATATTGTTCTAAAGAACAATATAAATCCTTTGGGGTTCCTTACAACTCTGTTAACGGGTACTTTTACCGAGTACCAATTAATATAGATATATATATATATATATATATATATATATATATATATATATTGTGACGGAGATAGCAAACGCCGCTTACGCTTGCTATCCCGCAATCTTATGCTCGCTCACCCGTCGTAGCCTGTGTAAATATCCGTATATAATATTTGTTGTTTATATGTAAATACTTAATATGTAGTTCTGTTACAGGCCAACGCATTAACACACTGGCGAAGAGGTGAGTGAGAGAGAGCGAGTGAAGGGAGAGTGTGGCAAACACATCGCGCGCGAAACTTTTGCGACGGCCAAAAACAAGGCCGCGCAAATGTATTTCAAATATACGGGAATAAATATTTCATTTCGTACACATCTATTACAAGGAAACAGAATAATTTATATACGTACACAAATAATAATTTATTTCCGTCGCACACGCGAAAATTATATTAAATAGAATCAAATATCCGACAAATAACTCCACGCAAAAACGAAAATAATTTAAGATATTAAATTAAACACGCGATAAACATAGCAAGAGCGGGCAAAGGTCGCGACGACTACTGCAGAAGGTAGTCGAAGCGACAGCCAAAAACCGAAGAAGAGAGAGAACGCAATATATCTTCACCACTAGGAAGAGTAGAAAAGTGCGTGATAGGGGATACACCTCGCGCGACGAGAGAGAACCACGCCAAGTATATTAGGCCGGCGTCAGCTACCCCCACCCCCTCTAATGCCAACACGCACACGCATGCTCTCTCGTTGAACGGCATGCGCCAGCAGCGAATACCGTGGTAGGGGAACGCGTAAGCATCTACACTAGCGCGCGCATTCCAGCATATATAACGGGTGTTCCAAACGAACTCACTCGCTGTATTTAATTCAAAAATACATTTAGTTATTGTTAACATCGAATATATATATATATATATATATATATATATATATATATGTGCATTATTGTATGTGTTTAGAAGAATATTTGTACGCAGTATACCAACTGCCATAATAATTATAATTACTAAAATTATAATTAATATTAATTATTATTATTGTTAATATTATTATTATTATTCTTATTAATATGATTATTATAAATCGGTGGCTCGTCCGATGTTAGACGAGCGGCGACGATAATACCCGATAATTTAATTATAGAAGGTCCTGCAAAAGGCAAAATCAGAGAGTTCGTGCAGTGAACCGGCTGTCGCTAAGTCGTGTCACTTGAACTCCTGCCGGAGCTAACATTTGTCCAGAGCTCAATAAAATCTTGCATAAAACATTCCTCCGAAATTATTAGTTTGACCTCTGTTGTGAGGTGCTCCTGAAAAGTCTTATCCAGAAGTGCACGTGATCCTAGTTACGAGGCACTCCTCGAAAGACCAGCCGTTTTTTATCCAGTTCAAATACTTTGCACTTAATTCTTGACCCTGATTGCGAGGCGTTCCGCAAAAGACCAGCGGAATTAAGCAGACTCTAATTTTACCTAAAATAAATTCCACCTGTTTCATTTAAATTTCCCGCGTGGAAACTAGCTCCGGGTATCTGTGCGGTTAATAGCACCGGATTAATAAACGTCGCGGAAAATAGCTTGAACATTAGATTAATTATATATACATATATCTAGCTTAATATCATATATTTATTTTTATTCATTTAAGTAATTGTCATTATTTTGTTATTTGTTGCAGAAGTTTGTCAGACATGTGGAATAAACGTATTTTTATTTTTTTTATAAAAAATATACTGTCTTCCGTTACATTTTTTTCCTAATCCGCCGCCCGATCCCGAACATACTTCCTATCCTCTCAAAGTACCCTGGAAAAATATCGCGTACGTTATTCCGAGAGGCATAGGAACGTTACACTTTTAGTAAGAGAACTGCCGTGCTTTGTGCAAGTGAACTTGAACGAAAGACGCTAACCTTGAGTTCAACTATCGCCTCACCGTGTGAGATTTCTTTCGTTTTCTTTTTTTTATTTGTGCTCATCACTGCCCTTCTGGACGATATTCACAAGTTCGCCACTCGCACGTAACTGTAGTGCTCGAGCCAGGGAGCCTGCCATCCGGTCATCTCCGGTGCAGATCGACCGCCCCATCCCGGGGCTACCGATGAGCGGGAACACCGCCTCCTTTGGCGGCTGAGAGAGCTGCTGCCACGCTTCCAGGGCTTACCGCCGCCGTCCTCCTGTCACCGATGGACGACACCAATGACACCAGCACCTGAACTGTAAGCGTCAGCCCGTTCTACTCTCTCTCTCTCTCTCTCTCTCTTCCCTGCCTTCACGAACGACTAGAAATAAATCGATGAGTAAGGGATCAAATGAAAGGTAAAATCGTAGAGAATAAGGGAAAACTATTAAGATGTAATAAAAATTGCTAAATTATTTTGAAAAATGTAATTAAGCAGGAAAACTTGATTTATTGACCTAAACAGTTTTGATGAAAGTTCTATAACTTTTAATACGTAAAAGATATATTAAAACAAAAGATCAAAATTGAGGGCAAAGAAGGTAGAATAAAAAACATATATAGGCTTAGCATTAGAGCACATTTATTAATAAAAAAAAAGTCGAAAAAAATGTAAAGTTTGTTAAAAATTTTCAAAAATTTGATTTGAAAATCGTGTAACTCTTCAATGATACTCGATAAATTAATGAAAAGTAGCTTAAATTGAAGAATAGGTTATGCTGAATAATAAATCAATGGAAAAAAGTTATTTATTATAAAAATATTATAAAATTATGCGATGCATGTTAAAAAAACTGTTACATCTTCAATTTCTTTGAAAATTCTGAAAAATCGCTGTTTCAAAATCAAATATCTCTCGAAAAAGAATAAATAAATTATTCAGACTAACAATAAATCAAAGCTTAAGATCAGTAGAATAACAGAAAAGTATCTAAAAGTTATAAAAATTTATTTATTGAATACTAAAAGTCGAGTAAGTTTGAAATTTCAGTTCTTGTAACTTAAAGTTTTAGTATCAAAATCATGTATGTTTTAAAAGAAAAGAGATATGTTAACGTAAAACATATGACAAGAAAGAGAATAACATACAAAATAAGAAAAAAATAGAAACAATTTATTAAAATACATTTATTAATTTAATTGCATCAATCTAAAAGTAAATCAAATCTCGTTCTTATATACGAGTTATGTTAAAAAAGTAACGAGAATTTTTAAATTTCGCTGGTTTGGAGAGTCTGCTTGTATAAAATTTTTTTTATTATGTTGGTACGAATGCCCCTGAAGTACGATAAAATTTTCCGCAATATTCATTGCTTACTTTTTAAGTGGCAGCCTCTAACGTTAGACGTGTTTTTTGAGCTCGGCGATTTTCGTTTTTGAAAAAAAATGGAGCAAAGAATTTGTATTCAATTTTGCGTAAAAAATGAAATAAAGTGTAGTGAAGTTTGTAAAATGCTAACATAGGCATATGGTGAATCTGCTATGAGTAAAGCAAGGATTTACGAGTGGTATAAGCGTTTCCAAAATGGTCGCGAAAACGTTGAAGATGACAAACGACCCGAACACCCAAGCATATCAACAACCGATGAAAACGTGAAAAAAGTGAAGGAAATGATTATGAACGATCGCCGAATCACAAGCAGAGAAGTCGCTCATGATGTTGGCATATCAGTTGGCTCATGCCATGGAATTTTTTCGGATGTTTTGGATATCAAACATGTGGCAGTAAAATTTAATCCAAAATTGTTTTGAATTTTGAACAAAAACAGCGGCGAATGGAAGTTGCTCAGGAGTCGCTAAATGAAGTCGAGAACGATGCAGAACTACTAAAATGTATTATAACAGGTGACGAAACATGGGTTTATGGATATGATGTTGAAACTAAGGCTCAATCGTTCCAGTGAAGACATTCTGGATCGCTAAGATCGAAAAAGGCTCGACAAGCGAAAATCGCCGAGCTCAAAAAACACGTCAAATGTTAGCGGCTGCCACTTAAAAAGTAAGCAATGAATATTGCTGAACATTTGTTCATACTTCAGAGGCATGTGTACCATTATAATAAAAAAAATTTTATACAGGCGGATACTCCAAACCTGCGACATTGAAAAATTCTCGTTACTTTTTGAACACATCTCGTGTATATATATACATATATATATATATATATATATATATATATATATATATATATTTATATACATATATGCATGCATACATACATACACGTACACACAATACGTGAACTCTAAACCTTCTCTGAGGTACAAGCTCGGTTACACGCTAATCTTCTAAATTAGGGTTGGCACCATATAATGAGTTATACGGTTAAAAATAATATTTTCATAATTTAAACAATTTATAAACAATAAACTAATAGGAATATTAAACAAATTGAAACATTTAACATGAAATTTGAATCGTAAAAATCGGTTAATATTAAGGAATACAATTATATATTAAACTTTTCAGACCTAAAAGTTTGCCTATATGTTTCATGTAAAACGGTAAATATTAACCGATTTTTAAAATTCGAAATGCCAATTCGAAATTCAATTTATCATTACTTAAAAATATTATTAGGAATGTGAATAAGTCTTTCCCGTTTTTTGTAAGGGATGGCGCCACCAATACTGTGCGAGTATTCAATGGTTACATTTGTCATAATCAAAGCTTATTCATATGTCAACAATTCCATACTAACACACTAGTTAAAATTTTTTCGCATCATAAATTTTTGATATCGTGAAAATGTCGAAATTTGAGCCGAGTCGACGTCATTTGCGGGAAGTTTCACTTTATTGATTCAATTTGAAGAAATCTGCTGCCGAGACGCATCGATTGCTTCAGGAGGCTTATGGAGAAGGTTGTGTCGATGATTCAAGTGTTCGCGGATGGTTTCGACGCTTCAAAAGCGGTGATTTCGACGTGGAAGACAAGGAGCGTTCCGGGCGGCCGCAAATCTTTGAAGATCGAGAATTGGCGACTTTGCTTGATGAAGATTCTTGTGAAACGCAAGAAGAACTTGCTGAAGCATTGGGAGTTGACCGAACAACCATTTCCGAGCGTTTGAAAGCCATGGGAATGATCCAAAAGCAAGGAAATTGGGTGCCGTACGAACTGAAGCTGAGAGACGTCGAACGGCGTTTTTTCACTTGCGAACAGCTGCTTCAGCGACATAAAAGAAAGGGTTTTCTGCATCGTATCGTGACTGGCGATGAAAAGTGGATACCTTACGATAATCCGAAGCGAAGAAAATCATGGGGACTACCCGACCATGCATCATCATCAACGGCCAAGCCAAATATTCATGGCGCCAAGCTCATGCTCTGTATATGGTGGGACCAGCTAGGTGTAGTTTACTATGAGCTTCTGAAACCGAATGAAAGGATCACAGGCGAGGTCTATCGACGACAATTGATGCGTTTGAGCCGCGCACTGCGAGAAAAACGGCCACAATACTCCGACAGACACGACAAAGTTATTTTGCAACATGACAATGCTCGCCCACATGTTGCACCGCCGGTGAAAACATACTTAGAAACGCTCAAATGGGAAGTCCTACCCCACCCGCCGTATAGTCCAGACGTTGCTCCGTCTGATTACCATCTCTTCAGATCGATGACGCATGGCCTGGCTGACCAGCACTTTCATTCCTACGAGGAAGCCAAAAAATGGGTGGATGACTGGATAGAGGCCAAACCGGTCGAATTTTTTCGCAACGGGATTCGTAAGTTGCCAGAAAGATGGGAAAAAGTTGTAGCTAGCAACGGCCAATACTTTCAATAATTCATTTGTAACCATTTTTTTACAATAAAGGCTCAAAATTTGAAAAAAAACGGGAAAGACTTATTCACATACCTGATAATTATTTAAAAAATTTAAATATTGCTTGCATTTTGTAAGTTTATGGTCCGAACCTTAATTTAGAGGATTAGCATGTGACCGAGCTTGTAGCAGAGGAAAAGGGTCAGAGTTCAGGTATTGTGTGTATGAGTATCTGTTAAAATATATATATATATATATATATATATATATATATATATATATATAAGAGCAAGATTTAATTTACTTTTAGATAGATGCAATTAAATTAATAAATGTATTTTAATAAATTGTTACTTTTTTTATTCTGCATGTTATTCTCTTTCTTTTCATATATTTTACGTTAACATATGTGTTTTTTTTCAAAAGACACATGATTTTGATACTAAAACTTTAAGTTACAACAATTGAAATTGCAAACTTAATCGACTTTTCGTATTCGATAAATAAATTTTAATAACTTTTGTATATTTTTCTCTTATTCTACTGATCTTAAGCTTTAATTTATTGTTAGTCTAGATAATTTATCTATTCTTTTTCGAGAGATATATGATTTTGAAACAGCGATTTTTCAGAATTTTCAAAGAAATTGAAGATGTAACAGTTTTTTTTTTAACATGAATCGCATAACTATATAAATTTTTTTCATTGATATATTATACAATATAACCTGTTCTTCAATTTAAGCTACTTTTCATTAAATTCTCAAGTATCATTGAAAAGTTACATCAATTTAAAATCAAATTTTTAAATTTTTTTAACAAAATTTGCATTTTTTCGACTTTTTTTTATTAATAAATGTGTTATAATGCTAAACCTATGTATGTTTTTTATTCTGCCTTCTTTGCCCTCAATTTTGATCTTTTTTTTTATATATCTTTTAAGAGATCGTTCAATAGATATACGATTTGGACACAAAATCGCGTTTATTTCCCACTGTGCGATGGGCCTCGGCGTGTGCACCGCTCCTCACGACTCCGCGCGTTTATTATTGTGACTTTTTATTAAAGACGACCTTCAATTTAATTCTTTTGTACGTCATTCAATCTTATTTATTCCCCAATTGATATATCTCATATTGTCTTATTCCCGCTTCCGCGTGCCTGCAATACTTCGCCCCTCACGAATCGTCCCTCTCCCTCGCCAGGTTGATTTCGGGCTAAGCCCAGCTGGGCACATTTGTTGCAACGGCCATGTCCGCCGTCCTTGTGCTCACCTCACCTGATTTAGAGGCACCAGGTGTCGCAGCTCTTATCACGAAGAGGAGCAGTCGCGATTCACGCCCGAGGTCGCCGCGTACACGTAAGACCGGAGCGTCGACCTCGCCTAAGTCGGAGAGGAAGCCATCCTTCAGGGGAAAGCTCGTACGCAAGCCCCTCAGCGACAAGAACAAAGGTCGGACAGCAGGTCCTGATCCGCGGTTCGTGTGCTGGGGTTGTACTTGGCCAGGCTATACCCTACGCAGCTGTCCCGAGTGTTCGGGAAATGCGAATAAGGGCGAGTAATTGAGGATCAACTCGTCCCTACGATAAATGATTCATAATGATTAAAAACTTATAGACCTATTAAATTCAGATTCTTTATGACATCAATTTCCTCCTAATTGATTCATAATGATTAAAAACTTATAGGCCTATTAAATTCAGATTCTTTATGACATCGATTTCCTCCTAATTGATTCATAATCTTCCGGCAGTTAGAGATTCAGGAACCGGGTCTCCCGGCCCACCAGCCGAGTCCAGCGGCCACGGGCGTCATGTATGCCGCCCTCCAAGAGGACCAACCGCCAACCACGGAGCCAGACTCGGTGCCGCCCCGGCCAGGAGGCCGGGGCCTCCATGCCCTGTGCCAGCGCCTAGATAAAATTTACTTTTGGCGCCAGTAATTGGAGACTGAGGACGCCAGCGCCCTCCTACAGCTCTAGGGGGCGACACCTAGACAACGGGAGCTGCTGGAGCTCGGGGAGGTGAACTACCTCGTCTGGGCGGAACAGCGGCGTAATGCCTACGGCATCCTCCGCCGCTGGGAGGAAGCGGACGGGGAAGTGACCCGCCTGTTCCAGCGCGAGCGCGCCGTAGGACGGGTTGTGGAGGATTTCCAGGCCGCTTGCCGCCTGGAGATGCACCGCCTGCGGAGCGCATTCATGCGGGCCTCCCTTCCGGCCAACTCCAACACGGTCGGGGAGGCACGCCCTTCCGTCATCGAAGCGACCCAGGCTCTCGAAACCTTCCGCGGCAACACCGCGGTGGAAGCCGGACGGCTACAAGCTACAGTCAACAGGGTGTTCGCCCTGCGGAAGACGGCGGAGGCCCAGCGCGAGCAAGCCGCATCCGATGCGCCTCAGTTCGCGTCCATCCGCCTGCCCAGCTGCAGCCAATGTCAGCTGGAGGGCGTGCGCCGGTGACGGGAGTGCCCCAACCAACACAACCACCCCGACTACGAGGGGCACGCACCCCCGTCTCACCGAAAAGTGAAGTTGCCCAGAGGGAGCAGAGACAGCGAAATAAGACGCCGCAAAAGACTCCCGAGGGACACCCACCATACTGTACCGATATTTTGTAACTATATTTTGAATAAAGGTGCCCTCTAAAAAGTACGCCATCTAGGGAAGGGAGTTCTTTACTCGTCCTTTCTCATCTAGGTGATCCCCAGCGGTAGACCGCACACGCACAAGTTTCCTTATCCCTATTTTCTTATGGTCAACATGAGAGAGAGATGTTGGGTCGAGCTGCCATGCTTCGGCTACCGGCGTCTGGAGGGGGGCGTGCGCTTGCTTTCCCACGTCCCGTTGCTCTCTCTCTCTCTAGCCGTAGCCTGTAAATATGTAGATACGATTTGTAAATATCAATGTGTATGTATATTTAAATATATAGATGCTTACATGTTACAGGCCGACGCATGACTACACTGGCGGAGAGGTAAGTGAGAGAGAGAGAGAGAGAGAGAGAGAGAGAGAGAGAGTGAGAGCGGCGAGTGGGGAGAGACGACCGCGCGCGCGAATTGACAGTTAAAGTTAAAATACGAGAGCTGCGACTGACACACGCGTTCGAATCTTTACTTCGCTTCACGTTGCGGGAACACGCCTCGTGCTTTAGTTGTTCCCCCTCGCCACGTACCTCATCTTCGGGGAGTTACAGAACGCGCGTGTTCGGGCCACTGATTTGTGTGTGTGTGTGACTCACGCGCGCTACTGCCGAGTCCGAGCAGACGAGCTTGCCGCCCGTCCCCGTCTACGCGGAATAACTGCCCCATCCTGGGGTCTCTGACGAGCGGAGTTGCCGCCTCTCCGGGCGAACTACAATGCTGCTGCACAAGAACGTGCTGCGAGTTCAACGGACGTCCCTACCATCTATTGTAAGTTGCAGTCCGTTCTTCTCTCTCTCTCTCTCTCTCTCTCTCTCTCTCTCTCTCTCTCTCTTCCCGAACTCCTCGCGTGCCGTCGCCTCGGTGACTCTCGGCCTGCGTCCCGCACGCCTCGTATATAGGCGCTTTACGACTACTTGCTATTAAAGCCAACTTAAATTTTAATTATTTTGATTTTATTATTTCGAGTGCATTTAATCAGTCGCCCTACCTCACGCGCAATCCTGCACGCGATATTTCGCCCCCCCCCCCGAGAACCGCCCCTCTTCCTCGCCGGAATAATTCGGGGCTAAGCCCAGCCGGGCACAGATTGGCAACGGCCATGCCCGCCGTCCTCGTGCTCGAGGCGGATACGCGCACCGTTACAATATATATATATATATATATATATATATATATATATATATATACGTATATATGTAATATATATGTAAATTTGATGTTTTGCAACTGTTAGCAATTTTCGCATAGCCGATTGACACGACTCTAAGCAAACTTCTGTGAGAGAGAGGGGCGGCGATTATAAAATCCTGTGAAACTTTATTCTTCCATAAAGGTTATTCCTTGTGTCTCTGATAAAGGTATGCGATCGCGTCGCCACACGTGATCGTCAATCACGTAATTAACGTCGTAATGTTTCATTTTATGGTAATGAAATCTCCTTACACGTGTCTTTAACGAGCTTTACTGCAATTTCGTATATAGATCAGATAGTTTCACCATACACTCTTTCTAATGCTTCTTCTTGAGCTAACAGTAGCGGTTGAGTTACTGCTAGTGTTAAGGAAGATCGGACTTACGCCAATTGAGTCTTGTATTCACGTGTTATACGCAAACATCAGCTCGGCGATGTGCGTAGCATATGGCTATTATCTCAATAAAGGCTATTATCGCGATCTTAATGGTCCGACGAATTCGGGTGTACCAAATCGTAGAAATATGCGAACTAATCGCGAATCATTTGCGCGTTCGTATTCCGTATCGAAATTACTTTATTTGATAATGATTTACTTCATGATTTTTTCTATATGTAATTATATATATATATATATATATATATATATATATATATATATATATATATATTGTAACCGGTGTTCTGCGCACGCGCGGCTACACTTACCTTCGTCTGTAGATGGATGCGGTAAGGGGCAAGGAAGAAAATAACAAAATAACAAGTATCGAACTTCACGATTTTTAGCTATACTAGATACTTTTATTCACTATGTACACATGTAAAATTCTATATCTATCGCGCGGTACGAGTTTCGATCACGAGCGGGTTACATCATGGGGAATAGTACGATATACACGCGGCGCAATTTCCTGGTAGGGGAAAGGGGGGAGCCACTTGCTGAGGGGTTGCGATATAGATCGGGTGGGTGCGCGATCTACTAATGATAATTCTCAACGATACTTGCCGTTTTGCTCCAGAAATTGGCTGGACCCTCAGCTCCAGAAGGTCGCCGACAATCATTCGGCGGGATGCCGTGCAACGGCGATTACGATCGACAGCTCAGCTGCAACCTTGCACCGAAACGACGGTTACAAACTCTCTCTCCCAAAAACAAAAAGAGATGTAAGCCTACTGAACCATGAACCACTCCATGTGCGAGGCTATTGCATGGGATGCGTAAGAGATGAATAAACGAAATTCGTTACTGACATTGCCAGTCTAAGATCGAGCCTTTGATTTACTGTAAATGCGTTTTCTACTCTAATCGTGAGTAACATGGTTAGCGGTAAAGTAAAAGACAAAATTTTTCTAATTATATATTTCTAAGTTTAACTTGGCTTTATGATTATAAACTAACGTTACTATTATTCCTTACGCTTATTTTACGCTTATATTAACTATGTGGAGGAAATGTTAAACATATGAGACCATAAGTCTACCGGAAAAAATTTTAAATATATCCAAACTTAAATTTGAAAAACGAATGAATATATCCGACTTTAAATCTATAATAGCATATTAATATCAAAACTTAAACCTATAGAAAGAAATGTATAAAAAACTTAAATTGATGGATCAAACGCTTATAACAATCTACGGATTTACATATATCTGAACTTACATCTATGATCTTCTCTCTTCTTTTTGTTGGTCGTCTTCCTATTGTGCCTCAGGATTTTTCTGACACTATTCGTCTCGGGATCATTTGCTTCCATTTGTTTCGATCTGACATCGGCTCTTACCTACGCGACAGTTGTGAGCTATTTTGTTCCCTTCTTTTGCTTCTTTGAAAACAGGAGAGGTATGAGAATTTTGCATTCAATTCAATACAAATTAGGTGGTGTTGATTGGATCGCGCTCTTCGTGCCTCTGTACTGTGAGCCATTGTTCCCTCTTTATCAGCAGGGATAAGTAACCGTAGTTGCGCCTTCCGATCTACACCTGCACCATCACAAGTGTTATTATAGGGGAAGGTTTGGTTGACTTTAGTATCTATTCTGTTTTCCTGGCTACGGGATGGTAGGAAGAGGGGGAAAAGTTTTATGGGTGGTACATATATCATCTACTAGTTAAAGTGAACTGACGTTCCTAGCATAAATACCATAATGAGCTGGGTAGTATCACCCAAGGTGCCGGTTATTTGTTGCAGTGTTTGTGCCACTGACGGTCGTATAACGGTAGTTTCAGTCTTAAAGATCGGCTTTAACACGGCATGCGTCATTTGTACACTGCTTTCCTTTCCTTTTCCACCTGACAATACCTGTTACATCATCTTTGCCTTCTTCTTGCATGACTGCAAGTAGCTGCCGCTCTCCCCCACCCAAAACAAAGCCGCAGGGGTCGGTTCAGGCGTCGAGAGCAGGAAAGGGTGGGTCTTTTGGGAGGTATGAAGTTTCATGGTGGTGTTACTCCACTTCCATCAATGATGGGATGGCGGAATTATTGCTGTTCACCTAGCGCGCTGTAGGTTCTTCGATACAGGCCACTGGGTCAACTTCACACTGAATTTTAAAGGGGTTGAAACCTGTTTTGTATTCTAGCCGATAGTCTTTTGTGTCTACAAGGGGTATGGTAGCCGGGCGCGTTAGGGGCGTATGTGAATGATATTCGGTTTGTGCTATAATGTCATCAGCATTCTTCTTTTCTTTGTACTTCCATGGTACAATTGTTTTTCCTGAGGTTGATCTTCAAGTCTCTCCCGGCACTTGGAACGGGTCTTCTATTTGCCCGTTTTCTGCAGAATTGATAAAAATACTTACCAATAACCCAGAACGGGCGAATAATCGTTTTTCTCATTTTTCGTCGTTTTAGGGGATTTTGAGTCCTGGGTGGTAGGGTTAGGGGCTTCTTGATCTGATCTACCGTCCTGATGTGTACGGTACGGCGTCCTGCGGGTTTCGTGGACTCTTATCCTTCGCCGTAAATTAGATCTATCTTTTTGGCCTTCCTAATATTCCCATCTTTGGTGGATGGGAGCCTGAATTCCTTATGCTGCTTGTTAACTGTGGTATCGGTAGGACTAGGGTGTGACGTTTCCGTAGTTTCCGGGTTGATAAGGGGATTGCTGATAACTGACAGGGATGGCTCGGGTGACGTATTTTTCGTAAGCCATAGCCACTTTCTTATACTTTAATATGCTTTTTGAATTTTTCATTTCAGAGCTTCCTGTGTCAAGATATGATGTCAGCCGAAAAAAAGCAAGCTTCATTGTGGCAGCCATATCTGGGCCATATTGGATGAAAAATGAAAAAAAAAATTTTTTTGCAGACTTCAATATGTATTTTTTTAATATAAAAAAAATTGTAGTATGATAATAAAGTTTACTGCAAGAAAAAAATCTTGAAAATTTATGCAAAAAAACAAGAGATGCCCCCTTAAGTGAAGAAAGACAAACAGCAAAATTCAACCAACCGACCCGTCGTCTGTTTGCTCGTTTGAAGATATAATTTCTTGTGTAGGAAAGGGCGCTCCCTTGCTAACAAGAAATACTGCTCCAAGCGATACTCGAGAAGGACAACGAAAAAGGAAAAATTCTATTTCTGAGTAAAGGCGCTCCTTTGTCAGAAATATAATTAGAAAATATATTATTGACGAGCTGCTCCTCGGAATATTATATTAAATTCCGTAGGGCATTCCGTTTATCTGTAAAAAATTAAATGTCAGATGTTATCTCTGAGAAAAGGCACTCCTTTGTCAGAGATAAAATTAAATGTGTATTAATGACGAGGCACTCTTCGAATTAATACACACCGACCGCTGAGAAATTGTAAAATCCGTCATAAAAGTCAGATTTTATCTCTGAGAAAAGGCGCTCCTTTGTCAGAGATAAAATTAACGAGGTATTGATAACAAGGCGCTCCTCGAATTAATACATCTAGACTAATACAGAATAATAGTAAAGTATCGATAAATCGTCAAGATAGCGAAATCCGTATAATTAAAGTGTTATAGGAAAAGGCGCGACATTTCTCCGAATCTAAATTGTAGTGCGACAGGTCGAAGGAAAATAATATATGCCAGAAAAGTAAATAAGAAATTAACATTAATAGAATTACGTATAATTATAAGTATTTACTTAATACCGTAACTAATTTATAATTAATTAATAAAAGCATGTAATAATTTTTAAAAAAGATCTGGCGCTCCTGAAAATTAATAATTTTATATTATTGACGAGGAGCCGCTCGGAATGATATAAAATTAAATATGATAAATTGCGAGAAAGTGAAAACTCAGGCCGTGGAAACGGAGAGAGAGTAGACGACCAAAGTAAATAGAGAGAGAGAGAGAGAGAGAGAGCGAGCGAAAATCGGTCATTGATGTAGGTGTTTGATGTAGGGAGTGACTAGCGTGATCAAGGCAGAATAGCCGACTAGTATAATATATTGCATTGTTTTCTTATTACTTATTGTTATTTTTTTTTCTTATTGTTATTCTTCTTTAATGATTAAATAAATACAGTCACTTTTATTAGCATATAAAAAAATTTCAAAGAGTTATTCACCTAATCAATCCGCCCGTCCCGACACGATTCTCCATCTTCCTAAGAATCCTAAAAAATATCTAAATGTTAAAACCGAAAGAAGATAGGAGACGGATCGTTACAATGTTAACTTATACAACACACGCATCTTGTCCCATATACATTCTATGGAAGAATATATTGCTGATATTTGAATATTATTATTAGGTTATTATTATATACAGACAAAGGATTTCAGTATATTTACAGCGAGCACTTTGTGGATTTTTTGAAGCGTTTATATACAATTATTTAAGCATATTAGCTTTGTCCTCCTATGTTTACGAAAGATTCACAGGATCATTCGACCTTGTGCATAGTTATCGACAGAGTCCTTGCTTATTTACTTGGTATGCTCCTACTTATTGATCATATATAATAATTAATATTATTATATTAGAATTGTTATCCTATATGAAGGTGGGGGCAGAATCAAACATTGTTACGTTATGTATGTGAAATTGAACAGATTTAACTGATTATGACATCCACGTGAACGAGAGGGACTGAATTTACATTATACTGTATATATTATATATATATATATATATATATATATATATATATATATATATATCATATAGAATAGTTAAACAAGCAGATATACATTGCTTTATTTATTAATGCAGGGATGGTATTAAACAAGGGAAAACAAGTATTCATCAGGATGATAATGCAGCTGGTTGCAGAGGTTATGCTCTTTATTCTTTAGCTGTCACCCGGAAGCTGATTATGCAGATAGCTGCGGCATGTTCCGTCGAACCCCACGCATTCGACGCCATTTGTAACCGCCGCGCTGCGCATGCGTGACTACACTTATCTTCGTCTGTAGATGGATGTGGATGTCACAGGGCGTGATGTCGCGGTAGGGGAAAGAGGGGGCACTTACAGATGGGACACGGTATAGATTGCGAGGGTGTGCGATCCACTAATGGTAATTCTCAATGGTACTTGCCGCTTTACAACTAAAGTTGGCTGTGCCCTCGGCTCCGGGAAATCGTCGAAGATGATCCAGCGAGATGCCGTGAGGTAGCGATCGCGATTGATGTGTTGGTTGCGGCCCCGCGCCGAGAGTGCCAGTAATGATCAGGCTCCGCGTCCTCGCATACCCTACTAATTCGCCGTGCACGGGCGGTGGTCGATGTTGGCGGTGATCGATACAGCGTACACGGTGTACACTGGCTGCTGCTTCTTTCACTCCACAATTATCCTAGTCGTGTTTCAGCTTAGCGCGAACGGGTTATCTGGCGTGCTCTTGGCTTGGCAGTTCGAATGCGTCTCTCATCATGCACATCACGTATCGGCGTCGCGTCGATCTCCATCGCGCTCGATATATCGATATCAAACTGCTCTCGACTCGTGAAAATAACATATATATATATATATATATATATATATATATATATATATATATATATATATATATATATATTGTAACCGCCAAAATGGCCTCTAAGCAATGTTCAAAACCGGGTATGCGTGCTCATTAGTAGAGACTCACAAAGTGCGTGACGGTAGAGTGCGTGCCGAGCGCAGTGAAATTGTAAAAGAATCGACAGATCTGTATGAGCCCGCGAAGTACATCCGGTCACGTCACGCAGTCCGTTTTATAGTACCAACGTACAAAAGCCAAAGTGAAAGAAAGTTAGAACAGCATCGAGAAAATAACTGGTCGCTTCTAATCGCGTCTATATATATATATATATATATATATATATATATATATATATATATATATAAGCAAGTATTAGTGTAAAGATTTCCATATGTATTACGCACTTGAATTTAAATAAAATACTTTTGTAACAAGGTTTTAAATCAAATTTTAATATTTTTTATAATGGTCAATCGAGTACAATTACTTATAAGTGACGAGGTGGAGCACAAAATGTATACTTTAAAGTCAGTTCTATTAAAAAAAAAAAAAAAAAACAGTTTACCCCATATACACTCTGTATTATTTTAATATACAAAACTGCGATTTTTGCTTTGATGCAGAGGCTCCCTCGTAGATGTGGTGAACATTTTCGTTCCTTTCTGTGCCTGATCTTAAAAATTATAAAGTTGGTACATGATTCAATGAGACGCATGTGAGTCGTACTACGTTGGCACCTTATTGGCACTATCGAATATCGAGTACCTATGAAAACACCTTGCCAAATTTCATCCAATTGAAATTGTAAACGCACCTTAAAGAAAAAGAGAGAAAAATTTCGTCACATACGTATAGAAGTATTTATGAAGTATTTCGAAAGGTCTTTTTTTCTTCTTTCTTTTTCTATCAGCTGTAATTGTGACCACTCACTTGTTCCCTGTGTTCTCTTGCACTTTTGACTGGTGTATCCTTGTCCCTTATTGGCCTTAATTCATTCCGACAGATTATTTTACGAGTAAGCTTTTGAATAAGAACCTTTTTTGTAACGTACCAATTGTGCTTAGTTTTTATATAATTAATTTGATATTACTATCTTTTATTTAAAGAATGGCTGTTGCTGCAAGGGCATTATCGAAAATCACAGGTAAGAAGTATACTTATTTTCTTTTTTAATTATTTTCTAACATTTTTATCTCCTTTTTCTTCAGAAATTTAATGTACCATTTTTATAATTTTATTTTAATATAAATAATTTGTATTCTATATTAAATAAAATTGATCGATTGAAGTCAAATTTATTTTTAAAACTGCTACACCAGCTATATTTTTTGTCACTGCTCTTTTGTTCTGACAGCTAATTAAATTTACATTTTAACTTGCTTATTAACCTTGTACTTAATAGTTTGGTGTTCAAATAGGTCAGAGCTTATATTTAAAATTAATGAATTATGTAAGAAAAAATTTGGTCAGACTTCTTTCAAAAATTATTAATTACAGAATTTGTTTATTGATTTATTAAGTATATTTTGTGTTATTTTATATTTGTTCATAACTTAACATTTCTTACTGAATTTTTGTATTATATATTTATTTAATTATTCAAAATTATTGAGCATTAGATATGTTATATTAAACTTAATGTCTTTGTTTACTAAAATTATTGTTTTTTAATTATGCCTCTGAACCTTAAGTACCTATCATCTTTTAAATCTTTACCTCCAATTTGAAATAGAGATTTGAGATGTCAGAATTAATACTTTTATCTTATTTTATTTCATTTATATCAATTATGATGTTTAACCTCTGCTATTTTTAGCTCACCACATCTTATGTGGTGGGGATGTTTCAAAATGTTGTGTTAAGGAAGGTCATTTCTATTGTAGTTGGGAGTCGTGGAGGATTGATACATTCTCAAATTAGATTTAATTACTCAGAAACCAGAAAAAATTTAAAAATCAACTGCGAAACCAAAGTAATTTGCCAAGGCTTTACAGGAAAACAGGGAACATTTCATTGTCAACAAGCCATTGATTATGGCACAAAAGTTGTAGGTGGAGTTAATCCAAAAAAAGCTGGATCTGAACATCTTGGCAAACCTGTTTTCAAAAATGTTCAAGAGGTAGATATGTTGACCTTCAATAAATAATTTTCATTAATGTTAAATAATATTAATTGATTTGAATTGAACTATTTTTAACAATATTATTTAAAGATTATTTATATTAATTAGTTCAAAAACATCTCAATGATTTGATTATGTATATCATATGATTAATCAGTAATCTGTAACCATAGTCATTTATTAAAAATTAATTGAACTTTATTACTAACTGTACTCTATTAACTAGTCCTTATTATAATTAAATTACATAAAATAATTAATTAAGAAAATAAAACTACATTTACTAATATTTTAACGAAACAAGTCAAGTGTTAGATTGAAATGATATTAAATATTATTCAAATATATATTAAAAATATGTTCATGATCTTTGATTTAAATGTATTTATGGTAATATGAATATAATGAATCAATCCGTACTTAAATGTAATTGATCTTCCCTTTTTAAAATATTATTTATGTATATCAATTTATTCAAAATTTTAATTAATTATGCCCATTATTTTTAGCTCATTTGTAAAGTGCTTTATAATGTTATTTGAAATTTTGCTTGAACATGGAATGGTCATAAATAAATAGCTTTATTAATTAACATTTAAAATAATTTAATATGTACAAAACAGAGTATTGTTTACTTTGAGTAATTTAATTGGCAAAAATTAAATTCTTTAACCTCATAATAAACATTACCAATATAAATATAACCAATGTAAAAGTAATTAATCACTTACTTTGTATTTTTTAGTCATTAGAAATATAATAAATTAAATATTTTTATAATTAAAAACTATATATATATATATATATCAGGCAAAAGAAGCAACTGGTGCAAGTGCATCTGTTATTTATGTTCCTCCACCAGCAGCTGCATCAGCAATAATGGAAGCTATGGATGCGGAAATGCCATTAATTGTTTGTATTACTGAAGGAGTTCCTCAACATGATATGGTAAAAGTAAAGAGAAGATTATTAGAACAAAACAAGTCCCGTCTCATTGGTCCTAATTGTCCTGGAATTATTGCACCAGAGCAGGTAAATTTTAAAAGTTAGTTTGTTTAGTTTAATTTTAGTTATATTACATAAATAAGAAATTCTGAATAAAATAATATTAAAAATTCATATTACATTATTTGAGTAATATAGTTTAAATAAACATGTAGACTGAAAAAGTTATACACAAAATTTTGTATAGAGATATACTTGATAAGTCCAAGTTTATTCATGAAATTTCTAGCCTTAGAATAAAAATAAAATTTCAATCAAAAATTTGAAAAATTTAATAGATTTTTATTCGATCTTAAATGCAATTTCGAGGAATGTATATATATTGGTATGGGCAAGCCATTGAGTTATCATAAAATAAATCTATGTCAATTCAGCTAAACTTCAATTGATGATAACAAACAAATAGGTCATATACAAAGTTGAGAATTTAAACTGTGTGTTGTAAATTTTAACCTTTAATAGAGCTAAAAATCATAATAATAAATTATATTAATAATAAATAGTAATTATTCCTATTTTTAATTCAGTGTAAAATTGGAATTATGCCAGGACATATACATCAAAGAGGAAAAATTGGTATTGTTTCAAGGTCTGGTACTTTAACTTATGAGGCTGTAAATCAAACTACTCTGGTAAAATTTTATGTTAGTTTACATATAAAAAATCAAATCAATCTATATTAAAAATACAAATATGTTTTAGACTGGGCTGGGACAAACACTTTGTATTGGTATTGGAGGTGATCCTTTTAATGGTACAGATTTCATTGATTGCTTAGAAATATTTTTACAAGATCCAGCTTGTGAAGGTATTATTATGATTGGTGAAATTGGAGGTAGTGCTGAAGAACTTGCAGCAGAATATCTTACCAAACACAACACTGTTAGTTTTCATTTTTTAATATTTTATATAAATTAAAAGGTTTTAAATTAAATGCAGTTGAATAGTTTAGAAATAAATTTAAGTTAACCTTATACTTTTAACATTTTTTAGGTATGCCCCATTTGTAAATCTGGGTCGGTTTTTTTTAGTTATTTGTTCACGTTAAAACATTCTAAAAACTATGAAAAAATTCATGATAATGTTTGAAACCTTCAAATTGATATATTCATGAGAAAATTCAAATAAATTTATTTATATATTTTTATTGAAAAAGTAGAATAATACGATAGAAACAGAGATTTATTCAAAAAATTGCAAGTTAAATAAACATGGAAAATTGAAGCTTAATGATCTAACTTTAAGACAAAAAAATATTTCGATTTATTTATTAAAAAGTAAATAAATTAAAGTCTTTTAAAAAATTAAGGATAATCAAGTTTTAATCATTATTAAAATATTGATATTCAAACATTGCATTATTAAATAGTATATTGTGAAACTAGGGAGCAAAGTAGACGTTATCCAACAACGGTATGTTTGCCGCCGAACGTAGTGAGGGCATCAATTTACCAAAGTTTGAAAAGTCCCTTGCTCTCGTGCCCTCCATCTGTATTAAATAAAAAAGAAAAATCAACTTAAAATACTAAGTTTCTTTATAATATATAGCAAAAGAAAACTGAGAAATATTTTTAATGTAATAAAAAAAATTAAATATTAACAATAAATTATTAAAAACATAAAAAATATATATAAAAAATTAAAACTTTAAATAATTTTTATGCAAAGTCATTTTAAAATGCAGACTAACTCGAAACGTAAAAAAAGGTAGAGCACGAGCTCAAGCAGTATGCAGGCCCAAATGTAAATGCCAGATGTTTCACATAACACGATACCGTATAACCGAGAATTTGAACACAGAAAGGGCAAACTATATAGTTGTATGGGGTGTTTTTCCTGGTCTTTCGATTTCGGACCTTTGGGAGGAAAAATAAGGTATATGTATTGAAAAAAGGCTCCTTTAGGTCTTCATTTTATTTTGCTCTCTTGAGTGCAAAAATAACTAATTATTTTCCATTTACCTGTAATCAATCCTTAAAAATAACTGTATAGCAATAGAAATTTAACAAACACTAATTAAAAAATTTTAGGGAGCAAAAGCTAAACCTGTTGTATCGTTTATTGCTGGTATTACCGCTCCACCAGGAAGAAGAATGGGTCATGCTGGTGCTATTATTTCTGGAGGAAAGGGTGGGGCTCAAGATAAAATTAATGCACTCGAAAAGGTAAATATTCGATAAAAAAATATAGATAAAATAAATTTTTAAATAATTTAACTTTTAAAAATGTTTCACAGGCTGGCGTTATTGTTACTAGGAGTCCTGCACAAATGGGAAACACATTACTCAAAGAAATGACTCGTCTTGGTCTTGCTTAGATTAAAAAGTTTTAGTTAACTCTATGCTGATATTGAAAAAGTCATTGTAGTTTACCTCAGTGTTCATATGTATTCGTAAAATAAATTTTAACATTTTACTTTTAAAATGGTTAAAACAGCTGGAGTGATCAAAAAGAAAACTAATGTCATAAAATATTTATAATAATATTTTATCATGTTATATATAAAGTCATTGTTGCTACTTAACCTTCTTAATGAACTGACTTTCAAAGTTGATGTAACTACTGAGCTCTCCACTTTGTTTTATAACTGTACAGTATGCGAATAATTAATGAAATCTTTGAAGAATCACATTTGTTAATCATAGATATCATCTATGAAATCAATTTTAAATTGTGACTCTTCAAACTTTTGAGATTAAACTACAGAGTCTGTTCCAAGCTATTTAAAGTTGAACATAATATTGCAGAAAAATTGTCTGCATATGATGTACGTAATTTTACTGTAAATTATGTTATATAATAAAATATATCTATTAAAATAACAAATATGATTAAATGTATATAAATAAAAGTTTTTCTTTAATCTTAGAATTGTGATTTTTAAATTAAATGAATGCATGTATAATTTTGTTTATTTTTTAATTTAATAAAAATAATTTCTTATTCTGATTAAATTGATAAAGACTTGCAAAGTATTGTTGTGTATTTATTTACTAATATAATTATTTACATATAGAATATATCAACTATTTAAATTTTTAGGAATGAATAAGTTATGAAAACCCCATTATTTCATTTATTACATTAGCAATCACTTTACTTTTATCTGTTGTAAATGGTTTTAATTCTAATAAATTCATTGATTCAATAAGATTTCTTAAATTTTCACATTCAGAATAGTATAAATGACCACTTTTATATAATTGTTCAGCAAGTTCTATTTGATGATTATGCATTAGAAGATTATTTGTAATAACAATCAATGGTTTACATAATTCTAAAGCTTCTAAACAACTTCCGGCACCAGCATGACTAATAATTAAATCAGCAGACTTCATAAAATCATGCAAAGAGGGTTTAAGATGAAAAAGTTCAATAGAAATAAAGCCACATCTTGGGATACAATTTGGTTCGATATTTGATTTTCCTATTTGCATCACTAACATATTATATCCTTTTTTATTGAGTTCCTAATAATGAAAATATATATACATTGATACATTAACTTTCATATGGATTAATTTTATATATAAAATTATGAATGACATAGCTTACTTTTAATACTTCATCAGAGGTTATAGTTTCTATTAGTTTGTCAAATTTCGTTGTCCCAACAGTAACAAAGATTTTTTTATTTTGCATATTTACTTCTATAAAAACATTATTTTGATGAAATTAACCCGCTCAAAAGTAACTTTTCAAATTATCTAAACTCAATGCAAAGTTAAAAAAGAAGTATTCAATATGAACCTTAACCTTAAAAAGAGCTTATCATTTCAATATTAAATTAATCGTTAACATAAATTTTCAGATTGGAATATTGAGAAAATGAGAGATAATTTACTATTCACAATTTAATTGTTTATAGAACTCTGAAAACGAGAATATGTATTAAAATTTAAAAAGTCCTACATTATTAAAACATTTTTTATAAATCCGCTGGATTTTATTAAATTAAAATTATTTATTAGAACTCAGGTTATTACACATTTAATAAACATAATTTGCAAAATTATGCTCTACGGACCGTGATCATATTTTCAATATTTAAAACGCGGAGAGAAACGACGTAAACAAAATCGTAAAGGCTTCTGCAACTAAAACTGACATAATTGACAGCTCGTGTATATAAAGTTATTAGAAACAGAACGCGCTAATCCTGTCCTTTTACATTGGAGAACGTGTGGCCGCTCGAATCGAGTAAATGTTAGCCTCTGCTTTCCTGACCAGCTGGTCGACTCCGGGCGAAGTACCGTTGACTCCTTGGGAGAAAAACAAAGGTAATCCATGAGGATAGAAAGACGGATTAAAACATAAATTGAAGTAATAATCCTTTGTTAAAATTTTAGATTGAAACAGATTCAATCCGTTCAAATATGTCGTCACACATCGATTCCATTTTAATTAGTTTCAATACGTTTCAATACTTGTATTATAATACGTTTTTATACGTTTATCATACCCTTTTAAATACGTTTCACTAGGTTTCAGTACTTTTATTTCTCTAATCTGAGTTAATACTTATAAACATCACAATATAAATACTTACAATTAGTTTAATATTAACTACAATTTTTGAAAATATACAGAAAAGTTTTCTTCAGAATGATTTCAATATAATATTTCAAATTCAATTATTATCCTTCACTTTTTCATTTCAGCGCGCATTATTACAGACAAAAATAAAAGAACAAGAAAGAGAAATAAAAATGCTCAAAAACGTCTCGCGGTCCTATTGAAATGCAGACAATATGAATTGTAGGTTCGCTAATATAATTATATAAAATATAGTTAGTATTTTATGTATTTTTTTATGTATTTTTAATGTATAACGGTTGCTCCTCTGAGTCTCGAAAAGAACGTGTTATGACAAGTGCGCGTACCTTTAGTGCAGAATCAATCATAATGACGATAAATAAATAGTTTCTAGAAAATTGAACATTTAGAGTTGAGCCTTATTAGCTGAAGCGAGACAAATTCAAGTACCTATAAATAAAGGAGATTCCCAAAGAAAATCCGAATCGTGCGTTAACAAAAATTAAACAAAGAATATTGTGAATTCTGATTCGATTTCTTTGCGCCCCACGCGATAAAACTCAAGTTAATAGCAAATGAGTAAATTCATTAATAAAATTGGGCAGAACATACACACCTTGTTCAGTTCAGCTCGATCGAGCAGGAGTTAATTAAGTAATAGTTCTCGTATTGTTATGTTCACAAGATCGAACAAAACCCATCGGAACTTCTAAAAATACGCTTTCTTTATTAAATTTACGTTTAAAATTTGAAGAAAATTACTATATTTTTAATTCTTCAAATAGAAGTAATAGCCAGTCAGACTCTGTCATGTTGCACGGTTGTCAAGATTTTCCACGGTCCTTCGAGCACGATTACGAGTAATTAAGTACTTAAGAAGAAGAATCAAAAAGAGTTCCAAATAACAACGTAAAGAAGTTATTCATATTGCTACGCGTTATCAGAAACATGTTATCAACATTCAAGGCAGTCAAAATTCAAGCAACACGTTCACTTTCTGCATCTTCAGCAGCCCGGACGAGAGTGAAAACTGAACAAGCAACACTTGCATCATACTTTGGACTTACAGCGTAATAAGAATTTAACTCAATAAAATCAATCATTGCAGTCTTAAGAGACCGATTTACCCTTTCTATCGTATTTGCTTGAGCGTGGTAAGTGGTGATTAAACCATCCCACACTCCAAATGTCATTATCCGATGAAAAAATTTCAGACGTATCAAAACGTAAAAAGATTCGATCAGTCAATTTGCAATGAATCATTTGTGCATTCGCCTTCCATATGGGAAGACATTCTATGAAGTGAGTGAATAGGTCTATGCAAACGATTAAATATTCGTATTCCCAAGTATTTATTACTAAATGGACCCAGTTCATCTCTAGCCAGTGTTGATCAAGGACGAGTGAAATTCCAATAGTACATCAGATTAGCTGGCCCAACTTAATAATGATGATTCAATTTCCCAATTGAAATCACAAAATGCCCGTGAGGCGATTTGATTACTCGTACGGCAATCGGTATTTGCACATAGAAAGTGTCAAAGTCCGTGCGGATGTGATCGTACTGTTCGAGTTACCCTCTGCTCTAGACTATCGCTGAATACGCGCGTGAGCGCACGAGATCCGCGCGGTGAAGCGACGGTGCGGCAGAAACAAAATACGATCGCGCCTCGTCCGCGTCGACCAAGATATACATATATACATATACACACGGCCAACAATGCATCGCAATAAAAAAAAAATCTACCATTGATTTTAATGTTCGGACGGAACACACATACTAGATTTTCTACATTGATCACGTATTCCGTCAAGTGCGTGCAGCATGAAGCCCGACATATGCCAACGTTAATTGTTGTCTATATCTGCCAGACTACTAGAGCCGAGCGAATATGTAGCGAGGTAAGGGAGACGGTGCGAAGTTGTAACGGAATTAAACCCACCGCAATCTCGATCGACTTAGTATTGTCGCATGGGTAGATGATCGCGTTGAAAATGTGATAAAAGTCAGGAATTAAAACTAAAATTTAATTCCATTTGAATGTCTGCGATCGAAAAAGAAAAGGTAACTTAGCCTATTATCAGCTCTATTTTTTTCAGTGGTGAGTCCAACGCCAGATTCGGGATAGGGTCGAACTGAATGACGAAGGGCAAATGCAATTTGTAAGCCGATTAAGCCAAGCGCCGTGCAAATAGCCTCTGCATCAAGCAGTGTGTGTAAAAGAAACTCGCCTATGCCGAGATGCTCCTACCTTATAGATAGAAGAAGGTATTCATCATTATCTCTGATTCTCAGAGATCTCATAAATCATAGTAGCGAGTTACTTACCTGCCTTTTTTACGTACATTTATCCAACATTCGAAGCAACTACAACACGTATGACTGTACTTGCTACAATCCCAGCACAGAAACCGTGGGTCAGGACGAAAAACTGTATAAAAAACATAATCTCGAGGATATAGTAATTTTTAATTGCTGTTTGTCTCTTCGTGTGCGCATATTTGCTATGTCACTCCTGAGTGCACTTTTTATAAAATCATCTTGCTTATAATTGCCCGCTAGTCTACGGTAAAGCCTGGCAGCCTTTTTAGATGGAGAACTATAGTTTTAAGCTTCAGCTTATTTGTGATTATATCTGTCTCCAGCTCCCATAAACTATAGAGGCAATTCTAAAAATCGTTTGCTATATGTGTCATCGCGATTGCTTAGTTCGATAATATCGAATTGAATACAATTAAAGATAAATAAATTAAAAAGAATTTGATTATGTGAACGACACAGAATTTTTCATATGATAGTGCACCAAAAATAGTAAAAAAAGCAAATGAATCAATTCTTCTTTCGAAGCGAGAGAGAAAAAAAGGAAAATTAATAATTAATTAGTATATAACTATAATGTAGTAGTAGATAAGCTATGAGAGTTCTGAATCACTTCCGGTGTGATCCAGAACTCTCATAGCTCACAGCGCTTACGTCACCGACTCTGACGTCACGATAGTTCCGGATTACTACCAGTGATCCAGAACTCTCATAGCTTACAGCGGTTACGTGACGAACGACACGCGCATTTCCGGGATGATCCAGAACGCTCATAGCTTACAACGTCGACGTCACAGGCCCTGACGTCAGTCACCTTTAGCACCATATACATTTCTCTCTCTTTCTCTCTCTCGTAGAGGGAGAGAAATGTATGTAGTTCTCCGTCTCACAACGTGCTGTTTTTTTAATTACTACACTGCACGGCCACTATCGGCGTGTGTAAGAAAGAGTGCGCTGTATACTTTTCTCGCCGACAATACCAGTTGCGTGTTAGAGAGAGAGAGAGAGAAGTATATAGCTTTTTCTTTTCCAATACTGCCCGCTGCATTACAGAGTCAGGTCTATGATGTCCATGGGAGCTAGACAGTTTCTCGCTGACAATATCAGTTGCGTGTTCGAGAGAGAGAGAGAGAAAAGTATATAGCTTTCTCTTTTCCAATACCGTCTGCTGTATTACAGAGTCGGGTCTATGTCCAGAGGAGCTGGACGGAGAGAGAACAATATACTTCTCTCTCTCTCTCTCTCTCTCTCTCTCTCTCTCTCTCTCTCTCTCTCTCTCTCTCTCTTGCCAGGACCCTTCTCTTACACACTTGCCCGCGGTCGAGTTGCTATCCACATGCATGGACGTGTTTACGTCAATTCAAGGAAGACGATTTTGTAATCGTTTATTTTTTGTTATTATTACCATCTGATGCGGGCAACTCAGTCGAAAACACGCGCCTGTGTGTGCGTGGTACTATTGTTCGTTCACAATGCTTATTTTCGACGAGTAAAAACTCTACTTTGTCCGTGTTTCGAAATAGTATTTTTTAATAGTTTTACATTATGCAGAACACAGGTAACTTTGTACGCTGCATTATGATTGATGCATACTGTTAGAGCATTCTTGCGCTTCTGTTTCTTCCACTCGCAGAATGGTAAATTCACAGTGTTAATATCGTAAACAATAAAATTGTATCTTTTAAATCTAGCCAGACATTCTCTTTTTTTTCTCCATCGGTAAATATTTTAGTTGCATTGGATAAATTTTCATAAAGTATATTGACAATTTGATTATAGCAAAACTGCCCTGAATTCCATGGAATACCATGATAATTAATTTCAAGCCATTTATTTTGTGCTCTGATATGATCTGCAAGTCGTTCACGAGAGAATGGTTTTTATAATAAAATTACTATGAGTTTTGACTCGCCTTTGAGTGGTAAAAGGCAAGCTCTTTCAGTAGATATTCATTATCATCCTGCTTGAATCCCTGCATATCAACGATGTACTCCATCTTGATTGACGGCCTCCGACAAAAAGTTTTACTTATATATATATATATATATATATATATATATATATATACATATATATATTATTTTATATTATTTTATATTATTAATATTATATATTAATATATATATTTATATATTATATTATTTTAACCACTTTACAACTTCTTAACGTCACCACTTATAGGATGATATTGCACAATACAATCATTGCAAAATTAAGCAGTAAGCTGATATATTTTGTAGAAAATTATATTTCGTTTCAAACTCTAGGCGTACATCAACGGGTGCACTTTTCAGAGTCTCGTTTTACTTTGAACAATCAATGACTATAAGTGGCATATGATCTCGGAAATCTGTTTTCATTAAAATAGACTGAGACTCCTTGTTGTTGTAGATATTTTGAAAATTTGCATACATATCATACAATATCGAATATTGATTTTTAGTCATATGAATATTTAAATTTCCGTATGGATAATATTGAGAATTAAGAAAAAGTTTCACATTACATCTTATATTAGGCATGCTGCTATATCAAGGTTTACTTCTATAGAAAGGTCACTGTAACAAACAAAATTTTGAGGCTTCACTAGTTATACAAGTAAGTCGAAGCAGCACATTTACACTGTATAGATTTGAATTTCAAACTATTCACAGCATTATATATTGGTAGCTTGTCGTCATAAGCGTTTTTTGAACCTATACAAGTTACTGATATTTATAGAAAATAAATTGTATTAAAATAGTTTTTTTTAAACATGTATTGTTTTAATGATATTAAAACATCTTGTGTTGTAAGCGTGTTGTCAAGCATTATGGCGTTATTAAAATATTATCAGGATCTCATTCAGCGCCTCCAAGAATTTTGTTTGTTTGCAACTAGAAATATGGCTGATAGTGATGATATCGTTCGATGGATGTATCATGCGTCTGCAGCAATCACATCGATAAATCGTCTCATGAAAAATACTAGAGTCACGTCTAAGAAACAATGTTATCATACACTTGCAAATCATTTTCAAATCATTGTTTGCAAATTAAATAGTTATGCTAAAAAGAGAGGTGGCTTAGCGCAAAAGGAGGATAAGAAGATAACTTGGAGTGATGTTGAATCTGCTTTCAACAATTGTATAAAATCTGGACTTGTAACGAATATCAAACATCAAGATATTTCATACATTTTTATCTGATGCATTTAAATTGGTTGAACAGAAAATTAAACTATCTTTACAAAATCATACAGTTATTAAAATTAATACAGTGCTCTCTGCAGAGTATATTATATCTAAAAATTCAGAGCAAATAGTAGAAATGAAGTATATTAATACAAAAAATTCAGAAATATTTAATACTACGAATTTAAAAGAATTGTTTGCAACGCATGTTAAAGAGCCCATTCAACGGGATATGGATGAATTTTAAGAAGCAATAGAAAAAAGACATGCATGTGTTAATGTAAAAAATAATGATAATCAGTGCTTTAAATGGGCAGTTTTATCAACTTTATATCCAGCTAAAGTAAATATTAACCGACTGTATATTAAATATTAGACTGGATATTAAAGTAAAAAACTAATCGACTATCTACATAGAAGCAGTATGAAAATGTTCTCAATTTTAACGATATTGAATTTCCAGTCAAGACAAAAGATATAGTTAATTTTGAGAAATATAATCATAATATTTCAATTAATTTATATATGTTGAAAAAGGAAAAAATATCTTTCACGTATCTCCATGCTATATAACATCTATAAAAAAGAAAAAGATGTGAATTTACTTATTACACAAGATAACTACAATGATGAAAATAGCGAAAGCATAAGTGATGATAATCTTCAACTTTATTATTATTATGTTTGGATTAAGAATTTATCTCACTTGATAAGTACGTAATTGTCAAAATATAATGGAAAAATTTACCTTTGCGATCGTTGTCTACATTATTTTATATCCGCAGAAAGATTTACATTGCATAACATTGTTTATCAAGACAAAAATAATTGCAAAATTAAACTACCGATTGAAAAGAATAATATTTTACAGTTTAAAAACTTTTCATATAAGGAACGTGTCCCATTTGTTATACATGCAGATTTTGAATGTATATTAGCAAAAATAGAAAATCATAAATATGCACAGCAACGACATAAAACATTTACTGTTGGTTTATATACAAAATGTAGTTTTGATGATGCAAAATCGGAATACCAAAGCTATAGACAAGTAGATGAAGAAATAGGACCAACGCCTGCTGAATGGTTCATGCAGAAATTACAAATATTTTCAGAACAAATAGCACAAGTATATGAGAATCCAAAACCAATGAATAGACTTACAGATATTGAAATCTTAAATTTTGAAAAAGCAAAAATTTGTCATATTTGTGAAAAGAATTTTAATTGTGAGGATACAAAAGTCCAAGATCATTGTCATCTTACAGGACGGTAAGTTTATGTACCGTTTTATATTATCGATTTTTTAAAATTTAAATATCAATTACAGATATCGAAGTTCTGCGCATAATTCATGTAATTTGAATTATAATGATTCAAAAGTTATACCAATTGTATTCCACAATTTATCAGGGTATGATTCTCATTTATTCATTAAAGAGCTCGCAACAAATTTTGAAGGTGGAGTATATCTTCTATCAGAAAATAAGGAAAAATATATCTCATTTACAAAATATGTAAAAGGCATAGACATTAGTTTCAGGTTTATTGATTCATTTCGCTTTATGCCTTGTGCTCTCGATAAATTAGCCACATATCTGGAAGACCATCGTATTTTAGAAAAGACTTTTAAAAGTGATTTTCGAACAAACGATTAAATTAATTTAGTTAGAAGAAAAGGAATCTTCCCATATCAATATATTTCATCTTTTGGTAGACTAGGAGAGGCACAGCTACCAGTAAAGGATGCATTTTATAGTAATTTAAGTAATGCAACCATTGCTGATGAATATTATAAGCATGCTCAACAAGTTTGGCAAAAATTTGATATTAAAACTTTAGGTGACTATTCGGATTTGTATTTGATAACAGATGTATTACTTCTTATTGACATATTCGAAAACATTCGAAACAATTGTCTCAAAGCTTACGGTCTTGATCCAGCACACTATTATACCACTCCCAATCTATCATGGAATGCCATGCTAAAATATACGAAACTAAAATTAGAATTGCTTACCGATAATGAAATGCTTATGTTTATTTAAAGAGGTATTAGAGGCGGTATTAGTCAGTGCTCTAATCGATATGCAAAAACAAATAATAAATATATGAGTAGTGACTTTGATGAGACAAAAGAAAATACATATTTGCTCTATTATGATGTAAATAATCTTTACAGCTGGGTTATGACATAATATCTTCCTTATGGAGGCATTGAGTGATTTCAAAATATGGATGATGATGATGAAACCAAATTTTTTAATATAGCAGAAGACTCTCCTATTGGACACATACTAGAGGTTGATTTAAAATATCCTGAAAGTATACATAATACTCATAAAGATCTACCTCTGTGCCCCGAACATATTGCACCTCCAGGAAGTAAAATGAAGAAATTATTAACGACATTATACGATAAACATCGCTATATTATACATTATCGAGCATTGCAACAAATACTTCAATATGGCTTACGCTTAAAAAAATATATAGGATATTAAAATTTAACCAGAAGCCATGGCTTAAAGATTATATTGATTTAAATAGTGAAAAGAGAAAGCATGCTAAAAATGAATTTGAGAAATTATTTTTAAAATTTTTAAATAATGCTATTTACGGAAAGACTATGGAAAATGAGAGAAAAAGAGTTGATGTAAAGTTAATAAATAAATGGGATGGACATTCTGGTGCAGAAGCACTAATCACTAATCTAAATTTCCACACTATATTTTTTATAAAAATTTCGTTGCCATACAGTTATTGAGAACTGAAATTCAAATAAGAAAACCTATATAGGTTGGTTTGTCCGTATTAGATTTATATAAACTCTTGTTTACAGATTTCATTATGAACATATGCGAAATAGAGTAGGTGAAAATTGTAAATTATTATATACAGATACTGATAGTCTCGTATACGAAGTAAAAAAGATTAATATGTATGACTTGATGTGGAAGGATCGTCATGAATTTGATACGTCAGATTATTCTGATAATAATCCTTATGAAATATTTCAGAAAAATTGTCGGGTTAATGAAAGATTAGTGTAATTGTAGAATTTTAACTGAATTTGTTGGATTGCGAAGTAAATGTATAGTGTGAAAATTCAAGGTGAAAGTCAAATCAAGAAAGCTAAAGGTGTTAATAGTGCAGTAGTGAAAAATACAATAAGTTTTAAAGATTGCATACAATACTTGGAAGAATAAACCATCATACATAGAGATCAGTTTAATATTCGTGCGAGACTTCATATTCTACCAACGGAAAAACAAAATAAAAGAGCATTGAATCTTTTTGACGATAAGCATTTTATAGAAACAAACTCAACAGACACTCTTTCTTGGGGACATAATAGGATTCGTGAATATGAACGTGTATTAAATGGACAAGTCGCTAAAAGAATCATACATGATACTGAAAATGCATAAATACTTCAACTATTTATTGAACAAGTTGCGACGGTGTCGCAAGAAGGTCGGACACGGCAAGCACTTATGTTCTTTGTAACGGAGGCACCGTGTGACGTGCTTCGGTGCTGAGTTCGGGCACGGCGGCCGGGCATCTTTATGATGCACGCGAGGAACCCGAGCCGAGATGCGGCTAGTTCGATCGAGCACATGGCGCCCAGAGAACACGCGACGCATGGAACGGGGTCCACGGCACAGCGTTCGCGGATAAAAAAAAAGAGAAGCGGAAATCGATCGTAAATCATAACAATATTTTTAAAATATTTTTTGTTAATTTTTTAGATGGATTTGACAACATTGAACTATATCGCAGGAGAAGGCTTTCTTCCCACTAAAAACATTGCTGAATTAGAAAGAAATAGAAATTATATGATTACAAAAGTCAAGAGAGTTAATACGAAATTTGGGTGGAAAACAGTGGTCGAACTTGATTGTGAATTCCAATCTTTTTTACCTAACCGAATTTCAAAAGCTTTAATGAAAGATGAAAGATTATTCAACAATATGTGCGAGTATGCAAAGAAATTTAAATCTATATATATATATATATATATATATATATATATATATATATATAAATGAATGTATGTGTGTTAGTTTATTCTGGATAAACTCTGAAACTATTGAACCGATCGCGTTCAAAATTTAACCACGTCTTCTACACAGTCAGGAATAGGTCATAGGCTACTTTTTTTTGGCAAATTCGACAAAAATATAAAAAATAGGCAAATTAGGTAATCACTTTACCAACGATTTGTAATGTATATACTATAGACACATTGCTGCGCTGGGCCCCGCGCAGCATCGAAGCAGATGGTCAGGTCAGAAAGAGAGAGAGAGAGAGAATGAGAGGTATAGAGCGCACGGACGAGCATGCTATAGGCAGCTATAAACAACTGCAACATCCACTAATCCGGTAATCCACGTTAAACCCTTGGGTTCCTCTTCTCCCCCCTCCCGCCACCCTAGACAAGGTTGCTAAATGATATATATATATTTAATTTTCCCAAGAAAACATTTGAGTAAAGGTCCTTATATATATATATATATATATATATATATATATATATATATATATATATATCATACTAATTTATAAAGACAAAGCGTGTTTTTGTTTGTACGGGATAATCGAAAAAACTAGTGAACCGGTTGTTCTGAAATTTGACATATAGATTCTATATTACCTTGGGAAGACATAGGCTATGTTTTTTATTAAAAATCATTTTACTTTCATCAATAGATTAAGTTAATGGTTTTAACAATCAGTTTCACCAGCGGCCAGTAGGTGGTGTTTTAAATCACGAACATCAACTCAAAGTAGTCCGCTTAAATATTAATACCAGGCCAGCTCAGACAAATGTTCATATCCAACTTTGGGATTCGTATCCTAAAAAAGGTGTGGCGTTAGTTGGTATAACCTTTTTTGTTCTTCAGGTTAATCTGACACTATTCTCACACCTTATGAATATTTTTTGATTTTTGTAAATTTTATTTTCTCTTACGTGGGAAAATCTCTCTCTCTCTCTCTCTCTCTCTCTCTCTCTCTCTCTCTCTCTCTCTCTCTCTCTCTCTCTCTCTCTCTCTCTCTCTCTCTCTCGCTCTATCTATCTATCTCTATCTCTCTCTATTTCTCTATCCTACTTTCTCCTTCTCTTATAAAATGGCTCTGTATGCCTAATCATACTGAATATAGTTTGTGACGACAAATTATATTTTTATTTTTATACATTCTATTAACTTCAGAATTGTGACAAGAGACTATATTTTTTTTAGTTTGAACAAAAGCAACGATGGCAAAATAGGATTCTTTACCAACAACCTTGAAACTATGAATATATATATGTATGCTTAAAAAATATGCTATTCGTATACCAACATTGTTCGAATTTAGTTGGCACCAGTACTAAAATATTCACGGTATTTAATTTAGAGAATGGGTATATACGAAATATATACATATATATATATATATATATATATATATATATATATATAGATTTTATGTATATTATATTGTACATATTATATATATATACATTTTGAATACGATTTCTATAGGCAGTTGTGTGTTCGAATGATAGAATGCCATGTCTAGTTGTCTCTGGGCGATTTCTACGGGGAATATTGTATTTACTTGATAGAAAACAACGTCCAAGTATAAGGAAATCAACTTCCATGAGAAGATCCGTGTTGGGACGATAAAATACTATATCTAGGTCTTTCCGAACGACTTCTATGGGGAGTATTGTGATTAGTCGTTAGGAAGAAATGCTAGCTTTCTCGGGACGACTTCTACTGGGACTATGTTTTATTTTATTTAGTTTGTAGGAAACGATATTTAGGTACGTCGGCACAACTTATACGGGGAGTTGTGTGTTCGGACGGTAAAATACGATGTCCAGGTGTCTCCGAACGACTTCTATGGGAAGTTTCGTGTTCGGATGGTAGAAAACGATGTCCAGGTATGACGCCTCGGGACGACTTCTATGGGGAGATTCGTGTTGGGACATTCGAATACGATATCGGGATGTTTTGGAACGACTTCTACAGGGAGTGTTAAAGAGACTTCTATAAAGAGATTTATTTTCTATCATTTGAACACGCACACTCCCAGTAAAAGTCGTCCTGGGATACCTGGAAGTCGTATTCTACCTTCCCAATACAAAACTCTCTATAGCAGTCGTCCCGAGACATGTTGTATATTCCGAACATGATACTCTCTATAAACGTCGTCTCAAGACACTTGGACATCTTTTTGTACCGCTCGAACTCGAAAGTAGAATTTCCCTCATAGAAACCGTATGTAATATGCATATATGTGTATATTAAATACATTCTGTATATACATACTGTATATACAGAAGCGACGATGGGTACATTACGATCAATTATTTATAGTAATATAGATTTTTATATATAGAGTACTTTTTACTTAGATATTATTGAATTGCTTATGAAATCGTTTAAATTATTATCTCGGGCGAAGCCGAGACGGGGGATGCTAGTTATTTATAAAATCTTTGGGTGAAGATAATTTTGAATTTAAAACAGCGTAATATGTCAAATGTATTTGTAAAATGAAATAATTAAACAAAAATTTAGTTATACAGAGATGTACTTATTTAGTAATCCTCATTAACCAAATTATAGAAAATTAATTTACATATTAAAAGTATAATGATTTTATAATTTCTTATTACTTAAGTTATAAACTCTCTTTATTTGTCCAACTATTATGAGAGCTATCAAATCCAAGCCACTTAACGTTTAAGTGGCTTGGATTGAAGAAAAAGTTGAAGAAGATTGAAGAAAAAGTTCTTAACGACGTTTAAGAACTTTTTCAACGAGGTAAACATCTGGATACTTAGTTCTTAGAAGCTCTTGTTCATAGAAACATCCAGCGATAGGTTGATTTTTATACTCTTTTAAATGGTACGTAGTAGTATTGGTTGCTGCAACTCTGTTGATTGTGAATATTTCTGTTGACTAATTAGGTGTATATCCTTTCTCAAAACTCTGCTTCAGTTTACTCACTCGTACTTTATCTCCAATATTAAATTTATTAAGTTTCTCCCTTATCTTTGCTCTACCAAGTAACGTTCTTAAAATTTGTGATTTATTTGCTGATTTAACATCTTTCGGTTTAATACCGATAGTTCTATGCTTTGTCGCATTATAAGCAGTAATTAAATTCGGTAAAATCTCAATCCACTTATAATTTCCACGAAGACTAAACTGTATCCACATTTTTTCTTTCAAAGTACGATTGAAACACTCGCATATAGATGCTTTTAGATTACTATATGTTGAGTATAGATTAATATTATTTTTTCTCATTAGTTCCTGAAAATCTACATTGTAAACTTCTTTACCTCTATCTGTATGCAAATACTTTAGTATGCATCCATGCTTGAGAATAGTATTAAAAGCTGTTGCCACATCTTTACCAGTTTTTCGCTTCAAAGGTATAGCCCATGCAAATTTAAATAAGGTATCTATGATTGTAATTATGTATTTATATCCTTTATTTTCTCGAGTATAAAGTTGTATTTCAACGAGATCTGCTTGCCATGTCTCATCTATATCACGTAGTTCAAATTGTCGTCGAATATAATTTCGACGAGCAGGCTTATGAATTTCCCTCACTATTTTCATTTTTTCTTTGTTTGAATAATTCATTGTGCGTTTTTCCTGCTAACTATAACTTGTTTTACCTTGCTATTAATAGAGATCAATTCACTTCTAATTTTTGATTTATACAATTTTGATTCAGCAATTATTTTTTCTAATTCTACAATAGATGATGGTGTTGCTAATAAAACCTCGATTTTTTCATTTATCTCGCTTAAAAGTTTTAATAAGTTTAAAGTTTCCTCTTGCACATAAATTTTCAATGTATCTAAATCAACAGTATCATTTAATTTAACTGGCGGTGAGAGATTACAGAGTCGTTTATTTTCCATATCATATTGACTATCATATGTAAATTTAAAGCCAACGCCAGGTGGACCTTGACTGCCTTCAGTTTTTTCCAGCTTCCGTCCGAATACGTCGACACTCATTGTTAAACTGATTGGAGTATTATGTTTATATATTACTATATAAGACTAGTCTCACGCAACTCCTCGATAATAGAGTATATTTCATTCGTGTGACTCTGATTTCCTGCAGACCTCTCAGCCCACAATACCCTTAGTCGATTTACTAACTCATTCGGGTTATCCCAGTACACATAGTCTAAGGGCATATTTTTTTGTACAATTTTAAATCGAGGTAAAATACCTCCTCCTTTTTTCGAAAAAAATTGGTAAAATAATTTCTAAAAAATTTTTATTTTTCATTACACGAATTCGTTTATTTTTATCATAATCTTTTTTATGAGCATTCGATACTTCGAGAATTATTTGATAAGTTTGACGATCGTTATTGTTAATGAGTTTTACATCTGGTAATTTTCTAAATAATAGTTCTAATAAGCCTTTAGTGATGGGGTATTTTGTATTATTAACTATGACATTACTGTTGGCGAAATTTATTGGTAAATTTCCAATCATGAGATCATTATTTTCCTTAGGAACTCCATACACAAAATCAAGAAATGTATGGCGATTAAGGTTCACCATACCTAGATATTTTTCAAGACTTTTATCATCTTGTTCAATATCACTCTCAGCTGATTCAAAAGAAGTATTAATGTTGTCAGTGCTGTGATCATTTTGTAGAGTGTCATTCTTACTAATATGAATATTCGAATCATAATTACTCTCATCATCAAACAACGATTCTTTAATTTTTTTTCCTCCTGAAAGGTAGATAAATTGTTCTTCTCTTCTTTTTTAATATTTGATACATCAGACACTTTTGCTACAGTAATGAGCTTATTTAGAGGAGTAATTATTGGTTTAAAGGTTTTATCTATTGCGCGTTCTACATTTTCTCGATCGTATTTAAATAATTTATTTACGTCTTATTGCTTCACGTGACTTGGCTAGTTGACGTAACATAGTTTTTTCGCGCTGATAGTCGGCCATGTTAAGTGTTCAACTTTTAAAACCGGAATGTTCGATATATTTCTGTTATGCTATATTTATAGCAAAACAGTCGAACCCTTTTCTATATCTACCAGAATTTATGTTTTGATCTTTATCAATTACTATAACTATGTTTACCATCATTTCAACAAGTTGAGCAAATGTTTTTAAATTGATTAAAAGACATGTCTGAGTTTACATGATCCAAATATATATGTTTTAAATTGACCTCATCTTGTCGAAACAATATAAGTAAGTTAACGTTATCCCTTACAAGATGCTTTGGAATGTGTGCATAGGACTGACAAAGATAAAAAGAATCAGCATTCTTATGTCTCCCCATGCAAAAGTAAGCTTTAACATTGTCCTGTTTCTCGCAAGCAATATCATCGAAAATCATAATAGAGTTAGAAAGTATATCGTCAGGTGATACTACTACTTCATGTTCACTAAATGGAAAATATTGTATACCCTGTATTGGTTCAAAAAGTTTTTCTAAATACTTGTATTTTGTTGATTTAATGATTTTGAATATGTGTATATATTTTCAAATCTAAGACCATTCGGATGTATTATAAGAGTCAATAAGCTTGTTCAGCGTGATTATGAGGTTTATAAACCAACGTTTCCGAATCAGTTTAAAGCGTCATCGGCGAGCCGGGAGGGGATAGGGATAGTATGTTGATCCTACATTACCGTGCGCTCTCAAGTTGTTCAAAACATTCTAACTCCTCGACGGCAAGCGTCTAGATGACTTTAGACTATTCGAGAAGCTCGCGCTGATCATCATTCGAACTGTACGGTGCGTTTTCTCGCGGAGAATATATTCGCTAAGCGTTAAGTTTGGAAACTGTTTTTGTTCCGTGCGATTCTGTGTATGGCCTGTAACCTTCTTGTAAATAAAATTGTATATATACGTTTAAGAATAAAATCGATATAGAATGATCGTTCATAAGCGAGAAGGTAGTGGAGTATTTAATAAGATACTTTGTAAATTACCTATTGAACTGCATTTACCAGGTTATCAATATTGTAGTCCTGGGACAAAATTGAAAAAACGTATAGCTCGTGGTGATCGAGGGATAAATACCCTTGATTCCGCTTGCAAAGATCACGACATAGCATATTCCAATATTGTTAACGATATGCACGCTACACACGCAGCGGATCAAATTCTCGTAGACAAAGCTCGCTTGCCTCTTAAATTAAAGGATGCAAGAATAGCTGAAAAGTCTGCTGCACTAGCAGTTTATAATGCAATGAAACTTAAAGTAAAGTTAGGATTAGGATTGAAAAAAACACAATTAAGAAACAAAAATTACATGGTAAAAACAATAAATCAACATTGAAAAAATTATTAAATCTGCTGTATATTCTATGATTCTAAGTTCGAGTTCTCAAAAACTAGTTCATTCTGCATTAAAGGGAGCTCGCGAGGCTCTTAAAAAGGCAGGTGGTCAAGGCAATGTGACAATTCCAAGGATATTACCGGATCCTCAAAAACTTGGTGGTGTTATACTATTTCTTGTACCTTTATTTGCCGGTTTGAGTGCAACAGGAGGATTGGCAGGAGTTGTTGCTGGAATAGTCAAAGCTGTTAATGATGCCAAAACAGCAATGCAAGAATTGGAAGAAAATCGAAGGCATAATAAAACAATGGAAGCAATTGCTTTTGGAAAAGGTCTTTATTTAAAACATTACAAAAAAGGTTATGGTTTTTACTTAAAACCGTATAAAAGTAATGGGAGAGGTCTCTACTTAAAACCATATACAGCATCTAAAGAAAAAAGGTTCTTTGTAGAATTGCTAGATTGACCATTATCTAACAGTGATTTAATAAAATACGCTCGTATTTTAAAAATTTCAGCTTTTTCAGGTGTATTTATGCGTAATGCACTGCCAACTAATGGTCCGCATTATAATGAATCAGGTATTGTGAATCTTGATAATGTTAGCGGTCCTGGAACTCATCGGGTCGCATATCGCAAACGAGGCAATAGAGTACTATATTTCGATAGTTTTGACGATTTAAAGCCACCCTTGGACCTTATATTATACTTTGGCGATGCTGAAATTATGTATAATTATGAAAGATATCAGGATTTTAATACATATATTTGTGGCCATTTATGCCTGCAGTTTTTATATATTTCTATAGAATCTCAAACATTTTGTAATACATGTCATTCTTGACTAACCGTGATGAATGAATCATTTACTTTGACGCTTCTCGGCACATCGTCTAATATTGATGCCCAATATTTTCCTCCTATTGAACTTTCATCTAATAAAAATTATGTTCTACGTTTAGTTGAGCTTTTAACATTTAACTCCAGTCCCAATATTGATGAAAATAACAATAAATTTTATGTCGATAAAGAAGTAATTAGTCTATTGACTGGCAGTTATGAAATTGAAGATATTGAAAATTATCTGAAGGAGAGATTAACTTCTAAAGGTATAATATTAAGTCTTAAGCCTAATAATAGCACGCTTCGTAGTGTTATTCAGTGTAGTCATCAAATCAACTTTGAACCAAAAGATTCACTTGGTAAACTCTTGGGCTTTCAACAGCGGATTTTGCCAGCAGGTGTTATACACCAAGCACCGCTGTAATAATTTACATGTGCTTTGTTTACAAACACATCGTAGACCTCCGTCGCTGATTAGCACCGATATTTGGAAGCATAAATAGAGCGACGTTAAATAACATAAAAAAAAGGTGTTATACACAATTCCGATTTACCTGTGACCATTTTAAAGGTAAATTCCTTGAGAATAGAGTGTAGTATTACAGCAGGTGCCTATATAAATGAACGTCGTGTGCACACGAATCACGAGTTCTTTCCTGCAGTGCGGCCAGGATATAAGATCATTGAAGTAACTTCACATGTCATTTACCTTCCAGTAACCGTCAAGTGCATATATCATATGGAATTACGCATTGTTGATCAAAGCTGAGATCTAGTGAATTTCCGAGGAGAGGTTATAATTATCAGATTATACGTTAGGCAAGTAGTTTAGTGAGCGATGCGAATTATTTACAACGCTCCCGGATATCTGAATAGTCAGTCATGTCAGCAAACGACCAGTCTTTCACTGACTTTCAAACAAGTCAGTTGTCTAGCAAAATAAAAAAAAAAACAAAATCAAAGTGTTATCGTCGTTCTCGTCAGAAGACAGCTCTGAATCATAATCCAGCAGTCAAAGTACTCAAAACATTCAATTCCTAAAAAGCGTAGGTCTAAAACTCATCGCTCCTGGTGGAAAATAAATTGTTTTTTTTTTCAACACTATGCAGCGAAATAGTGAACGTTCTAAGTATACGAGGTTCACGCTCATCAGCCATATACATCAACTAATTTTAATAATAGTGATTCGTATATCTATTCAACGTCAAGACTTGTGCCTTCTACCTTCACGTAATTCGTTACGAGTATGCGGAAACTTTCTAAAAATAATGGCACAGAGTTACAAAATACAACATTTGTAAACAATGTCATTTGTCATTTATTTGAGGATATTCGATATGAATTAAATGCAATCGAAATTGATAGGTGTAAAAATGCAGGAATTACAAGCCTTATGAATGGATGGGTTTCTTGAAGTCCGAATCAAAGTTTAATAATCGAAAATGCAGAATTTTGATGCATCCCTTCCCCTCAATATGATTTTCGGTTTCGCTGAAGATTACCGTAAAATTATAATTAATGCAAAGCATGAACTTGTTCTCGTCAGATCACGCAACGATTGAAACGCTGTTCTGCAAACAGCAATACTGAGATCAACTGATAACGCAGAACAATATGAAAATTTCAAAATAGAAATTACAAAGATAGAATGGTTGATGCCATACGTAGTAGTATCAAATGAATACAAGCTTCGGTTACTAAAACAGTTGGAAAAAGATCATCTGATCTTTATGAATTTTCGTACTTGGGAGCTCTATAAATATCCACTCCTTCCCGCTACATCCAAGCATATGTGGACAGTGAAAACGACAACTCAACTGGAAAAACCACGATTCGTCATTTTGGGACTTCAAACAAATAGAAAAGGACAAAAAGATACAAATTCCAGTCGCTTTGATCATTGTCATATCAGTATTGTGAAACTTTTTCTTAATTCTCAATATTATCCATACGGAAATTTAAATATTCATATGACTAAAAATCAATATTCGATATTGTATGATATGTATGCAAATTTTCAAAATATCTACAACAACAAGGAGTCTCGGTCTATTTTAAAGAAAACAGATTTCCGAGATCATATGCCACTTATAGTCATTGATTGTTCAAAGTAAAACGAGACTCTGAAAAGTGCACCCGTTGATGTACGCCTAGAGTTTGAATCGAAAAATAATTTTCTACAAAATATATCAGCTTACTGCTTAATTTTGCATGATCGTATTCTGCAATATCATCCTACGAGTGGTGACGTTAAGAAGTTGCAAAGTTGTTAAAATAATATAATATATATATATATATATATATATATATATATATATATATATATAATAATATAAATAATATAAATAATATATATATATATAATATATATATAATATATACTAAAATAATATAATATATAATATATAATATATATATATATATATATATATATATATAAGTAAAAGTTTTTGTCGGAGGCCGTCAGTCAAGATGGAGTACATCGTTGATATGCAGGGATTCAAGCAGGATGATAATGAATATCTACTGAAAAAGCTTGCATTTTACCACTCAAAGGCGAGTCAAAACTCATAGTAATTTTATTATAAAAACCATTCTCTCGTGAACGACTTGCAGATCATATCAGAGCACAAAATAAATGGCTAAAAGATACAATTTTATTGCTTACGATATTAACACTGTGAATTTAACATTCTGCGAGTGGAAGAAACAGAAGCGCAAGAATGCTCTAACTGTATGCATCAATCATACTGCAGCGTACAAAGTTATCTGTGCTCTGCATAATGTAAAACTATTAAAAAAATACTATTTCGAAACACGGACAAAGTAGAGTTTTTACTCGTCGAAAATAAGCATTGTGAACGAACAATAGTACCACGCACACACAGGCGCGTGTTTTCGACTGAGTTTCCCGCATCAGATGGTAATAATAACAAAAAATGAACGATTACAAAATCGTCCTCCTTGAATTGAGTGTAAGAAGTAAGAGAAGGGCCCTAGCAGAGAGAGAGAGAGAGAGAGTGAGAGAGAGAGAGAGCGAGAGAGAGAGAGAGAGAGAGAGAGAGAGAGAGAAGTATATTGTTCTCTCTCCGTCTAGCTCCTATGGACATCATGACCCGACTCTGTAATACAGCAGTCGGTATTGGAAAAGAGAAAGCTATATACTTTTCTCTCTCTCTCTCTCGAACACGCACCTGATATTGTCAGCAAGAAACCGTCTAGCTCCCATGAACATCATAGACCTGACTCTGTAATGTAGCGGGCAGTATTGGAAAAGAAAAAACTATATACATTTCTTTCTCTCTCTCTCTCTCTAACACGCAACTGGTATTGTCGGCGAGAAAAGTATATAGCGCACTCTTTCTTACACATGCCAATAGTGGCCGTGCAGTGTAGTACTTCAAAAAACAGTTGTGAGACCGAGAACTACATACTTTTCTCTCCCTCTACGAGAGAGAGAGAGAGAGAAATGTATATGGTGCTAAAGGTCGCTGACGTCAGGGCCTGTGACGTCGACGTTGTAAGCTATGGGCGTTCTGGATCATCCCGGAAATGCGCGTGTCGTTCGTGACGTAACCGTTGTAAGCTATGAGAGTTCTGGATCACTGGTAGTAATCCGGAACTATCGTGACGTCAGAGTCTGTTACGTAAGCGCCGTGAGCTATGACAGTTCTGGATCACACCGGAAGTGATCCAGAACTCTCATAGCTTATCTACTTATAGTATAATTTATAATTTTTTTATTATGCTTATTAATAATATTATTGAAAAAGCGATGGTTGTGAAGTGATGATAAAATTAGAAAAGAAAAAATATTTATAAGATTGTAATGCAAAAAATTGAGAAGATTAAAAAAATTTTACTGATATTGTTAATTTGAAAAGCAAAAGAAAACAAAACGTGGCAATGTCCCGGCAAGCCCTCGGAACTTTCTGGCAGTCAGTGATGATGTATCCTAATATGTGTTCCTACGTTTAAATCGAAAGCATTAACGCGAAATACATACAAAAATTGATGTAATATTAAAACTCTTACACTAGACAGAGGAGTTTGCTTAAATGAATGATAAGATCGTTCTCGATTTAATCAGAGCCCGTATAAAAAGTGTATATACTCCGAGGTTCGTAACATATATTCCATCGGTATGTCGAGGTAGTAACTTAGCTTCGAAGCAGTGACACTTTTCTGCACATATACGAGTACGGTAATGTTGGACATCTGCAAAAATAACTACAGTATCACATGAGTGAATTTGTATTTACGTCAGAAGTGAATTCTCGTTCGAGAATATCAGTTTTCGAGTCAAATTCTCGTCATTTACGGAAAATATTTTTTTTCTGCTTTTATTTGAAGAGAACTGCAAATGAGGCTCATAAAAAGGCTCCCAAGTTCTCCTGGCATGACTGCTATTAGTAAAATAACGTGTAATGTGTGATTCCAATATTTTAATAGCGGCGATTTTCATGTCAAGGACTGACATAGCAGTGAAAGAGATAACATTTTGCAGAGATGCCTAACTGAAGGCATTACTTGCTGAAAACTCGTTATAAAGGTAAAAAGAATCAACAGAATTATTGGGAGACATTCGATAAACAATTTCCAAACGCCTCTAATCCACGGGAATCATTCAAAAGCAAAGAAATACGGTTCTGTACAAATGCAAGCTGATAGATGTAGAACAGGGTTTGGCTTCTTGTGAATAACTGCTTTAATAGTTAGAATTGAAAGTAATTTTTACTAAATAAATATACAAATAGAATGAATAACTGTTTCAATAGACAGAATCGGAAGAGATTTTTACATCACAATATAAATGGCGATAAAAAATGGGTTCACTACGATAATCTTAAATGCAAAAAACGAGGGGAAATGTACGGACATGCTTCCATATCGACACCCAGACCGAATATCACGGTGCCAAAGTTATGCTTTTCATTTGGTGGAACCAGCTAGGTGTGGTATATTATAATGTGTTGAAATCGAGTGAAAACATCAGAGGGAATTTGAGTCTAGCATGGAAGGGAAAACGGTCATAGAACCAAAAGAGACATGACAAAGTTATACGAAGTTAACTGCAAGATAACAATACTCACCCACATGTCACAAAACCCGTCAAGGCATATTTAGAAACGCTACATGGGAAGTTTTACCTCACCCGTCGTACTCTCCACACCTTTTTCTTTCGAACTACCATTTATTCCGACCAATAATTAGCATTTCCATTCATATGAAGAAGTCAAAAATTTGATCGATTCGTGGATCGTCTCAAAAGATGCATCGCTTTTCTCAAAAAATGACAAAAATTAGTGGCTAGTGACGGACAGTACTTTGAATCATAAACAGTTAATCACTTTTTAAGACTAAAGTTTCAAAGTTTAAAAACAATCGGCGACATCAAAGTTGCGCACCTAATAGTATTAACAGTTCTATATGTTTTCTATCTCGTGCGCTTCGAAACCATTTCTTCAGACTAGGGACAGTATTGAGAAGAAATTAAAACTCCGCTCAAATAGTCTCAAATTATATATCAGTAGGATGGGATATCGGATGAATAAAGATGATAAATAGAAGGGAGGGCATATCTCTAGCATCGACTGCGCCTTCTGGCTCCACCTTCTCTTCTTACTCATTCTATAACTGTTACAAAACATATATACCTACATATAACCCTCCCCTTCGACCTCTCTCACTCTGTCGCTCTCTCTCTCTCTCTCTTTCTCTTTCTTTCTTCCTCTTCTCCCTCTGTTTCGATCACGCTCTTACTCTTGGTTGTTTTCTCCCTTTCACTTTCTCGCCCTTGTCTTCTATCTCTGTTGTATGCAGAGGCATATCTGAGACGAAAAACGCTAGAACCACGCAGCGGCAAGATATGAACTAATTTTCTTCGGTTTTTTACAGGATTAAAATCGTCAGACACCCACACACACACGCGCGCGCGCGCGCGCGTGCGCACGCACACACAGCCCAATTATTTATTATAGTCCCCGCGCTTTATGATTTACAAATAAAAGTTCTATACAAAATATTTTTCTAAACTCTTAAACTTTTATGCAAAAGAATTCTTTCCGCTTATACTCGAGATTCCGATATCAGTTCACATTCTACTTAATCTTGTCGGGATATTTTTAAACATTCTATCGTAAGTTTTCTAGACAGTTTTAATTTCTATATATCGTAGATTACAAATGAAAAAGTAAAGAAAGTATAAATATTTTTTTAAAAATTAAAAAAATTATTGCTTTCATGCAACTTACTACAGGTTGTATCACATGAGTTTCTATATTCCCATATATATACGTCTATATATCGAGCAATGGCTCGTGGTGCGTTTCGTCCCGGGGGTACCGACTGGACTCATCAGTAAGACGTTGTCGATAACCGGGTCAAGGGTTGTCAATGGATGTCAAGGGTCAAGACGTTGTCGGTAACCGAGTCAAGGGTTGTCAAGGGATGTCAAGGGTCAAGACGTTGTCGGTAACCGGGTCAAGTGCTTATATATGTTAGCAAACTTAACATGTAGGGTACCCCTACATTACTCTCTCCCCCCGAGTGCCCCCTCGATGGTGAGGGTGAGGGTATATTCCCGTATGTACACACCTATATGTCGAGCAATAGTTCGTGGCGCGTTTCGTCCCGGGGGTATCGACTGGATTCATCAGTAAGGTCACTTAGCGCGGTCATATAGACCGGGTCAAGAGCTTATGTATTAACCGGAGGCCTGTGTGGTTGCTTACGGGTTAGCTAAGTGCCAAGCTCCCCTATGCTGGCAGACTTGGCTTGTAGGGCACCGGTACACTACCATTACCGCTATGTCAACAAGATTTAATAGGATGCAGAACAAGGTATATAAAAAGCCAGTTTATTTTATCTCTATATTTTGATTTTATAATAATATTATTGAAACGAAGGGCCTTTCTTTATATTTTCATTGCATTAATCGCTTTTCAAATGAATACAAATGAAATTTTAAAAATAAGTTTTCTGATAACTTTTTCAGTTTTTATTCTGTTATTTTTATAAATTGTATAATTATAATTAAAAAAATTTTAATTGGTGAAGAACTTTTATATTTCTGGATGTCCCTATATATGTATCTGTTTATAAATTTAATATTGCTCTGATGGTTAACATATTATAAATATTCACAAATATCAAAAAATATGAACATTTTGACATTTATTAAGATTTTTGTACACATCTTCTAGCTTTTTTTAAGGAAAACCATTATAATATTTATTAGTTACCGTGTATTAATTTTCTGATTTTGCATTACGCAACTGAAATTTGTACAATACGAGGTGTGTTCAAAAAGTAACGAGAATTTTTAAATATCGCGGGTTTGGAGAGTCCGCCCGTATAAATTTTTTTTATTATGTTGATACTCGTGCCTCTGAAGTGCGATAAAATTTTGAGCAATATTCATTGCTTACTTTTTAAGTGGCAGCCACTAACGTTAGACGTGTTTTTTGAGCTCGGCCATTTTCGTTTGTCGAGCCTTTTTCGATCTTGGCGATCCAGAATGTCTCCACAGGGACGATTGAGCCTTAGTTTCGATATCATATCCGTAAACCCATGTTTCGTCACCTGTTATAACAAGTTTTAGTAGTTCAATAATTTTGGAATAAATTTTGCTGCCACACGTTTCATATCCAAAACATCCGAAAAAATTTCACGGCATGTGCCAACATCATCAGCGACTTCTCTGATTGTGATTCGGCGACCGTTCATAACCCTTTCTTTCACTTTTTTCATGTTTTCATCGGTTGTTGATGTGCTTGTCCGTCTGGGTCATTCGTCATCTTCAACGTTTTCGCGGCCATCTTGGAACGCTTATACCACTCGTTAATCCTTGCTTTACTCATAGCAGACTCACCATATGCCTTTGTTAACATTTTACAAACTTCACTACACTTTATTTCATTTTTTACGAAAAATTGAATACAAATTCTTTCCTCTATTTTTTTCACAAATGAAAATCGCCAAGCTCAAAAAACACATCTAAAGATAGTGGCTGCCACTTGAAAAGTAAGCAATGAATATTGCTGAAAATTTTATCGTACTTCAGGGGCATTCGTACCAACATAATAAAAAAAATTTATACAAGCAGACTCTCCAAACCAGCGAAATTTAAAAATTCTCGTTACTTTTTTAACACACCTTGTATATGCAGAAACGATGCGCCGGGAAGGCGCACCCTCCATAGGGCCAACTGCCACACTAACGCGCCAATGCGACGTCACAGCTACGCCAGCATAAATAAGTGTGCGCATTTGCCTGCGTTACGAGCTGTGACGTAGACAATAAATATGTATAGATATAGCTGTACAATTCTGTCCAATGCGACGTTGCTGTTTTCGTTCGAATCATACAGAAGTTAAGCCAAAACATATTTATTTCATTCTACAAAAAATCAAGACTTTCCTTGCTTTCATTGTAGAAATTTTCAATTGAGTCTTATGATTTTGTGCTAAGAGGGATATTCCATAATTAGTTTAAAAAAATTATTTTTATTATTCAATGTTTATATAATATTGTAGAAAATAACGCGTAGGAATAAAAAGAGAAAATTGATTAATTGTCTCCATTATTAAACATATAAATAATAATATAAATTAAAAATTGAAACTTAAATTCTTGCAATTAAATGCCAAAATAAAATAAAAGTATATAAGTTAAAAAGTTATAGGTTATCTAAATTATAACTACAAGATATAAGATTTACATTGTACAACGTTTTGCAATAGGATAGAATTTGAAGTTTTCTTTTTTCAATAATATGCATTATCAATAAAAAATGTATAAGTATTTTAAATAATTATAAGTTATGACGCGAGCTTAAATATATTTTCAAAAAATACGAGTATGACGTAGATTTTAATATGAACATTGTTAATCACCCGATGTCTGCAATACTACATACTAAATATAATTCATAAATCACATACATTATTCCTAGTTTCCTTCACATTCGAACAACATACTTTTCATTTATATTTATTATAATTTATCTGTATTGTTACTTATTGACATTTGAAATAAGTCGTGTAATTCCGATTTAATACAAGGATTGATCTAAGGAATAGAGTCATTTTCTGTATAAACCAATAAATTATTCTGTTTGTTTATTAATAATATTACACTGATTGTGGACATAACCTCACTCATAATAAAATTATCTATTGAAGAAATTGTTAAAAACAGATTATCTTAATTACTTATGGATATTATAGAGTAATTACAATAATTTATTTTATTCTGAAAATTATAGTATAAAATTTTTAAGAATGTATAATAAATCGTTTATAATCTTAAATATATATTATTTAATATATGTAATTGAATACGGAGCTGTTTTGAAAAAATTGTCAGATTTATATAAAAAAATTTATATAAACAAATGCGCATACTAATTTATGCTGACGTAGCTGTGACGGCGCGTTGGCGCGTTTGTGTCGCAGTTGGAGGGCGCATGTTCTCGGCGTTCGAAAATCGTCGAGCCTTTCCTATATGGCATCGACAATCTTTCCTTATTATCTCTGGCCTAATCAAAGATAATAAGAGGAGATCGCGGATACCCATGATAGATATTGCAGTGAAATTTTGACACTCAGCGCTACGACGGTGAACGTCGGTACTCCGTTTGTGCGATATTCCAGATGTTGGTTTTCGAGCTCGTGCACTCGAGGGGCAGACGGCGTTGAGCAGGGGGGACGCTGAAACAATAGATGCAATAAAAGGAATTAACTCGTGTCGAAATTCTTTAAGTGTGTATAAATTATCTTGTCTGTGTGTATAAGTGTGAATGTGCGTATTATACTTTATTATAAAAATTATACTTTTTGTAAATGATTTCAATAATAACATTCATTACATTTTTATATAATAAATTTATTTCATTGCTATTTACATTATATCATGCAATTTACTAATGAATAAAATTTACATTATTTTACTATCTCACTGAGCAAGATATTTGTATAAATTCAAATAAATTCATTTCATAAAAGAGATATTATTTGAATCAAACAAATATTTATTTGAAGTAAATTAAATTCATTAAAATTAATTCAATAGTTATTAGAATACAACAAATATTTATTTAAATTTATGTTTAAAACAAACACATACATATTTAAAACGAATGAATATTTTGTCATTTGGAGTAAACCATATATTTGAAACAAACAATTAAGCTTATTTGAATACCAAACATATATTTATTACATTACACTAAATAAATTATTGAAAAGTAATAAATATTTCTTTAATTTTACTAAACATACGTATATTAAATATATATTTACTAAATTTACGTAAAAAAATTTAAATAAATAAATATTTGAAAAACTATAGATATATACTCAAATTTAACAAATATATTCAATTTTTGCAAAAGCTATTCAATATGAACAATTAAATAGCTTTATCAAAATTATATCCAATTTATACAAAGGTTCATAATACAAGTGAGCGCGCCGCACTCCGCGCGCTGGTTTTTACTCAGTGGTATGAGCCGCTTCCCCGCTGCCCCACTCCTCTCTGAACTTGCCTGAACATTTTTCGCCTCGACAGAATTGCCGACATAAATAGGTCGACTTTTGTGTTTTCCTTTATTCTTCGTTTTTCATAATTACTTGGCTTGGAACTACTGTTTTCGTTATGCCACCGAGTGGCTCCAAAACTATATTTTGTTTTGCTCATTATAAATATGAAACTTGTAAAGGGGAGGGGGTACTGAGGCGTTCGCTACTTTTCAGTCAGCCTTGATGCGGTCTAGGCTCGACTTGCATCTCTCCTAACACACTGGACCTAACATAAACCCAAGACCTAGTCTTGTAGCTGGTCAATCAGAACATATTCAATTTTTGTAACACGAAGCCCTGAGCTAAGTAGGCCTGACAGCTACGCCTTGCCGAGCAAGAACGCACCCGGAAAAGCCGCAAATCCTCGGCGTCATTTTACCTTGTAAATTTTATTTTGTTAGCCTTTATTTAATATGAGAAAGAGAAAGGGGAAATAAAAATAATCTTTTTTGTTTTTAGTTAGTCACGTCTGCTATATATCGACCTTCTCTTATTCGGCAGTCCTTCACAATATTATTTTTTTTTTAACACGTTAATTTTCTGTTTACTATAAGCGTTCACATTATAAATATCACTAGTTATCAATAGATTTCGCCTACGTCATTTACTGGGATTATATTCATTAAGTTTTCGGCTGAACGTTTACGGTCAATTCCTAGAAAGGCGCGCACGAAGTAAACACGGTGTATCAAAACAACCCGACTACCCAGGTCATTCACTGTACGCATACACGGACCTGTGCTTCTGAATGGGTTTTAAGTTTTATATTATTTCTTTTTTTGTTTAATACATTTACATTTTATTTCTGTAATAATTCTAAAATGTATTTATTTTCTTTTTTGTTTACAACAATTATTGTAATGAATATTTAAATATTCTTAATCCAATTTACATGTTCTTAACAAAGTGAAAATATTTATTTGATTATATCCAACGAGTTCTTAAAAACTAATAAACATTTCTTCGATTTTATTAAATGAAGCAGAAAAATTTAAATGATTTTTTAAAAAATTGAATATCTTACATATATAAATATATATATATATATATATATATATATATATATATATATATATATATATAAACTGAAAAAAATCATTTCTAATATCAAGTAAATTTTACTTGATTCAAGAAATTTATACGATTGTTCTGTACCAATTAAATATTTTCTTTAACCAAGTAATCGCAACCAAGGAAACTTGAACCAAGTAAGTAGTTACTAAAACAAAGCTTATATTTTCTCAACAGCAGAACACAAATGTTCGGAATTAAATGAATATTTTCTTATCTAAAGAAAAAATTTTTCTTGAACCAATAATTTCAAATCAGGAAAATAAATTCTTAGATTAATTAAATATCTCCTAGATGTTTGTCAAGATTTTCTAGAAAATGGGTGGCTGAAATTAGAAATTAAATAAATATTTTCGTATCGAAAGATGATATTTTCTGGAACCAATAACTGAATAGTTTGAATAATAAAATTTAGTTATTTGATTCAAGCTGACAAAATTAAGTAAATATATACTTAGATTAAGAATTTCAAAATTTCAATCAAGAAATTTAATAAAAAATGAAGAATTCTATACCTATTTTTAAAACAATAATTACTTGAAATACGTTTTTATTTTCTAGAAACATGAAATTCAAGTAGGTTAAATTTTTAAATGTAGTGCATAGTTTCTTGATTCAAAAGATTATTTTCTTGACATAAAAAATCAAAAGTTTCAACTAAGCGAATAATTTCTTGAATTCTTTTACAATTTATACGTTAATTAACTTTTATTACATTTATTTAATTTCGAATCACAAGCTAACCCCTTATGAATTACGCTATCGCAGTACGTTGTGGGCAATTATAAAAATCTTATATATCATTTTTAGATCTCTTATAGTACATTATGAAATTAATTTATGTATTCCAATAGTATATGCATTTATATATAATATATACTTATAACAATTAATATATCGTTTTGATTTTAAAACGTCATTTTCCACATTCAGATGATATTTTCTTAAATTGAATCATAATACGTACACGAAACCGAAAAATAATTCAGTTTTGTACTTATATCACAGAAAAAAATGGTTCTCATATCAAGTCAATATTTCTGTGTAATTAAAAAAATTAAGTTAAAAAATTTTTTTAAATATAACATGTATATTTAGAAATTATCCTTTTCTTCTCGGATAGTTTACGCGATAGCGCCAGAATCGATTTGAAAGGAAAGGAAAGTTTAGTCAAGATCGGGAAAAAAATCACGTTTTACTCAATTATGTTCATATAAAAAATAACAAAAATTTATTATAATAAAACTATACAAAAGAAAATATTACAAAAGTAAAAAATAATGAAAAGTTTCTGGCTTCGGACACTCTGATCTGTAACATACAAGAGAGAATTTTATATTCAACCTTATACTATACCTTATTACACTATATTTCACACGCTACTTATTTTACATGATATTTGTAACTTAAATGTAAACGCACTTAATATACTAATGCCGCGCACTATATATTTCTATAAACTTTTACTGGGGCTAGGAAAAGTTTGGGGTCGAACGTAGCCTGCTAGTCTATAGTGAGTTATCTGAACGTTGCTCGATGCTTACTACTTCGTGGCTCCGGCTCAACACGCCTCGGCTCCTGGTCGCTCAGCACGCCACCAGGTTCTTTTCGCAAGCATTAAATCACGACAGAACTCGTGCACCCAGAATCATATTTTGTTCAGGGCTAGGAGTGAGACCGCTGGGCTTTAACGGAGCGCCGCGCACCGAGGATCAAGTCTCTTTGAGGAATAGTAAAGCCGCTGGTCTTTAATGGAGCGCTACACAACCAGGATAAAACTTCACTAGGATTCGGTCGGAATAGTAGAGCCTGCTGGTCTTTAACGGAGCGCCGCGCAACCAGGATCGCGACTCTACTATTCAGGATTTTCGGACGGGCAGAATTACTAGAGCTGTGGAGTCAGGATAGTTCTAGGGAGCTTCTTTCGGCTGTATTGCCGAGAGAACTGCTATTGCGGCGGAAAACTCGCCCTTTTATACACGAAAAATTAGTCGATCGGGTGTTCACGCCACCGTTCGACTAATTTCGTATGGAGCCACCGAAAACTAATAATAATACTTTTACAATAATAAAATAATAATAATCGCATTATAATTATAATAATTATAATGATCATTTGCGAATTTGCCCTTGAGGACGCTCGTATTCTTATAATCATTTCGGCGTAATTTAGTTCTCTAGGGTATTTACTTATTACAACAATAATAATAATTGTAATAATAATAATTATGTTGGCATTTGCGTCCTTGGTAACGCTTGTGTTCTATAATATAAATTATATTAAAATAATTCTGGCGCTGTTTTTCTTAATTTATTTCGCTCGTATTTAAATAATATTTAGGTATTATAATACTTTTGATGATAATTATTACAAATTAACTTAATTAATACAAATGAACGATAATAATAATTATTATAAAAAATAATAATAATTACAATAACAATAATTATCATAATAATAAACAGTAACAGTTATTATAACAAGTTATAATAAGAATCAAACAATAATTAATTTAGTATGCAATTCTTTCCGACTCTGATATTTAATTATAATAATAATAATAACAATAATTAATCATATCTTGTTATCCTTTAGGACGTTCACACACGCTTAATTAATCGTGTTTTCATCATAATATTTACTTGTACGTATTCTTTGATAAGCATGCTGCATATTAAATAATATAAAAATGACAAAAATGGGACTTTCATATTATTTAATAAAAATAGGGTGTTTAAAATGCAGGGACGAATGTTTTTACTGTCTCCCGAGTTCGTAGGCGTGGGGAGTGCGGGAGCGTGGGACATATTTTCCACGTTGGCTGCCGCACGGCTGCGGCTCTCTCACGACGCGCGCAAGTTCCCCTCTGCTTTTCTTGACCTACATTCGCGAGGCAGGTATATTTAATACGCGTAATCATATTGTTTTGAAGATTACACGTTTGACCGCTAATCGGGAGCATTGTCCGATTATTTGAATTTTGAAACTTTAATTATTTCGAATTAAAATTTTGTGCGTATTAGGCTGTATCGGGAATACAGCCTAATCGTCGCACATATATTATATACATGAATAGAAAATATTAAAAGAAATTATAGAAGAAATTCCTTATTGAAGAAATTATTCGTTTCAATTCAAAATTACAGGATTATCCAGTTCTCAATATTACTGATCTTTGTACTATAGTGTACAACTTAAGATTATTATATTGTTAAATTTTGAAACCAATGTCTTGATATAAGGAATTGAGTTCTTGAGAGTAGTTAATTACTAAGCAATCATAAATGATAATTAATAAAATTCCCTGCGTCCGAAAATTAAATAAATATATTCTTATATTTAGAAATAAATGATATTTTACTTTTATATTTGATCTTTTATATTATATTTAATATTTTCGATTATAAACTGAAGCGTAGTAAATTTGTTTTTTACAATAATGAAAACAAGGTTATGATTTTCTTCATTTATGAAACCAATATCTCAATGTAAGAAATTAAGATTTTGAAAGAAGTTATTTATCCAATTAACCGTTGAACTAAAAAAAATACTAGATAAATATTAGTAAATATTGATTGAAATGTAGTCATTAAATTTTTATACGACTGTATATTATAAATTGCTTTAAATAAGAAAACTAGCATGTAAAATATTCCTTCATCAAGAACTTGTTCGCTTGAATTAAAATGATATAAGATTGATATTTTACTATATGAGCTAAAAAATAGGAAATTTGTTTTTTTAGGGTGATAAATAATTTCTAGATTTAAGAAACGAATTTTTGAGTGAAATTCAGCAATAAGAAAAAATATGAGGTAATCTAGGTAAGTAATTTCTTACTTTTTAACTATTTTCGAGAAATCCATAACTCATTCGGTTTAGTTGAATGGATGTTATAGAATATCTAACTTATGTCGTTTTAATTCAAGCGAATAAATTCTTGATGAAGGAATTTTTTAGATTCTGATTTTCATATTTTAAGAAACTTATTTCGCAAACTAAGAAAATATTTGTTTTAATTTTAATTTAAGAAATAATTCTTTATCCGATACAAGGCACATAAATGTTTACTCGATATTAGCAAATATTTTTTCAATGATATAGAATAATACAAAAATAATTATTTTTCAGCTTCATTTACCTAAGAAAATTACATTTAACAAAATATTATCTAAATGTGGGAAATCACGTATTAAAACCAAAACGATATATAAATTTTTATAATATAAGTATATATTATATATGAATGCATATACTATTAATCGGAATGCATAAAATAACTTCATAATATATAACTATAAGAGATCTAAACTTCTACCTTTTAAATATTTAGAACTCAAAAAAATGTATATTTTCTGGTCTAGATAGTCTAATTGCAATAACTATATGTTTATGCATTTTGAATGCATAATCTTATTTTGTTTTTTACTTCTTACTTAAAATAGTTAATGTATTATACTCAATATGTAATTTTCTCTATTTCACAAAACATTTATCTTTCAACAAAATCGCTTTGCTAAAATTAACTTAACATTGAGATAATCATGATGACCATTGCCAGCAAATGATATGCGTCAAAACTACTAAAAATAAACTGATTGCCTTCAAATTTTGTATACGTATTCTATACGCTCAGGATTAGATGATAGGATATTTTTTATTTCAAATTTAACAAAAAATAAATAAAATGATGGCAACATAGCTAGTTGCATATATATATGGGTAGACTGCTGGCTAGACATCGTACAACATACGTGCAAATGTACAGCTAATAAACAGTAAAAGCAGGTGAGAGAACGAGATGAAACAGTATAGAGGAAACTCGCGGGTGCATGGTATGGCAACACCCATCAACATCGAGTAATCCATGTCAATCCCCTTGGATTTTTCTTTTCTGCCCTCCCCATCTCTCTCTCCCTCTTTCTCTCGTTTCCTCTTTCTCTGTCTCCTCCATACAAAGTAGCTATGTGTCAAATATGACTATATAGGATTCTGATGTGATACTGCAAAAATATAAAAAGCAATCAAATAATTTTTGGAAACGTTTACAATCTATAATTAGCAGCTTTTTCGAGATCTATTGAATTTGTAAACATACATCAATTGCTGACAATGGCCATGAATATTGTCTCAAGGTTAAGTTAACTTAAGAAGCAGAGACAATTGCTAAACTCTGAACCATGGTTGGTGTACTCTTCAATATTAAAAATCTTAATTTTAAAAAGTACTTGCACAACTAAAACATATCTCAATTTTACTTTATACAAAAGTAGAACATAAGGCAAATATGGTGTATTAAAAACTCTAATCATTTAAAAGTATTTGGAACGTAAGAAATATTTTTGGTTTTTATCATTTTTACAAAGTTTAAGTGCCTGGTGTTGCCACATCCAGATTAGGTGCCGCAGCGGATGATCGCTCCACTCTTCAGTAGATTCAAAGGAATCATTTAAATTAATTTTTGGCCGAGGATAAATATATGACATAAAAATGTCGCTGACTCCCGGACTATAGATTGCTTTTAAAATAAATTTTCGAATATTACAAAATACAATCTCTAGATCTCAAAACAACGAACCAGCTGCTTGCCCGACTAAAAACCGAATGTGCGTGCAACAGATGACAACCCTCGGAACTGCTGCTAGACCTTTATCTTAAACTTTTATATATAAACTGTAAACTAAACATCGTGACGCATATATATAGAAAGCATAACTAAAATGAATAGTACGAATTATAGCATGAACACTGATTATCTTTTATTGCATCTCGCTGCGAGCCTATTGTCTCACCAAACTTCCCCGCCCCCCGCACGCTCCAGAGACAGTCGTCACCCCCCCCCCTCGATCGCACCATCGCACGTGCTCGAAAAACAAAACCTGGAATATGGCACGAAACGGTCAGTACCTCGCTTTAGCCACCAGAGGCCCTCGTTTTCAGTCGAAAATGTTTAATGCAGTCTCGCCCATAAGCGTCGGCGATCTCCCTTTATTTATGGTCGAACATAATAGATATGTGTGTGTGTGTGTGTGTGTGTGTGTGCGCGCGCGCGCACGCGTGTGTGTCTACAGATTGAAGTAATACATGGTAAATTACACATTTTTACTGTATTAAGATTGTGATTAAAATTAGGAATTCAACAAAATTTGTAAGAATTTAAATTATTATTATTATTGAAAAATTATTGCATATATTTTATGAGTAATAGTTTGACTAAATTATGTACAAATGAAAAAATGTATATAATTATGTTTTTCAAATTATATTTTCTGTATGCAGTACAATTTTAGAATACGCAGGTAATATTAATGAAAACTTTCAAACTATACAGTAGATACTAATATCTCTGTTATATAGAAATTTAATCAAAATCCTTAAATAATATTTTATTTCAATTCATAAGATTTGCTTAAATGACTGGCACAAATCGAAATTAATGAAATAAATATAAATTTTTATTTCAACATGTACATCGATACTTTGACTCAAAATTCTTTTATAATAAAAAGTTTATATATACATAATGTATATTGTCAATATTTTAATATTTAACAATATAAATATAAATAAGCTCCCAAATTTTCAACTTGATTTTATTTTAAATTAATGTAATAATCCTACCGATAAATATCTTAATTAAATAGTTACTTTTTATAAATAATATACAAATATGATCTAGTAATAATGATTAAATTCTACATTTTATACGTTCTTTATGTCTTCAAAATACACTATAAAGTAAATAGATTAAAATTGTCATTACATATCTTTATAAAGAAATTGTACTTTGTTTCAATACAGCATAATGGTGGATGATGATCATATTGTTCAATGTAGCCTTTTTAGTGAAGATAAGTCAGAAGAATTAAATAAGGTTTGATTACTAAAATCTTTTACTTTTAAAATAAATCTTTTTAAATAATATATATTCTTTCTAAGTTTTTGCATGCATGCATAAATGAAATATGTATGAATAGTGGACCAACATTCCGTCAATTTTCAAACATTAATTGGACTAATGAGGAATTTATAAAAATGCATAAATATATTCTAACATTATTGCTCAATCCAAATTGTGTATACAGAGATGAAGAAAAAGTACGTTCTGAAAAAAGAAATTACATTTAAATAATTGTATTTTAATGAAAATTAAATTCTTTATTGTAGATGCCACAACAATATCATGAACTACCAAAACATGTACAGCAAGCAATATGTACATGCTTAAAAATACGAAAAAGTCAACTTACTGATACATTATTGTTTAATTTTTCTAATAAATATTCACCAACTTTACATGATTTTGATTGGAGACTAAAGGTACTTCTTTAAATTATAAATATTGTTTATAATTAAAAGAGTTTTAATTAATATTACTTATATTAAGAATACAAAAAACTTTTTTACTTATAGTATATAATGGGTTCCAGTAAAATAGCATCAATAAGAGAACCTCTTTTACAATTGGATTTTATATTAAAAGAAAAACATTGTAAAGAAACTTTAGAATTAGAATTGAACAAAGATGAATTGGAAACATTCATAAATACAATACAAAATGCAATTACTTAAGGAATTTCATATTCATAATGATGCAATGTTATTTCATTGGCTTTATCTGATACAGTCCATGTTTAAGATAAAACAAACAAAATGTTTAGATCACTAAAAATAGACCCCACTTTTATGGTTTAAATTTTAAAACTGATCATACAGAAACATAAACAAAATCTAATGCTCAGAAAATTTTCTTATATATAGATATAGTGTAAATATGAATATTTTGGAGAACTAGAATGAGCTAGTAAAAACTTATGATACTATCGATAGAAAATTCTGAAGATGCAAAAAACTATTAATGTAAAAAAATAAACAAGATTTAATAATGAAAACCTTTTTTGTTGTCTCATGCTCACTCTCTTATAAAAGTAACGCATCTGAAATTTGTTACGTGCCCCAATATTTTCTCTGTATCCTGTAAAGTTCAACCATTGTTGTATAAATTATAATTTCGAGTAAAACATACTTTAAGTCATTAATACATAATAACTTTAAACAAAACGTAGACCTTAAATTGTATGTTTTCAATTTAAATAAATTTCTGTTCAGTATACTATAAGTATATTAATGGAAAGCTTATATTTTCATATATATTTACGTCGTGTTGGATACCTACAACTATTAAAAATAAATAATACTTTGATTAAGTCTCTAGCAATGCAGATAATAATTTTTTCACGTTTAACCCTTCCTTAATTTTAATTTTATTTATTATATAAAATAGACATAAGATTATATATAATTAAGATTACTACTTATATATTTTTGTTTACATTACATATTTTCCATTTGCATTTTATTTATGCATAAATATTTTTCATTACACATATAAATATTTTAATAGCAATAAATTGTAATTAATCATTAACATCAAGTTAATATTAAATTATGTAAAAATATTTGTAAATAAATAAAAGAAACCCAAAAAGATGATCAATATTGTGTATCAATGCATTGAAAGTATATGAAGCTTTTAATTAAAATTAATCAAATAACATTTTTGTCATATTTCTCGTGAATTAAAAAAATATATTTTTTATTTTTTTTTGTTATTGAACTAGTTTGGATAAAAATTTGATTCTAGATCTATGTTATTTCATTTGAAATAGTTCTTCGTATTTTTAATTTATGTTAAAAATTAATTTGTAAAAAGAACAAAATTTTTATTACTTTTTACAATTTTTGTCATTCATTTCTTACCGTCATGAATTGAAATAATGATAAAAAACGGCAAACTTGATTTAATGAGTCAATTATTCATTTTACAATGGATATATAAAATCAAAGTTTCAAAAATAATTTTATTATTTAAAATGCACAAAAATAATTAATAAGAACACAAACTATAACAGTAATACTTATCTACTTCTATTCATTCTACTTCATACTTATCTAGTTTAATTTTAATAATATACATTATTAAAGGTATTTTCAATGAATAAAAACCAACCTGCACCAAATTATTTCGGCTAGTTGTTTTTATTGTATATTTTTTTATATATTGTATATTTATTGTGTATATTTTTTACTACATAACATTTGATTTAATAGTATTTTTATTGTATGCAAAAATATGATTCTAATATGGAAAATACAAAGAATGATCTTTGTAATATAGGTAATATAACTATTATAATAATGATTTATGACATAAATTAAAAACTGTTTTTAAGACTCCTCCTGTCAGCTACTGTGATGTACAGTAAAATATGATACTAATATAAAAATTGATTTTCCTACGCACACATGTAAAAACTCTTTAGTACCTGCTAGTACTATTCATAACTGTGTATAAAATGTGACGGTATCTATATGCATTAGTGAAAACTAGGCACTTTGATCGAATCGCAATTCTTGAGGGGTAGAAAGCTTAAAAATATAAGTTTTGCAAAATCTTATATATATTTTTTACTGCGATAGCTTTGCATACTCAATTATAAAAAAAGTAAATGCAAGAATTAGATAATTATACACAGATCACTTTAAAAAATACTTATTTTAAAAAAGCCTAGTTTTTGTACTAGATATAGAATTTTATATCATGTACTTGTAATGCATAGACTTAAAATTCACATTACTCACGTCCGTATTTTTAAAATTGTTATTATTGTAAATATAAATTGCATCTAAGTCTACTTTTATTATAAAAGTAATGTTTGTATCAACACCGGTAAATTTTCCACTTAATTTGTATCTTGAATATACTTTTATTTATTTTATATTTCGTGCGCTATATATAATTTGAATTCTATCTTGTGATAAAAAAAACCAATGCTTACAAATTCTAAATAATTGATTAAATGCTAGTAAAAAAAGGAATATGTAAGTAATAAGGTTAAAGAAATAAACAACATCAATACACTTGTTTCACAGTTTATTATAGGTTATAGATAAATGTAGAATAGTTTAGTTAACTATTATAACTGCTGATCAAAGATATTGTGGACTGTATAACGCTCGCATTTGAAAACTTTCGTATACGATAAAGCTGCGATTGCGCAATTTTCGCTCCCGACTCTGAATACGCGCGCAATCGTAGTGGTCATCTTTTACATCGAATAGTTTTCAAAAGCCATCACCAGTCCGACACGGCGATAAGGGTGCGCAAATGAAAATAATTCGCTCTCGTCGCTGAGCTTTAAAATCGTCTCGAGAGGAAACGGTGAATTTCGTTGTAAATATTATTACAGACAATGTTTAAATTCCCATTACGAATAAGGTTTACTATACAATTTTTAATTTTAACTCCTCTTATTCTTACTCTTTCGCTCTCTCTCGCTCTCTCTCGCTCTCTCTCTCTCTCTCTCTCTCTCTCTCTCTCTCTCTCTCTCTCTCTCTCTCTCTCTCTCTCTCTCTCTGCCTCACTCGCGCTCTCTTTATATCTCACTCTTACGCTCTCTCGCTCTCTTTCGCTCTCTCTGTCTCTTTCTCTTTTTCTTTCTCTTTCTCTCACTCACTCACTCACTCACTCACTCACTCACTCACTCACTCACTCACTCACTCACTCACTCAGTCAGTCAGTCACTCACTCAGTCACTCAGTCACTCACTCTCTCTCTCTCTCTCTCTCTCTCTCTCTCTCTCTCTCTCTCTCTCTCTCTCTCTCTCTCTTTCTCTCTCTCTCTCTCTCTCTCTCAAGCACCCTTTTTCATTCACTCATTCTTGCTGTCTCGCTTTACTAATTAATAATATATCAATTTTAAAATCAATGCCGCTCATGCGAACATTTATGACCGCAGATTCTTCCCCTCTAATCTGTTCTCTCGCTCGCTAACATTTAAAAATTTTATTATTTTTGTTGCATTCCAATCTGAGTCGAGAGCATGTATGCGATTTGACGGTTTTTATTTTTTAACTATTTATTTCTTTCTAATAGTGTAAATTAAATTTAAAATTTTTTGTTAATTCTATTGATCTCTACGCTACGGTTGTAATGGAAAATGTTTTCGTTAAAGATTATTTAGTTTTAGTTGTCGCTTCGCTTTGGGAGATCCGTATAAACGTAGAAACGTGGTATGAAAACTTGAAAAATGTTATGTTCCGGTTTACAATATTACAATTAAGTCTTTCTGTTTCATTTTTCTTTTATTTTTGTGCGGGTGTTTCATTTTATTGTAAACAGGGAAATATTTATTGAATATCAAAAAGTTATTACGATGGACTTTGTCTCGTCTGCAAAATGTGGTATTTTTTTTATACTTTTCGACTTTTCAAACAGACGCTGAATTTACACAAACGCATTTCCTATGTCTAGATTATATATCACTTACACTGTTCGAGTTTAATGTATGCATATCTTATGATTTTTGTTTGTAGTTATGTATCTGTGTTTTTGAATGCATTTTTTTGTGTACTCGCAGCATTTAGGCTTATCTTTTTTGTTATTTTATTTCGCATGGAAGAGTTTGCACCTGCAGTCTTGTTTGTCGTTGATTGTACAAGTACAAAAGTAGCGAAAAGAAAAAAATCACAAAAGCAATAGATTATTATTTTGTTTTCTTTCGTGCACGTAAAATTTGTCTACGATTACTGAAAACTTGCGCATAATAAGTATAATAACATGCGGCATGTATTTCCAATTGAATCTGTTTTCTTATTTCCATCGCATTTGCAACCTATTTTTTCGTTCGTTCGAGCATACTCCTATCTCTTATCCATTACCCATCAATTCATTAAATCCCGCTTTCAATTTCACTTCTTTCTTTTTCTTTTACACTTATACTGACATCCATTCTAATTTCGCAGATAAACTTACAACCGCGCACAAGCTCTTGTGTCCATCGTTCCGATTTTAATTTTTTTTTATTTTTACTTTTTAAAAACCAATCATTGCTCGTCACATTTACTTCTTTCTTGCTTTCTTTCCACGCTTCATGTTAGAGTATACAATAGTTGTGTGGTTCAGGAGGCTACCACCCTTTCCGTCTTCTTTCGATGATTCTCTTTTTCCATTTTATCTTTTTTTCTGAGTATTTCCCGCAGAGTACATAACGATCAGCGACACATTCGCGATCGAAGAAAAAAATGTCAAAAAAGCCCTTATTCTCTCCATCGCCAGTTGAACGCTACACGCAATGCTGCTGCTCTTCTTTTATTATTAATATTAATCTTAATAACAATTAATGACACTTTAAAATTTCTACACTGCAGGGCAATATCATCGTAACCTGCTGCTGGGCACGGCCCAGTATTAAAAAACTTTCTTGCTCGTATGCTCGCCTCGCGAAATAGATTATAAATCGGCAATGACTCTCGATTTGCAAAACCGGAAAAGATCGTTGACGGTCGCTTCAATCATATTTTTACTAATTTACTTTTCATGAATTTGTTTCTTTGCGCATTTATTTATCTTATATTTTTTAAATCAATTTTCTTTTTAATCTTATTTTACGCTTGCAGTTTTAATTATCTCATTGTATCAACTTAAATAAATCGACCATAGCCTTAAAAAACTACACTTTCTTGTCCCGTCTATTCATTCGCTGTCAAGTGCCGTAATATAATTAATTAATATAGGCCTACTATAAAAAGTCTGTATGCTCTCGCGATGTCGCGTTCTGCATTTATTAGACATCGTCGTCGATCTATACTTTTATTTGTTTTTGCTGCTGCTGCTCGTAACGAAAGAACGTCATTTTCGGTTTTGTTGCAGGAATGGTCCAAATATACATATCTATATAATATACTTTTTTGGTTTTAACGAGAGAAAAAACTTTCTTCTTCCCAAAATACAATGCGGTTAGCGGCGCTTATTCATTCAAGTTGTTTTGATGGACTGAGTCAGCAACAATTTCCTAAAAGAAGCAATGACCTCATATTAATATTCTAGACAAATATAAAATATCACTTTATAGTATAATAGTTAATTAAATTCCAAAAATAATGAATATAATTTTTAATCCTTTTATGAATAGACTTACTTATTCTCAAAAACTTAATTAAATACAGTGTCTTAACTAAAGTCCCAGATTATATTTTTTTTATGAACTAATTTAATAGGTTTATAGAAACATAAAAGAAATATTTAATAATAAATTTATATTATTCGATTCTCAAACTTAACAGACAATCAAAAATCTAATTGGATATTTGTTATCGCAGTATAATAAGCAATACAAAAAAGAAATTATAATCAGTAATGTATAATAATTTTGACAAATTTTGTAACAAAGAAACATTACTAATAAAGAAAGTTCACAACATTTGGTCCAAGTTAAGGGAAGTAACATTGATTACGTCCATGTAGTTTCTTTGTTATTATCAATTAAAATCTGTCCAATTTATTGGAATCGGTAGGCAATTGTCTGCTCATGTGAATAAATTTATCCACACATCAATTGACAATAACCTGGAAACTATAGGTGTGAAGACATAAGTTCATTCATACATTTTTGCTTTCAATGTTATTTTTTTTTAGAATCCGACGGCGAAAATAGGGATTTTCATGAAAAAAATTTCTCTGACCATTCGGTATATCCAATTTCTACAGGAAAAATATATTAATTTATAAGTAATAAGCTACTAAATCTTGAGAATTTAAGAATGCTAGGTCCTAAAACTTTTCAGGGTTCATTTTGCACGTAATTGGAATTGCCTCCTTCAGTTTGGACCAAATCTGCGGTCGCGGTTTCAGCTGGTAAGTAGATTTAATCAAATTATATTCTATTAATAAATTAATTCAAATACTAAAAACTACAGAATATTTTTAATAAATATATATTAGATCGAACTCATTTATAAACTAATTAATACAATTGAATTGTACTTCTATCGACTGCCCATATACAAATTAATAAATATTTTTTATTGGTCTTACAGTCCAATCAATTCCATCCAAAAATAAAATAAAATAAAAATAAAAATAAAATAAAAAATAAAAATAATATAATAAAAATAAAAATAAGAAATAAAAATAAAAAATAATAAAAATAAAAATAAAATAAAAAATTAAAATTAAAAATAAAAATTAAATTAAAAATTAAATTAAAATTATAATGACAGTCAGACTGTCCTTGTTTACATTCACCTCCGTAGACTAATCTGAAAATAAAATATTAGCTGAAAAAATTCTTTGTTAGTAAAGTGCAGTCTGACTGTCCGCAACACCCTTACATCAGTCCCTGATGAGGAGCCGTAGCGAGCTCGAAACGTTGGACAAGTCTTCAATTAGGTAAGGGTGTTGGGGACAGTCAGACTGCATTTTACTAACAAAGAATTTTTTCAGCTAATATTTTATTTTCAGATTAGTCTACGGGGGTGAATGTAAACAAGGACAGTCTGACTGTCATTATAATTTTAATTTAATTTTTAATTTAATTTTTATTTTTAATTTTAATTTTTTTTTTATTTTATTTTTATTTTTATTATTTTTTATTTTTATTTCTTATTTTTTATTTTTTATTATTATTTTTATTTTTTATTTTATTTTTATTTTTATTTTATTTTATTTTTGGATGGAATTGATTGGACTGTAAGACCAATAAAAAATATTTATTAATTCATTTATAAACTTATTAATTTTACTTTACAAAGTCATAGGTGTAATTAAGCAAAACTTACATTCATTCCAGCACTCTCAATATTTTCATTAACAGCAGCAGCAACGGCCTTTTGACTGATGTCTATTTCTTCAATGGCCTAAAAACAAAAACTTGTATGAGAATTGTGTACGTAAAAGAAGTTTAAAAATTTAATTGTTTAATGATCATATGATATCAGATGGCCCCTCGCTCTACTTTCTTCACAGATCGATAATTTTAATATTAAGGATCTGCAGGATTAACACTATTCAGCGAACAGTGTCAATCTTAGGGCGATCATCATTTAAAATAATATTAATTATAAACTCCAAATTTTTTATATTTTGAGATTTGATACATTCTTGACAATGTTGTATAAATTAAATTATATCAAACACTGAAATAGTAAATATTTAAACCAAAAACTGACATAGAAAATTATTTGTATTTGTCTGTAGCACGTGAAATAATATTTTTAAAAATAAGTAAAGACTTTAATATAACAAATAATTATAAAAATAAGTAATTTCTAATATAAATTTATAGAATAATTCTATCCACATGAAACGAAGTCATACATAATGAAAATCACAATTTTAAATAAATTTAAAAATTATTTATTAAGCTCAATTATATTACTACAAATAAAAAATCCTATTAAAAAACTTTTAATTATTTTATTAAATTTAAAAAGATCAGAAGTAATATTCTTTAAAGCAATAACATTGTTATCGCCACATTGGTAGACATTTAGTCCAGAATCCACATTTCAAATTCCAATTTTCACATATTAACAGTTGAAAATGTATTTATACAATCAAAGCGTTTTTCATTATAAGAGAAAAATATTACAATGTAATGTCTATATAAAAATAGAAAGTCAGACTTTCTGAATGAGAAAATATTCGATCATTTGTACTTTAATATTTAAAACAACTTGAAAATTTGATTATATTTATTGTTAAGTAAATTAGTATTTTTAAGAATTTAGAAGTATATATATAATTATGTTAATAGGGCTTGCTTGTTTGGAACACGCTACCCGCCCGTTTCAATAATTGAAGATAGTATTTTTTTTATGTCTGCATAAGTCTAACAAAGAGATACTCGGATATATGGACATTGAATTTCATCTGCATTAAGCCAGGTAACTGATTAATTTCAAAATGAGCTTAGTAAAGGTATAAGACTCCATACTCCTTTCACAAGATATAGTACTTTCTTACTAACAATTAGTAATTAAATTGGATATATTGTAGAGTCAGATTAATTTTTTAAATGAAAATCTCTACTTTTGGTGCAGGGCTGATGCAGAAAAAGAATTATATTTTAAGCCAAAAAATTCTAATGAATTTATCTGCTCATATGTATAGTTTCTTATTTATTATCAATTGAAGTTGGGCCGATTATAAATACGCTAGTTCGATAGGCAATTACCCGTTAACGCGTGTAAATTGTACCCAACTTCAAAATAACTATGATAACACTACAAAAAAGTTTATCTATATATTTCAATTAAAAGTATAACGATCATTATGACAATATAATACCATTATGTAACACAACACAAGCTACAAGTTAATACCATTCTGTTTCAGTATATTTTATTATATCTTGGATTGCATTGACTTGTAGTTTTAACAGGTGTTTTATCCCGCCATTATTGACATAATGTTTATATGACTTAGATTAAAATAGACCAACTTTTATGTGGTTTGTACCTTGTTTGACGTCAAGGTGGAACATAAAAGGGATTTTAATTCAATACTAAGTTTTCTGCTTTACCAAAAAATTCATTATAAAATAAATATGAAGAACAAAAAACCTTTATCATTTAAATATAACGTTAAAAAGCGGTTCAGTTCTCTTAAATTTGAGGGCACATCCGGTGTTAAAGGCGGGATTTCAATAAAAAAAAACTTGCCATTAATTTAATTTACTTAGAAATACTAATCTTAAATAAGAAAGTACCATATCTTGAGAATGGAAAAGCGCTTGGTCCTGATCTATAACATGCTCGTTTTAGTCGTACTCAAAATAACCTTGCCCAATCTGAACCAAATCCATCACCTTCATATGTATATGAACCTCGTCTTGTAAGTTTTCGATTTTAGAAAGTAATTGCACGTTAAATATTTTTTATATACGTATACATAATGTATACATAAACGCATTATCTTAATATTTATATATATTTATTTTATGATTAGAATTTGTGAATGCTTTTTGATATAATAGAAAAAGAACTTAATAAAGTGTTCACAAACATTGTTGCATATCTAGGATGGCTATTAATTACTATGACTATTCGTCGTAGCTGACAGGAAAAATTGCCCACCCACCTTGGTTACTGAAGCAACATCCTCGGTAATGACGGGTGCGGCAGGCTGAGATGTCTCAACCGGCACAGCTGGTGGCGGGCTCTTGGGAGCCTCATCTGCGACGCCATTTTCAACGACCGCTAGCTCGGGCTTGTTATTCTCAACAACGGCCTCTGGCTCGGGCACGCTCTGAAAATGTCAAACGTTAAGCATGAGCTGATAATACTCGCTCAATCAGAAAATTATGCCGGCCATGCAAGCGACTTGTACGGCACGCACACTCATAGTACTGTGATTATTTTAGACATTTACTGTTATTGTTTAAAAACATCAATTGCACTAGACATTCATTAAGCGCTGCGGCATCTATAGAAGGCGGGATTATCTGCGTTTCATATGGTTTTGAATTCAATGGATACAAGAGAATAATTATTTAGCTGTAAGGGTATAAAATCTTTTATGTAACAGTCTCATTGCACGGCTATTGAATTCGATTTTGAGAAATTAGGTATAAAAATTCGATATTTGTAGTCAAAGAAACATTGATGACGAGGATAGAAATTCTAAGTTAGTATTATCCCAACATGCATCTTTCAAGTTTTAAGCTTTGTGGAAATAGATATAATGTAGTTTAATAGCACAATCTTTGCACATTTTCGACTAGGTATAAAAGTCAAATTAAAACAAAACAATGAGTAATATGAATTACGTTAAATAAATACTACAATTTTAATAACGCCACGTGAAAAATCCAATCTCGTGATTTCGGCTTTAAAATTGTAAATATTAATAAACATTAATGTATGCAACCTTGTTTAGTTATTAAAAATGTGCTTGTATTAATCCCATTAATTCCACTTACAATTATTTCCTCTTTTTCATCCTTGCAATTTTGCCCATCGCTATAATGAATTCCAGTGATTATTAATGATTGAACAAGACAACCAACATGCAGTATATGCAAGATGCTTTATGCTTACTATAAGTCAAATGCAATTAAGGATTCTAACGTAATTTCGTCTATCAGTGAGACTCGTTCTAATAAAATAAGCTACACCGGGCTATTGATAATATTAGTGACATAAACGAAGAATAGTTTTGAAAAAGATTCGACAAATTGAACGTTTTCTGCAGGTGATCTATAAAAAGGAGATGGTATTTTAAAAATGTACTTCTACGCTGAATTAATTATAATTGAAAAATCTCCTTAGACGGATAAGATGTTCAGCATTCTCACACTGCGATAGACGTCCAATTGTAATCATCAGAAGTACTTAAAAATTAATGCCAATTTTAATCGCAGTGTTAATATTTATAAGAAAACCAAGAGGCAAAATAACACAGGTACATAATGTGGCATTAGGAAAAAGTAGGAGTCTTGGACGGTGAATTGAGGTTTTTTGTCGAGAACGTTAAAGCATCCTTATGTTAATTCATAATTATCACATTCGTAATAGAAAGTCAACAAAGGAATTAGGGAGGTAGAGACTAAGAGTGCGAATTTCCTACAATGCGCCTCGCAGTTTACCAATTTTTTACTCATTGATACACATCAAGTACTTTACGCATCGATACACATCAAGTCTCAATTCATTCTATCCCAAGCTTACTTTACCTAACTTAACTTAGATTCGGTTCGATAACATATTCCCAAGAGTCAACATCACAGTTAAGTGTCATTATTTGACACTAGCATTTATTTCAATGTATTTTAATGAGTATTATTAGCGAGGAAGCCCCAATCATATCGAACTTGTAGTGGTTAAAACACCAATCGATTTTTCAATCGGTCACATTTATTTATTAACGTTCCGGTATGTTCGTGCATTAGTCGTTTAATCTGCTTACAAATTTTCGTCAAAGCTACTAAAATAAAAAAAGTGCATTTCAAATTTTAAGAAATTCAGTTGGTTATCGACTGAAAATAAAAGTAAATGAAAAAATGTTTGAGTTTATATTGCGACTTTTACAATGAATTTGAACATATTTTCTAGTAAACTGAAGATATGGTCATAAAACGAATTAGAAGAGATTGGTTATTAATTCGAAATATTTTGAACGTAGAGAGAAGATCGAATATATATACATACACGTACATCGTAAACATTGCAAATCATTACAATGATAATATTTTTTCACTTTTAAAAAGATTCCAGCATTTCTATATTAAATCTAATAAAACAACTTTGCGTAGAAAGAACTACAGGTATTTCGCATACTATCCAAAATTACATGCAATATTGTTTTAAGATCCTATATTAGCCCGTGCATGTATATGTCTCTCTGTGATTTGCTAACAAATGTATCTTCCAATGTGTAACAAGTATAGAGATGCAGATACACAGCAGTCACAGTAGTAGTAGGTAGAGGTAAACAGCATTTTATATCACGTTTCGCTCAATCGATAACCATTCTGTCGATTGAGAAATACAAATTTATTCGCTAGCTTTGACTAGAAGAACAGGCTCAAACGATATCGCAAAGTTCGCTTGCAAAGCGTCCAGAAATAACATCTGCAGTATGTGTAACAATAATAAAAGTTATCTTAAATTTACAAAATAAAAACTCTGCGCGTAAGCTCTGCAGAGTCAAGCTTTCGCATAATTATATGTAAAGGCTACAGTCGGTATCGTTTGTATAAGCGTTTCCCATCCCATCGTTTTACTCTCATTTTCACGACATGGACATTAATAAATTGATTACAAATCTATATGTAAACAGATTAAGAAAAGTTAATCTTCTCTCCTCCTCCCTCACTCTCTCATACTTTCTCCTGCGACAATCATTTACACTTTAATCTATTTATCGATCGCATGCCAAGAGGTGGTCGAGCTGTATTGAATCGATCGTTTGTTTTGTGTTGCATTAATCACCTGCACGTGCTCCTTAGTCTTCTCCGTTTCCTCATCCTCCTCCTCCTGCTCGTGGTGCACCCCGTTCTGCAGCGGCACCGCCGCTGCTAAATGCTCTTCTATGTCGGACCTCGTCGTCCTCGTCGTCGTATCTATTGTCGTTTCATTTGTCGTTTCATTTGTCGTTTCATTTGTCGTTTCCTTTGTCGTTTCCTTTGTCATCACCGTCGTCGTTGTCGTCTCTCCCGTTTCCGCGGTTTCCATCGAGGTTTCCTCGACTTCGTTCTTTACGGCGTCCTCTTCTTCCGTCGGCTCTTGAGGCGGCAGCGGGTACTCAACAGAGTCCTCGTCACCGAAGTCACCGTTCTCCGTCGCCGACTGCTCCTGGGGCGAGGGAGGTGGCAGCAAGTCCAGCGAGTCGAGCCTTTGCTGCTCCGCGGTCGCCTCCACGGTCGCCTCCACGGTCGCCTCCACGGTCGCTGTCTCTGGCGCTACCTCGGCCGCGGCCGCCACCCCCTGCAGAGCCTCCTCGGGCAAGGTGGTGGCCACCGCGTTATCGAGGATCACCGCCACCGACTCCTGCATCGTCGTTGCGGCGAAGCTCGCGATCTTGGATGCGGCGGCCTCAAGGGGCGCGGGCGACACGGGTAGCGGCGGCGGCACGTCCTCGGGCACGTCCTCGGGCTCGTCCTCCCGCGGCAGCGAAGGCGGCGTCGGCGGGGCCGGGCTGCTGCTCTGCCCGGGTTCGGCGCGGGGCACGGGGAGCGCGGGAGCCGCCGCGGCCGGCAGCAGATCCGCGCTCAGCGAGTTCATGAGGCTCGCCTCGAGCTCGGCGACCTCGGGGTCGCAGGGAGGAGGAGGCGGCGGGGAGGACGCAGCGGACTCCGCGTCCCGGAGCTCCTGCGCCTCGGCGGCCCGCTGCGTCTCGTGCGGCAGCTTGAGGGCCTCGGCAAGGGCGCTGGCGCTGGGCGTGCCCTCGTGGGCCCGCTGCAGAGGCGAGGGGTCGATGGGCGTCGGGGGAGGACTGGAGGGCAGGGCGCACGAACCGACGGAAGCGGAAGGAGTGGGTGGCGGAGGTGGGAGGCATATTTCCTCAGTGGTTTTCCTCTCAGTGATAGACGACGTAGCGGTAGTAGCGGTAGTAGGTGCGGGCGCCGCGATCGGCAGACTCTTTGCACCGGGACTGACCTCGACTTTCTTATCGGCGACGGGAGCTGGGGCGGAGGCTGGCTCCGCTTCGGCTGGAGCGGCGGCCTCTTCCTTCTTGGATACGGGCTCCTCGGCGGCTGGAGCAGCGGCTACGTCGGTGGCTGCGGGCTTGGCTACGCTCTCCTCTTTCTTCTCCTTTGACTCCTCCGTTGGACTGCTCACAGCGGACTTGTCCTCGGGGGTGGTCACCACGGTGTCGGCTGCGTTGGCCGCCACTGCCTCGGTTTCCTCGCCACCCTGAAATGCAACGAAGAGATCAGAATATTTGCATGGTTCGATTGTCAGCTGAATTTTAATTAACTTTTAGCGATTCCGCTATAGATATAATTATATACATATATGACTACACTATACGATCTGTAACTTGGAGGTTCCAACCTTCTTAAATCTTTTATAAAAATCAAAAGAACGGAGAATTAAAATTATGTATTAAATTTAGACATATTCAAAATTCTAGAATAATATAAAAATTTACATCGATCAAAACTTTTCTATCCTTAAGAAGTATTTAATTTAATCGAAGCAAAAAATTTATCAGGATTATATTTTTAAAACATTAAATAGCACGAGTTCTAATAATAATCTAGAGTAAGCAGATAGCTGATTGTTTTAACTCGTAATTTTGTTAAATCATTTCAACGATATTTCTTTAAGCTATGGAATATTTGATTTAATAGTTGCTTTAAAACTGAACATATGCATAATGCAAAAAAAAATATTTCTATAGTATAAAATTAATCAAGTTGTTGTAACTTCAGGATAACTATATAGTCATGCGGTTTGATTGAAATAATCGCTTGCGGTAGCAATTACGTAAACAAAAGGCAGAGTTCAAGTTCAATTCTATTATTAGATCATTGTAAGATGGTATAGAATTTCATTCTCTGAATATGTCGTAGGTGTAACAAATAGTGCATTTTTTTGCAACTGCGCCTTAGATATTGAATTCTTTCCTATTGACAGGGATGGATAGATCAGTATTTGTTTGCAACTGCGCATAATGTCATTCAGGTCATATGATGTAGTTCAAATTTCAAATATAAAAAAATAAATATTGAACGTTTGATATACGTTATTGATATACGTAGAAAAAGAAGGAGACGGATTAATTACTTTTATTTAAAGATTGTCAATATACCTATTTTACGTAACATAAAGAGGACTTAGTTTTCTATAATTATCTAATACAAATACGATAAAATGTTTCTGAGTAGTTCTAGTCAGTGGAGCACCACAAAGACAATAAAAACGGTCGATAATCTCTTTTTTCTCGTACAAATATACAAGATGAAGTGACTGAATACCTTGGTATGATAATATAATTTTAACAATCAGAGCTAAGTACTGCAAAATATATCATTTGCGGTAGCATGATATATTTATTTAATCAATGCTAATAAAAGGTTGCCAATAAATCTGATAATTATTTTAAAAAATAATCGAAATAAAGAATAGTTTATTAATTAAACTTTTATAAAATTTTACAAATAGTATAAAAAAAATATTTTACACAGACTTGAAAAAAAAATAAAAAAGAAAAGGTTGAGAGCACTGAATCATATTTTTAAGAGATATAAAAAAAACTACGAGATCTTCCTCATTTTTACGTTATACTATATTCAACGAGTTAACGATAACTGTATCGAAAGAATATAGATAACCCCAGAACAAGAAGTCGAGAATGGATATATATATATATATATATATATATATATATATATATATATATATATATATATATAAGCAGATACGAATTGACAGAGTAAAATGACAGAGACAAATTAGGACGAAATATAAGATAACAGGATGTACAATGCAGCGGGGCGTTGGCTTACTTAATCAATAAAATCGAGAGCGAGAGTTACTCGGAGGAAAGAGGACGGGCCCCCGAGCAATATAAAGTGGCAGAGATAGGAGAATAAGGAATGTGTAGAAAGAAAGCAGAAATTCCCCTTTCGCCCTTCTATGATCGAGAGAGAGCAATAAAGATACAGTACATGTGCACTCGCGGGGGATTGTGCGAAAATCCAGAATCCTCACTACCCCTCCCCCAACGCAGAGCAGTAACAGAAGGGAGAAAGTGTAGCTCACGGGGGGAGGGGCAGACAGCCAGCCAGCCAGGGGTGACCAAGCGTGTCAGTGTGTCAACCATTTCGCATGTGTGTGCGCGTGTGTGTGCGCGCGCGCGTGTGTGTGTGAATATATTGCCGGAAGCGAGACTTTGCGATATGGCTTCCCAATAAAGACAGCAGCGCTGCGCGCTAAGAGGTACAAAGCGTGTTCATAATTAAACGTTCCTCTCAAAACAGCCGTGTATTATTTTACCGACTCTGTTCACGAACGTGCGAGCAATTTTATATCGCATTTTCACCTCATAATATACTTTGTATCTATTATATATAGATTCACTGGTAAACGTGCTGTTCCAGCGCTGAACTTTCAATTATATGTCTTGCACAAGTAAGTTTCTGCGCATGAAGGATGTAGCTTACGAAGCGTGCATTTTATTTCAGTGCATATATTTTCTAGATATTTTCTAATGCAATCGACCGCAGAACTCTCGTACTTCGCCCCTTCCCTCTCAAGACAATCGAGGAGCGGGGCCCTCGCCAGTCTCACCCCTCGCCATGCCTCCCCTTTTTTTCTCTATTTTTCGCCACACGCGCGCGGCAGTCGCTCCGGCGCGTTGCCCGACGCGCCCATATCGATCGTTCTGCGAGCGAATTTGAACAAAGAGGTGAGAGGGGGGGGGGAGTTTCGGAGCACGACCGCTTTCAATTTGGTGAATTAAAAACATTTGACGAAGGGCTGTTTGCAGTACGTGTACGCAAGTGCGTGCGCGCGTTTAAGCTCGGAATTATCGATCGCGGCCAACGAGCGATGGTGAATATAAAGGGAGCCTTTGCGACAATGAATGGAGGGGCCGCTGCCACGCTGCGCTCACGCAACGGAAGAGGAACATCGAAGTCCGCATCGTTGCTATATAAATATATTGTATATATGTGGTGGCTCGATTTTTGCCCCCATGCTTTCTATCAAATAAATATACGCTGAAATTGAATATTCGAAAATTCTTTTAAAAGTCCAGATGCTGAGCAGTTACACACGCACACACAAAAGTAATGGCTGTCTTACAAAATATAAGTAAGATTTAACCTTAAGACAGTCGAGTTTCGTTTAAGTTTTAAAGTGTTCGAATGTTTTAGTCAATTAAACTGATCAAAGTATTCGAACAGTTTGAGCCATTCTAAATTATTCGAATAGCTTAAACCATTCTAACATTTCAATTGCTCCTATTATTCTGACATCAAAAAATTCTCAACTATATAGTTGAAGCGTAGTTCGAAATTAATTAATTTAATATTGTCTCATAAATAAGAAATTAATACAACATCAAGCCCACCTTGTGCTCCTCATCGTCTACCGCCCTCTGCATGCGACGATCATCAAAAAAGCTTCTACACGCCCCCTGGCCGAGATCCAGCGCAAGCGGGATGAGAAAGAAGAGAAGAGCTTTAATGAGCTTCCAGACGGAATTGTTATCGTTGCGGCATTAGAGCATACCAGTAAGACGAGGTACATCTCTCTCTCTCTCTCTCTCTCTCTCTCTCTCTCTCTCTCTCTCTCTCTCTCTGTGTGTAGGGGGGGGGATCATGCGTATGCTATAAAATGGAACGATTGTATGTTTAATAAGTAGGCTGCACGGATAAAAGATAAAAACTCCTTCCTCTACGTAGTGTCGACGATATCCAGAGATAGAGTTATTGAATATTCGATATTTGATGGAGCGAGGGATGATAGGGATAAATCGAGCCGGTTTAATTAAACTAAATTCTTTCGGTTGTGTAGAGAACGCCATAGAACCCTGTATTAAATTGCCAAACTTGCGGGGCGAAGTGCCAGATTCAAAATTCTTTAAACGCTGAGCATAAAAGAAGTTATGATATGTATGTGTATGTATATATATATATATATATATATATATATATATATATATATATGTATATATGTATGTATGTATGTATATATGTATGTATGAAAAACAAAAAAATATATATAAAAGTCTCAATCAGACTTGCAATAAAAATGTCAAATGGAATTGCGCTGAAACAAAATTTTAAAGAAATACGCAAATTAAAGAAAACACGTAAGATATCAATGGATGAAGGATATATCAAATTCAACAAAGTATGACAAATTACACTTAGCTGCTTGACGCTCGGCCATAAACCCGACCTGCATCTGCATCAACAGGGATCGCGAGTGACGTAGTCATAGCATTAAAAATACATTAGTCTAATTTTCTAGTATCTCCTCACTCCCCAGTCTAGGAATGTAACAGGCAGCATCATATGAGCTATATAGATAATAGGATCACCCGAAGGCTGAAACGCGACCGATATACGCCTTCGCCGCATCTATGATTCATGTTGATTTTTACGGAGGAGGGGGGGGGGTTAAAAACGCTTGATCATAGCTCAAGGAATAAGAGAGAAATGGAGAGGGAGGTGGCTTTTCGATTCTTTTTTTCTTTAGAACTGGTTCTATAGTTTAGAAAAGTACGTTTGAAAAACGATGGTACGAAGTCGACATTGGCGTGCGCGCACGAGCGTGGTAAAGATGGAAGACCGATCGTTTGGGGATTGTGAATGAGCTTAGATTATGTAAGGATAACGCGGAACGATCATAGTTTTTTTCACAATGGGTGTGGCAGATTTTACGCATATTGAGAGCACTCTATAGATATTGGATTTATGAACGAACAGTACAGATTTAAAAAAAAATATCGTTTCAATATTGCCGTTGGATGAACGCATTGTTAAGTAAAGAAATTGCGTTCTAAATTCACAATTTCATATATACCCTTGCTACATACAATTTCTCTTATTATATTCTTTTCGATCAACGGCAGAGAAAAAAGCAGTTGCGTAGACAATTGGGAAATTTGTCAGTATGCATTCGCAGTTGACAAAATTTAAACTGTACGAATGCGAGAGAAATCGAATTAGGTGTCTACTAAAGGTCTTTATCAATCTCAATAAATGTTCCTAATTGTCTTTCTGTGCGTGCAATACACAATGTGAAGCGATCAGTTATATAATTCTACTGATTAATTTTCTTTTCTTCAATCTATACTGAGAGATGGTTCCGAAGAATTATTGTAATTGCTATAATATGGAATGTTTCGCTGTTTACAGATAATAGAATTTTATTCGTATGTTTTCTTCAAAATTTAATCAATTTTTAATATAATCATTATGACTATTTGCTCATTTTACGATGAAAAATCAAGAAATTTTCTAAAATTTGCCACATTCCGCAATCCGGTTAAACTTTACACTAATGTTTAATGAAAAAGTCTCCTTTGTATTTAGTTTCAAACAATTCTATAGTTGTAACGGAGATTACTAATGACAATTCTGATTATAATAAAAAAATTGAATATAACAACTTGGCTTTTTCACCAAAGCCCTTGTATATACACGTTCTTACTCTAAATTTAAAGCAAATGACTGATTAGCCGAGATGAATGAAATTTCAGGACACTTTATGAACACCAAGCTCTTCGAGGCGACGACGCCTACAAGAAGAACAACCATTAGCCAGTAGCTATAGTAAGTAACGTATAACACAGAAATGTTCCAAAGAACAAATCAATAGTGTAAATTAATCAGATATCAATACCATTGTCCAGAGACACAGCGGAATAATAAACGAATCGGAATATAAGCAAGCGGCAGTCGTGTCTGTATAAACGGCCATTTTACTATACATGTATATTGTATATATACAGTAACATACAATCGCCTGCATAATCTAGCGGAGCAACAGTAGCATCGCAGCAACAGCAGTGCGCGGGCCCGGTGTGAATGATCCGCTTCGACGCTTCTCTCTTTTATACGCGCGCGCGCGCTCATCAAATGTCGAGTGCTTTCACGTGAAATTACATCCGAGGAACTCGCGTAAGGGACTGCGCAATATAAACGCCTCCACAAATTGATCCGTAATCGAGTTGCGCCGAACGGAAAGGCGTAGGACTCTTCGCGGGTGATGCGCTTTTTGGGGATTGCGGGGCTCTGTTGACGATAACAGCGGGGCGAGGAAAAATGCCGCGTGTGACCTGGGACTTTGAAAATTTATTTATACATAATATACATTACGTGGCATGGAGAGAAATCGATTTGCATTGTTATAAGGCACCCCCTCCCCACAGAGCGAAGCTTCTACAGCGCTTTTCTAGAGTTTTATTGGATTTACGCGGCAGATTTTGCAGATCAAATATGAATATTTTTCGGGTATACGATAGAATGATTAAACAATGCTCGCTCGTATATCACTGATAGTTTGTTCAACAAATATCCATTAGTTTAATATTCGCTTTTATTCTTTATCATTGATAATTTAGACACATTGAAGCACATCTATTAAAAGCTCTTATTATCAACGTGCTTTGGCAATAACAATAAAATAGTCGCATCTATATAAAAGAATCCAGCAATTTTCTAATCTTCATAAATTACAAAAAAGTTTTTCTCCATAATAATTTAACGAGCTTGCATCTCGCTTTATCATACATATATAGAAGCGACCCAATGACCAATGGATCTTATCAACATTCCTTTCGTACTGGAGCATAGTCGCTGCACACACGATGTTTTATAAGCAGTGTATATATATATATATATATATATATATATATATATATATAGTCGTAAACGAATATAAACTGTGCTTCTGCAATCGACAAGACGTTCACTTCCGGCCGCCATTGAATGTACAGTGACTCACACTTACTCATGCGTCTACTATTTTAAAGATCTCGGCTATTTATAGAATATAACCATCAAGATGGAAAGATTAAACCGTTCTCTTTTCAAAATGTATATCGGCACACGCAGTGCTTTAAATGCACCTGTATATAATATAAAATATGAAGTTAATTGGAGTATCCTTACGGAAACTTGATAAAATAAATTTAAATAAGAGGTATTAAATAAATAAATAAATAAATAAATATATATATATATATATATATATATATATATATATATAATACTTGGTTAGTTTAGGCTGAAAAAAAAACAAAAAGAAATAACTAAATCAGCTCCATGCCGTTGAAGTTTGGTAATAGCATATATTGCACTCTTAGTCAATCTCGAAATTAATTTATTAACACCAAAAGTATTCAGGACCTGTGCGGTTAATTCGCAAACCGGAGAATCCCCCTCTCTCCGATTATCAAATACAAATTCAACACAGCTGTGCGGGGAATTCTTAAGCCATCCCGCGTCGATGGTCCATCGGTCACTCTCTAATATAATAATCAGGAAAGTATTATATATATATATATATATATATATATATATATATATATATATATATATATATATATAAACGCGTGAGTTAACGATCGTTTCAAAGGGCCGCCAACTAAACCAGTTGGAAAGTGCATCGACGTGCATAGCGTCTTCTATGCATTCTCCTCCCCTTGCACCGAGAGGAGTTCCTTTCGCCTTGCTGCGTGCGCGTCGACGACGTGACACATGGCGCGCGAAGAAGTCTATTTTTGAAGCGCATCGCCACGTGACGCGCGTTCTCCGAGGATTCTATAGACAGCATGGCCAATCGCCGACAAGATAAATAGACAACAAAGTGCAATGTGACGAAAGCACACACATGCGCGCGCACTCTTCTCGAGCTCGCGGTACGTGTCCAGCACTTGACTAAATGGACAGGAATTGACGAACTTCGAGTTGCTGCTAAGAAACAAACAAAGAATAACGGATTTCGTTGGATTGGCCGCTTTGTTTTTTTGTGGAAGCTAACTCAAATGTATGGATGAAACGAAGCTATGACGATACTAAACGAGGCGATTCTTTAAGGGGATATCAGTCAAATCTTACCTCCATAATGCCACGTAACATGGCAAGAGTTGTAACAGCAATTTTTGATGAAATTAGAATTTCTGTACTTCAATAATGGAAAACGGCTATTTAGAGAGCTGACTGTTACAATAAGCAGTCATGGTATGGTTGACAATTGTGATAATAATAAAAATTACTAGGAGAAGTTGTGAATGGGCTCGAGGCTGCAGACTTCGACAAATATGAAATGTTCACAAGGGCAGAATATATGACCAGATAATCTGTCCTTACAGTCGCAATTTTTACTGTTTCCACAATTATCCGGTACATTATTTGATTGTTTATAGTGAGAAGAAGCTCACTAAACAATCGTTTTTCATTATTGAAGTGCAGAAATTGATATATAGTAAAAAAATCGCCGTCAAGACATCTCTATAAATATAAATTAGCCAACCTTAGCCAACAGTATGATCAAGATCAGCAGCTAACATCTGTGCAACATATAGAAAAACTGTATCAACGATGAAAATGATGTGGATTGTCACTAAAAAGAATTTATTACATTAACTGTAGTATTATAGAAATATTATAATGTATAGAGTTTTACTTAAAAGTATATATAAATATGTTTTAAAAAGTTAAGCAACACACGAACACTGCAAACATTAGTAAATTCAAACATTTTATTTGGGTAAATAAAAAACGAATCATTTGATTAAATAATAAGTCATAAATATGGATCATGCTCCGAAGAAGAGTGTCCACGAGGGAATACACTCTCTTATTCCTCGAAAATTGTGTATTGTTAACACTCTCGCACGACAAACTGTTTTTATCGTATAGCGTACTTTTAACTCAATTAAAAGATTTTCCAAAAAAAGTGTAAATTGTGCATTAGTACAAGGAACGCAAGAAGCATAACGTCCGCGTGCATCAGGTCCTCACTGTGGGACTCAGGTTACAACACGGTGGCTTCCCCCCGGTAAGGACAGCGAATAGACTTCATTTGGATATAAGCGGATTAGGTTCGTTCTCCCGAGCTGCCATGATTCACTTTATTCAGTGCGGAAGTAATCGTTATATATAAACGTAAAATTTGTGCTCGCAAAGGCTGCGGAAGTCCAAAACCGCTATTGTAAGAGCCGAGAGAAAGAGAGAGGGTTAATATGACTCAAGTCGCTACCCGCAACGACACTTTCTTTTCCACTCTCAATCCAGGAAATTTACCGACCCTCTTAGACCTTATCATTGCGCTATTCTTGCTCATTGTTCGCTTGGTGTGATATTAGTTTCCAGGTCGTCGGCTGCATCCGATTTTAGTCGAGATCGGGTGAAATATAACAACAGTCGTACCTGCGCGTCGGAGTTTTTCCAGAACGTTTTAACGAGCGTTCGGCATACTTCGCCAGGCTGAAGGAAATAATTATGTTTGCTCAAAAGTGGAGTCAGGCTCGTTAAGAAAAAGAGACCATTCGGACTTATTAAAAGAGCGCCCGAGTTGCTGGAAGCTTTCATTAAACTTAGTGTACGTTCCCCCGTGCACAACAGAACTTGCGAGACGCGACCTCAATCTTTACGTCGGCACGGTACTGAAGATTAAAGGAACGCAGCGCGTATATGAGAAAATTAAAGAGGACCGTACCCTAAAGTTTGAAAGCGAAAAATTTCTTGAGTAAGATTAACCCAGAGGAGTTCCTTTTCAATATCTCGATATAACCCCTAGTAAAATCTTTTATAAATATATATTTTCTTTTCGCGCGCCACAGACTCGTCCCTTTGATCCCAACGAATTATTCTGGAAGAAGTAATATAATTTACTATTTCATAAAACTTTAATGGCTCTTTGAGAAACGGAAATAGAAGAGTTCACGGTTAATTCAGTATATGAAAATTCAAAAGAATACAATTTTTGCAAGATAGCAGCATATCTGAGAGAGCGCAATTTCTCTAGTAAGTATGAATTAAAAATTAATTATTCAATAAATAAATTACTCGAGCATATGAGCGGAGTATGAGGAGGCAAAGAAAAGAGGAAAAACGCATTAATCAAACTTTAAGAAAAGAAAGAGAGAAATGGCAAAGTACACTGGTGCGATCCGACTGGTTTGAGACTCGTCCAAGCTGGAGCCAATCGATGGATCGCCTACACGCCGCGCGCGGGCGCAACTGCGAGATCGCTTATCGCTAATGATTATCGGTTATCTTCAGCAGCACCTGAAGATATTTATAGAGGACATATCGCTTTAAGTTGCCCTATTCGCTTATATAAATCTGTGTTACCTGCGAGCAAGCTCTTTACAATTAGCGGATTCAAGCTGAGTGAGCCCAAGGGATGGATTTCAGTGCGGAGTAATTTAGATCACACGGTGCACACGCATCCGTAATGAACCCTGCTTATTATTATTTGATGTTTAACATTTATCAGGTGTTATCGAAGTATTTATAAAACATCGAATAAAATAATAAGCACGGGCAAGTATTTTTCCATTCTTTTCCAAATGGAAGATACGTATCTTTTGTTAAAGGGTAAAATTGTTGATCTATTAATCTATGCCGCGATCATGCACCCGATTTCAAAGGATTTCATTGCAAATCTACTGCTGTTGATTGCAAATCAACAGCAGTCGTTGCAATGATGACAATAAGATATTTAAAACGAAGAGGTGCAAAGAAAATAATGTTCCAAACAATCAGAAAAAAAGCAATTGTTATGAAAAGTATTATGATCTGTTTGATTAAATTTTTAGTATATAGTTAGCTGTCCAAGTTGTCTAGTCGGAGCATTTTTGTTTCGAACCTTTCACCAACAAAATGTTAAATAGACCCAAACAGCTAATCTCCAACAGTTGAGAGACTTGTTTTTAAAAGCGACTCGCAATAGAATAGAAAGAATAAGTTCATGAGAACCCCCAGGGCAGAGGAAGATTATACTAGGTTCCTCTGTAATGAAGAAACGAAAACTATGAAGCAGCTTCCGGCACAGATACGACTAAAACAATAACTAAATGAGACCGCAAATCGTGCCATATACCGCCGCTCATTTCTCCCACATAATCGTCCTCCTCCAGACGAGACCAAAAAGAAAAACCGCGACCGATTCTTATCGACTGCTCTAGAGCAACGTTACGATAAGCGCTGGATAATACTTGTGCGTCTGGCAAAAGTGTGATGCGCGCAAAAAGCCACCGGAGCAAGCAGAAGATGCGGGGCATGAAAATTTGAAAACGGATCGTATTAGTCGGCGTGCAAACGGCAAATATCTGTCCCTCTCTCTGTGTGTTGTGTGCGCCCGTACCCTGGTCTGCTCGTCATCGTCATCAGCCTCGCTACTAACGCCGAGGAGGGGAATCGCCGCCAGAATCCGCCGAGCTCCCCGTGCCAGGAGCCCGGCAGCCCTGCAGACTCCGCCGCCCAGCGTCCGGCCTACCTTCAGCACGGACTCCATGATTATACTGTTCCTTTCTCTCTTTCTCCCTCTTCCTCTGGTAGCCCTGGGCCCCGCAGGCGTATTTTCTCTATATCTGCTCGACGGAACCGGTCCTCCTTTTCCTCCTGGCTGCGGCAGCTTCTGCTCCTGCTGTTCCTGGTGTACACTTTTTCTCTGTCTAGCGCTGCTCGGTACTCCTTATTGCTGCCTACTCGTTACGGGAAAAGTGAGAGATAGAAGAGAGCGAGAGAGAGAGAAAGAAAGAGAGGGGGGGGGAGAGCGAGAGAGAAATAAGTTGTGACTCGCAAGAGGAAGTGCAGAGGCTGCGTGGGGAGAACGATCGAGCCCTCGCGATAGCGTTAATATAACCAGCGAGTCTGGTTTATCTGAACGACATGGGCGCGTGTACGCGTTTAGTCCTCCAAGACTTCTTTTTTTTATCTATTTCTGGATAATTTTAAAATAGATTTTTAAGATAGGCTATTTTTGAAATTCTGCTTAAAACATCGACGATGTTGCCAGGTGTAATTAAACAACTGATCACAGTACAGTAAGTTCTAATAAATGGACCTTTGAAGCATAGTAGTTTTTGCGGTCAAACATTTTACTTTAATCACGTAAAACATGTTAAACAATACTTTTCATATTCATCGTGAACCATTCTACTGGTAATAAGCGAAAACGCCTAACGAATGATTAGATATATAATATAAAAAATTTAGTAGACAAGTAATATCGTTATATTTAATTTTCAATGTCAAAAGCGCATAAATTAGAGCAATGGCGCGCCGAAAAGCTTCACTGATTCATTGGTAAAATCTATTATGCGTAACTGTGATCTTCGCTTACGAGAAAATTTTCAGAGTCATTCTATTTCTAGTGTGTAAGCGCAGCGAAATACTTTAGATTTAGAAATCTATCTTGGTAGTCTAATTTTATACCGAGGTGCTGCTTTTCTCAAAGCTCGCTACAATGAACTCAAAACTTTCTTTTTCAAAGAATTATCGTAAACAATAGTTGCATTTAATTATTGAAAACCAAATTGTAAATGATAATAATTATATTTGTTGATAATAAAATAATAAAAAATGCACTACTATTTATATTTTATAAAAATAAGTAAAGAAATAATAATTAATAACACATAATAAATTAATAATTGATTACCATAAATAATGTAACAATAGTAAATTTATGCTTATGAAAAAATAATTTAATCACCTAAGATGACTGAAGTTAAAATTAATTTAAATTAAAAGTATAAATATTGAAAAGATCAATTTGACCATGAAAAGACTTTTATTTAAATATTTAATTCATTTTTTCACTTGCAGAAAACTAATATATGAATAAATGTTTAGTTGAAGTTTTGAGCCTTGAACATATTTCAACAGTATTTTTGAATTTAACGTTTTGATTGACACCTCGCAAAATCTATTTATAGAAATGCCAACATAGAAGTAAACTAATTTACGTTGCTCCAATCCAATCGACAACAATCATTATTGTCTAAATCTGGGATGAGAGTTTAAATACTATCAATATACGTGAATAGTATCACGATTAAAAATGAAGCCAACAGGTTTTACACAAATTCGAATCCACGCCTTTCGATAAGCTCGATCTGCTCGCCCTCCCCCTTCTCTGTCTCTCTTTCTCTCTCTGTCTCTCTCTCTCTCTCTCTCTCTCTCTCTCTCTCTCTCTCTCTCTCTCTCTCTCTCTCTCTCTCTTCCACCCCCTTCTTCCTCCTATCTTTACAGTAGCAAAACGAACTTTTGCATATGGTATACCGTTTTGCGCACTATAACGTTTATGTCTATATACGTGTTTTCAGTTGGACCGCGATCCACGAACTACTTGGAGCCGGCCCCCGGTGCCGGCGTCTTTATATAGAGTCTCGGTCGAGCGCCGCGCCGCGTCCCACACGTCGTCTTCGTCGTCGTCGCCGTCTCCGTCGTTGGGTGCACTCGATGGAAAAAGGTGAGGAATAAAGCGGGAGGAAAAGAGAAAGAGAGAACGCAAGACTAAAAAGGTATAAGACAGAGGGAGGAGGGAGAACATAGTATAGGCGTGGAACGCACTTTGGTTATAGAATATAAAACATATATATGGGTAATGTACGCGAGTAGGGGGCCGAAGTGAGAGAGAGCGAGAGCGAGAAAGAGAGAGAGAGAGAGAGAGAGAGAGAGAGAGAGAGAGAGAGAGAGAGAGAGAGAAGCAGGAAATGTTAATGCGGAAGGAGATAGGGAAGTATAGAATTATGTTATTGGTTCTATAGTTACTTATATTGTTCGATCAGACAGCTTTCTGGACACGCTGTTTGTCATTTGCAAAAACCTGCCCTCAATGAATTGTACAATATACATATACGATATTATCTGTTCATTCAGTTGCAATTTATATAAATCTGCATAATAAATAAAACTTTTTCAAATCTGAGATATTTTACAGTAAATTCAGTATGTATTTTTATTTAAATGAAACAAATAAATTATGTTTTAATCATACAAATTTATGTAATATGCTGCAATGAATGACATCCCTGGGCTATTCGGAGTTAATTGATTTGGAGAATATCGCCATATGCTAAATCATTTCAGACATCAGTCGTATGTGCTCTAACCAATTTCATAATATATACGAAAATAAATAAATGCAAATGTAAGGTAGAGTTCACGTTGAATTTTCTTTAATTAATGATATATATATATATATATATATATATATATATATATATATATATATATATATGTTTAATTAAAATTTTAATTATCCTTATTTTTTTTTTAAAAAAAGATATAATTCTTATAGTAGCTTACATTAATGTAAGTAGTAAGGAACGAAAGTTGGAAAAGTTCCCAGCCCTAATTTAGAACGTCTTGATCGACATTTCATGAAGAATAGCAACACAAATATGTATTTATATGACTGTATTTTATGGGATTATCCACTATAAATAAATAAACCTGCGAAGGTACAGAAATGGCGACAGTTTCAAAGTACAGAATCGCACAAAATCTAATTCGATATCAAATGTCGCAATTTTTTTATTGCAAAAAGTCCTAACGGAGGCACACGTCAGGATCGATTCGAGTTTGAAAATCCCGCATGTTCATCTTCGTTGGTCGATTTGAAAAAGGAAGGAAAAAAAAGAGATTTTTCGAACCAATGATACAACGCTACCTACATGTGTGTATGTGTGTGTACGTATGTATATATATATATATAAAGGCAAAAAGGACGTTTGATCGACAGTGCATATAATATCTTCTCGGTTTTTCGTTCGGAGAGCCGTTGCGCGGTTATGTACAATATTGCTACGCACTGCATCGGGACTCCTCGCTCTCCTCTGCCCTTCAGCAGTACGCGAGCAATAAGAGGACAAAAGGAGCAGGCAGGCAGGGGGTGTGCAAAAGGAAGGCGTCGGCATCGGTTTTACACGACGCGAAAAATCAGCGACCACAAGAACCGCGGCGCGCCTTGGTCCGTGCGCAGATAATATATATATGTATGGATAGGTATATAGGCGTATATTTCTATTCTCGGCGACAGAACACGAGACCACTGCGAACCTCTATTTATCTCCCCCTCTCTCTCTGTCACTGGAGGCGCATCGCGGAGCTGTAGCACACACCGCGAACAGTATGTCAGGCAACAACAGCAGCAACATCGGACTGGCTCGTGATATAACAGAAGTCCGCGTGCCGATCGAGATATCGAGTAGGCACCCGTGCGAGCGCGCGTGGCGCGAGCGAGGAAAACAGGCGCGCGGGGTGATTATGGAGGGAGGGGGGTTCATCTAGAGGATATATTAGAAAACGTGGGCGCAGTTCCCGCCAACCTCTCTCCATTCTCTGGCGTCCGATTGCTCTCGCTCGTTCTGGCTTCATCTCATTTCTCTCGCGTGCGCGCACGTGCGAGGGCGACTCGGAAGGGATATACTATGCAGCGTGCGCGAGCGCGCATCAAACATCCATTGGTCGCATACGCAGCGGCACGGCAGTCCGCGGCAGGGCCTGTCTCTCGGCAGAAAGGAAGGGGGGCGGAGGCAGCTGTTTTTCTTCCAGGGCTTAGCGCTACATCTACGCTGGGCGATCGGTGTCTCGAGCCTGTACAATGATAATGATCAAATCGCCCTGGAAATTTCCAGCCGCGGATAATTGCGTCGCGAACTGTGTGCGTGCCAGAGTCCGTCCGCGACGGCTATCTTCCTTCTCGTTCCCTCAATGGTCGAGGGAATGGGGTAGGCGCGATTTTAGTTAATCTCACAGGCACACATACATGCCCCAGCTTCACATATACACATAGGAAAATGTATCGAAGAAAACATCGGCGTGATAAACCGGACCTTTTAATCTATACCATCCTTCTCTATTACATTTAGATTAATCATAGAAAGTAAAGTTCGATAATTATTCTCGCTAAATTTGAACAATTGGAACACAGTAGGCCATTATTGCAAGATATGCTAAGAGTTTTCCACTCAAAAGGAAAATAATTATTTTCGCGGTGTGTTTTGAATTGACGGTTGGTAAGTTGTCAAAATTCACGGATTTAACAAAGGAAATGATTATTTCTTGCAATTATGTCTAGATTTTCATTCGTTTAAAATTAGAAAATCGTAAACCATGAAGTTTTTACACGAAAAATCGAAAATTAAAGATTTGAATATGATGCTGTGCTAAAAAAAACCTCGCATTAGACAAAGCTCTTCATCTCTCATAAAATACGAGTGGAATCAGAAGGCAACATATTCTCATGTTGTCAGGCGGCAATTCAAAGTACAAGAGCATCGAAATTCTAAACAGGTCACCGGCAAAAATTCGCTTCTAACGTAATTCAGCGCCCAAAATTGAGAAGAAGCTTCGACGGATTTCCGACGAGGGCAGCATCGAGCAAGAAGCTTCTGTTTTATTTACAGTACCCAGTGTCGGAGCGTCTTGGTGGAAGGAAATGCCCGCGCTGCTGTTTTACCATCGTAGCGGCGTACGCAGGCGCGTGATCGAAGGCGACACCTTGAGTTCAACGCTGAAATGTACTGTCTTTATATTTATATAGTAACAGACTAAACTTTGCGTAGATGCGTAGGGAAAGTATTATTTTGCTTACGATTTCAATTGAGATTGAAAATTAAGGAGAATTTGAATGCGAACGTTCTTAGAAATGGCTGATTTAGTTAAAAGTGTAGCGTCGACTAATTGCCGTATTATATTATATACCCTGTTTTACAGAAGAACAGATAACAACAAGTGAAGCAGACTTTTCTGTGTGTATGCGCGCGCGCGTGTAGATATACCATTCATTTCTTGCTAGTATGCGCATAGCGACGCAGGAAAAAGGAGAAACAAGTAGTCGTCCGGCAAATACTGGGAATGCACTTAACTCTATTAAAGCGAAAATTTAACGGGGTGACTGCGAGGATGCGCTCTCTACGAGTAATACGAGGCGATGACTTATTGCTCCTTGTCGCCCGCGCGGAGGAACTAATTTGAGATCTTGCGATCAATAGCTGCGCGCACCAAAGCGACGATTAGTCCTCTCCAAATTTACGGCAAATGACAATAATGGATTTATTCAGCTCAAAAGTAATATTTATATACAACGTTTATATAAAAGAGTACATTCACAATTCTGAAATAATTGCATTACATTATATAATACATTTGTATTCCGTATATAACCTATATCGAACCGGTTCGGGTGCTTCATTTTTAACGTAATTTTAACGTAAACTTTTATCGCGATGGCTAATAGTTTTAGTAAAATAAACTTAGCATTCTTTCAAATTGTGTATCTGAAGTTGATAGAAAAGGTATTGTATAAAATGTTTTTTTCTTCTTAATTTTTAAGGAAAGAATTTATACGCTGATCCCCGCCGAAGGGGGCAAATCCTCGGCATAATCATCACGCCAAAGTAACGCTTACTTCGCTTGTCTTTCATCTCTCCGCCCTAGCTCGCTTTCAGAATTCAACAATCGTGGCTCGTCGAAGAAAGCGCCCAATCAATTTCGTAAAAAATTACATATATCTATATATAAGTAGATAGCGAGCGATAACCAATAGGTTTATAGTCAGATTATATGGCTGTATGTGCCTCGCCGGGGCGCGGGGCGCAACGAAGAAAAGGAAAACGGGGCGAGAGATGAAAAAGGAAAAGTGCAACGCACGGATAAACGCGCAGAGGCCTCCCCGCCTGTCTCCCCGCCTGCCTCCCCGTCTGCCTCCCCGTCCTCTTCGTTAGCCTCTGATTATCGCGGCGTGCATAACTGATCGGCAATTGAGCGGCTGCGTGCGCGCGCGCGCCCACACACACTATGGTGGCGCGGCGAGAGAGATTCATTGCTCATTAGGGGGCTTTTCGAGTCGAGCCCGAGCCACCCCCGCGATATTCTTCTAATTGACACCTTTACGGGGGGAGCGGTAGGGGATAAGGGGAGCACGGCGCGGAACGCTGTCGCTGCAGTCGCGCCGCCTCGGCCGCCTTCCGGAAGAGATGAATGTCGTTTGATTCCTGCGAGCGCGCCCAGCCCCGTGCCGCGCGCGGGATAGTTACTTTTAACGAAGCTTCGTTCCCGCCGGAGGAGAGGTGGGGCGAAGGCTTCGCAGAACCGGGTCCCGATGCCTGGGATTACTCGTTACGGATTCTGGTCGGGAAACTTTACGACCATCTGGGATATCGGCCTCGCGCGCGCGGGACGAGTGGCTGGCTGGCTGGCTGGCTGGCTTTTCTATATAGTTTTATCCTTTTGATAATTTCGCTTCCCCTCTACCTCTCTTCCCTGAGTCCTTTATGGTTTAGCGAGATATAGGCGCGAGCTCGGCGAGCAGGTCTGAGAGTTAATTGGCTCATATTCCGTTTAACGAAGCTTTCAAGGAAGGTGTCTCGAAAGTATACCCGAGGGAAATTTTTTTGGTTAAGATAATTTTGTATGCGTATATATAATAAAATTTATGGTAGAAAAATAAGCGGTAGAAAATTGTGAATTTATATATATATATATGAAAGGATTTGCTAAAATACAATTTTGTAGGATAGCTCAGTTATTTCAAATTTTCGCAAACGAGAATATAAAATAAATTATATTTATTCCTCCACTTAATTAGGAAATTTCGAATTTTCCATTGAATAATTACTAAATAGATTAATAATTCGATGTTTATATTCAGATTTTAAAACATGCACATAATTAATACCACTAGTGAGTTTAGTTATCAACCCTATTATTTGATGAAAAACATTAACTAATCTATATCCTTCCGATCCCTATCATTCCTCCGCCAAAAAAACGAAGTAAAAAAGCCCCGTGTACGATATCGTTTAGACACACACGCGCGCTCGCTGTGAGAGAGAATCAAGCATCATAGAATCAAAATGCGGCGGACTCCCGCCGGCGCGAGCGCCCGTAATCAATCCTCCCGCGACTGTTGTTAATTTTCGAATTACCACTGCGAGTTCTCCATGCATCCGGAGCCCATTAACGAAAAATCCGCACCGTGCCGCAGATTTTAAACATTTGTTCCACTCGTTCGGGGGATGAGGGCTGAAAATGGTACGACGACGGGTACCGCCTCCGCCTCCTACTTCTCATTTCTCTCCCATTGCCTACCACCGACAGGAAGCTTCCGTGGATAAGCGGGGCGACGGGGAACGGTGATGGAAGGGGGAGAAGGGGGCGCCAAAAACACGAAACGCCTCGTTATAAATATGGCTCGCGTTCGTTATCAGTTCGTAAATCATGGAGGCGCGTGCGTCGAGCGGTACAGGGAGATGGTTGTGCGCGTGCGTGCGTGTGTATGCAGCAGTGTACAGGCGCGTTACGCGTTAGTCAGCCACCCCATGCGCGAGCGGAGGCTGCTGGTGCTGCCGCTGCTGCTGCTACTGTTGTCGGTGTAATTTATGGCGAATGCGAGGGAGACTTTTTTTCAAGAGTCTCTCGCGAGGGAGCGGGTGGATAGGTCGATTGACCCAGTTTGTTTTCTCGTTAACGGCCCAGTCGACCTAAATTCTCGCGAGCGGAAACTACACGCTGGGGAGGCTGGTAATGTCGAGATTCGGTCCCTCAATTTGGGGAGGAAGGGGGGGGGGAGCGGCGGCTACGGATTTTATGGCTTCTCTGCATTAATGGGAGACTCTTGTACATACGATAAAGACTTTGAATGGAAACCGACGAGATTATTTGAGGAGCGTAAATTTGTGCGCCGCACCGCGCCAGCGTGTGTACTGGAAATATTGCATAACTGTTACACGATGGTAAGAGGTTCAATGTATTACCGGTAAGATATAATTTTGATGTGTGCAATAATTGGCGGTGGGGAGGAACAGACGAAGTTAGAGCTACAGAAAAGAGAACCAAATCACTTCCTATTTAAAATGTAATACGCAAAATGGTTATTAAATTACATATATATTAAACTCGTTTATTATATATTCAATCAAAAGCCATAAAGGCACGTTTTGACGTTGAATGCTACCTTTGGCACAGTCAGTTTCGGGGTTGTACTCGGGATATCCTTCCATTTATATAGACATTTTTTGTTTATGATTAAAATTTTCACTATAGTTATTACCTGAAATTTCAAAGGAGACTTTTAATTTAGTATCTAACACTGTAGTATTATCTATTCGCGTAAAAAATTAGCACTTCGCATAGAAAGTACTTTTTGTGCTAGCATCAGCTCTTGTATAAGACATACCATTTGCAATCTTAGAAGATGAACGAGAAAAGAAAGCTGTCACGTGCAGACTCTCTGACGATAAAGAGAAACACAAGAACAGGGAGAGACAAATTCAAATAACGCATTTGCGAGCGTACAGAGAGAACGTGTCTTTTCCTTCATTAAACTTTATCAGTATCCACATCCAAAATATTGTATTTTCAAGCTGCGCGTGCATTTTTGTTTATTATTGTCTTTTAGAATAAACCAAGGTTTTGTGGTCGGTTTATGACTGTTAATGTCGAAAGAAAAATTTAAGAAATAATTTCGATGAATAAATAGGCCAAAAATTAATCAAAAAATTTTTGAAAAAATCAGATCTGCGAAATTATTTCTTTAAATTTGCTGGTAGTAAAAGTTCATAAAAATTATGGTGTATCAGCGCACTTTGTATATTTATGTTTCAAATAAATTTCAGATTTCACTAAAATACACCTTTCATGTTCTATACATTGTTTTAGTTGGTGGCATAATACTTTTAACGGCAACAAAATAAACCATAAGCATTCTGAGCTAAAAATCAGCCATAACTAGTGTCGAACACAAAGGATATTCCACACCATCGAGATAACACAATAACTTTATATCTAATATTATTTTAAATATTCAAAACTGTTCTTTACACTATAATTATATGTATTTTTTATAGTATTTGCTATTAAATTTTTTATATCGAGAATATTTTTAAAAAATATATGAGTTTTTTCTAAATTTTTATCAGTTTCAGTGCTCTCGTAAGTATATCATAAGGTTAAGCGTATCACTTTCTTACTTATTTCATTTTTATTTATTTTGAGAAACTAATGTACTTACTTATCCAAGTCGTAGAGATAAATAACCTTTATAATACAGAATTAAAAAATTAGATGATCGTAAAATTATTGTGTATTAAATAATTATGCCAGTCTAGATACATTTTTTATATACAGACGAAAATCTGTTTTTTTATGCATTTAATTTTTCAATTTTTCTCGTAAGCGAATCAATTGAAATTATTACGACTATTCTAATCTAGAAAAAATATTCACGTTGAAAATAACGATATGATATAAATTGCAATCAGCTTTGAATTAAATATATTTAATTTGATACTATGAAATGACTAAATGACTAAATACAATAAAACAGTCAAGGAATCATACAAGACAACCTGCTTCTAGAAAAAAAAGCCAAAAAAAATTTATGACCCGTCTATGCCATCCTTATAAATTATAAGAAATTCGCTCTCTCGCGGAGTCGAGAGGCTCTTATGCACATACGTATATAGATAAATGCGCGCGGCATCGGGCCAATCATTTAATGCTAAGCTCAGCAAGCGCGCCGTTTTGTCAAGTGGGCAATTAAGCGCGCGCGCGACTGATAAAAAGAATTTAATTAGTAAACGCCGGCCAACGCCGTCGCAAAATTTACGGTCCCGCGGCGACGGCGTAGAGCGCGCGCCGCCGCGGCCGCGGCCGTGAGAGATTTATCGCGGCCTTATAAACCCCGGGACCGGCAGGCGCGGTGCACGGCGCTGCGCGCGTCACGGCTCTCGCTGCAGCAACTTCTCGTCGACGCGCGACGGCCGCGTCGGCGCCGTTAATCCTTTCCCCGCGAGTTTTCCTCACCGCCGCGTCGCCGCGAGGCTTTAGATTATATAAAGCGAGGAAAGAGCAAAGTGCGAAGGAGCGTGTGTGCGTGCGCGCGTACATGCGCAAGAGAGGGACGAAGGACGACACAATGGTCGGATAAGAAAAGCAGCCGGAGAGAGGCTACATGACTCGAAATATCAATTTTATCGCCGGGCGTTGCGAGATGGCTCGTTGAATTTTTCATGTCCGCGCGCGCCCGCTGTGATTGCGCGCACCCCCTGCACTCCTCGCCACCAGCCCGTTGTCGCGTGACAAAAATAAAAAGACAAAAGTCCCCAATGGCTCGAGCGCTAGAGAAGGCCGCGCGAAGCGGTCTCGCCAACCGTATTAAAATGAAGAGCGGCGCTTCCAAAGCGTCTTTTTTCTCATCTCTTTGTTACGGAAGCTTGTAGGTATAAGTCAAGACTTAGATTTACGAGGAGGAGCAGATTTCTATTGAATTTTGTCTTGGGCCTCGCGCTACCTTGCTGTATTTGTATTTTACGACCATTTCTGCTTGAGATGTCCGTGTATAACTTTGTACTAGGAATATAATAGTGAATAATACTCCACGTTAATATCGAAAATAAAGCTTTTTCTTATTGATTACAATGATAATCCTTAATTCGTTAAAAATTAATATAAATATAAGCATTTAAAATTAATATTCAGGAAAGATCAAACCTCCATTATTGCAGCTTTTATGTTTCTTCATAATAGTATTAGTAATATCAAATCCAGCTTACCTGTAAAGAAAAAAATGAAAATTAGTTTTGAAATAAAATTTGTGTGTGTGTGTGTGTGTGTGTGTGTGTGTGTGTGTGTGTGTGTGTGTGTGTGTGTGTGTGTGTACTTAAATGCAAAAAAAGTTATCAATTTAAATTCAATTCGATTAAAAAAGCAAATATTTCTAGATAATGAATAATGAATTAATATTTAAGTTCTTTCAATTATCCTATGTTTACTGAATCATATACAAACGAAAATTGTTCCAAACGTGCAGTTTCGAAAATCGTCAAAAGTTAAAACCGTAGTCCAACAAAGCAACTCCTCTCAACTCGGAATATTGATTTCTCACCGTCTTATCGACTGAATATTGAACGTCGCTGATGCGGCATACAATGCGTAACTACCGTAAAAAAATCTGAGCAGTTAGCGTATCTTCCGCGCTCTCTGTCGCGAAGTGTTTTGAATTGGTAAATCCGCTCTACCTCCCCCCTCCTCCCATCGGTGTCAGTGCCGTATTTCCCGTAAAATTGCCTCTCTCCCACGAGTTCGCCCCGTACAACCATATCTGATTGCACACATCCCGAGAGTCGTGGGCTCGGGGGACGAGGACGACCTAGTGTCTTTTCTGTCTTTATGTGTATATGTATATATAGCTCGGCCCGATGCCATCTCAAGAAACTTACCGCTAACTCTTCGAGATGCGAATCGAGAGTATTCGCTTATCACGCTATATAGGTAGAACTGAAACAGGCAGTTGTAGGTGGGAAACTTTGGGGGAATCGAGAAAAAGCTTTCGAATTCCTTTTAATAGGTGCATATCTATATTTTCCCATTTAGCCACGATTCATTTGATTTAATAATTACACGCGCGCGCGCGCGCGAGAAGACATACACCGAGATTATCCATGGCTGTTTCGTCATTTAACAGTAGTCCCCATAAAAATTTGCTATGCACATGCGAAATAACAAACGAAAACCATATACGAGATATCATTGTTTGTTCTAATTATACAGTTAAATTAAAGCAATCAAGTTCCATTGTTGGACGGGAGTCACGTCAGCACGTGATTCTCTCACTCGCCTCCTATGAGAACCAGATGACCCAGATGTAGCACGCGCGACACCCTCGATAACCGATAAGGGCAGTAAAAGACCCCTGGCGTGTACAGGCGCGCGCGCGCGCGCTACTCAGTTAATAAATATCTCGACCCAATTTACAAAAAAACCACTAAAATCCCGATCCACTTGCTGAGCAAGCGAACTTATACATATAGGTGTTTCCCGTCGAGAGCGTATTAAATTCGCTGCATCGATCCACGGGCGAACTCGCGCCTGTAGCATCGGACAAATATTGCCGCTCCGCCTCTGGAAGATAAGCGCTCTCGTAGGATACTGGAGTAGCGAGTCCCCTTAATCCAAATCCAATGCTTCGTATAAGTGCACGGCGCGGGTAAGTCGCCCCCATCGATCGCGATCGGCCGCCCCACTTGCACGCCAGGACGGGAGGGAAACGAAGGGAGGTCTCTTATCGTTATAGAGCTCCGTATAAGTCGCGCGCTCTCGGAAACGAAGGGTGTGCACGAAAAATTGGGCACTTTGTCCTTTGAACGCGCCGGCCGTAAAGGGGACGGGTTTTTTTCTTCATTTCGTGTTTTACTGCGGCGTTAATGACAGGAGGTGTGAGGTTCAGAAGATTTTTTTTTCCTTCCGACGAAATAACTCAGTGACCAGCACTCGACTTTTTAATATAGGCTTAATGTCAATAGTGACTCATGTGAGGGTAACGATAAACACCCGCCGATAAAGTGCGATCATTTCCGAAAATAGGAAGATATATTATAGGATTGCATTAATATCATATTGAGTTGTATCAATTTGGAAGTCGATTTATATATATATATATATATATATATATATATATATATATATATGTGTGTGTGTGTAAGCAAATTAATGGCGTTTCAGAATCGATTTCGTTTAAATTTCTTGTTGAAACACAAAAACTATTCAAATAATGAAACTATAATATTCACTGGCTCTCATAATGACTTTCAAGTTATTCGACTAACTTTAGCATTCATACATTCATATATATAGTATTTAATTAATTCTCTGTTTCTGGTTTTACTGAATTAAACGATAAGCAGAAGATTATTTAAAAAATAATTCACAGTAAAAGTAAATAAAATTTACTTCGTGCAATTAAGTCATATGTATATGCAAGGAAACTTTATACATGGACATTTTATCGCGCAAACTTTACGATGTAAAGATATTGCGTACAAAATATAGCTAAAAAATGCACGCACTTTTCCTTCAATTCAATGAAACTTTGTCCGGAAAAAAACTCGGGAGTTCAGCAGACGAAAGAAAATTACACATGTTTGCTTGGCCGTCTGCTTTCCGTAAGGGCAAAATTTTTCTTTATTATACGCTGCTGTTACGTAGTTACGCAAGTAAAAAAAAAGCGAGAAAATAAAATTTTCCTCCCTTTTCCTGAAAGCACATTGGAATAACTCCGCGTGCAAAGCTTTTGCAAGCTTACACATAGTGAACAAGTTTCATATATTCTAGAGTCAAGCGTTGCAAAAAATATTCTGTAAATAGAATGGAATAAATCCAATTAATTGTGCTATATATACGCATATACAAAGAGATTAGATCCAAATAATATATTGTTTCTTCTAAATACATTTACTTTCTTACCTATATTTATTTCTATAACTTGGTTGAATACATTTTCTATTCAACGAGATACGAACGAACTTTTTATTAAATATAAAAATTATTACATTAGATCGTACTTGCAAATTATTTTTTACTAATTAAGTTTCCTATTTATTAATACAGTATTGGTCCAGTTCGTAAAGAAGGCACACCGTATAAATTATTAAGATAATAATTCAAACGAAAATTTCAAACGAAAGTTCGCCTATCGCACCAGAAAAATTTACAGCACATTTTTAACGAACTTTTACAAAAATCTCGCAAGTATCTTTAGATAACTTTTCTCTCAATACTCGAGTGTGAAACTTCTTTCCTCTTTTAAGTAACTCAACGGAAAACCTCATCTTACTGGAAGAGTAGCAAAAAATAGAAGAAGCAAAAACGTAAGAGAAAAACAAGAGGAAAAGTGCGAAGAGGGCTTTTCTCTTTCCCGGACGAATTGTACTTTTCTGCTATGAGGTGAGCAAAGAGATTGGCGGAAGAGAAGAAATAAGTACCACTCGACAGTAACGGAATGACAATGGTCCTCGGAAAATCGTTCTATGGCGCCGAGAGCATCGTCCGCCGATCGTAATTAAGGCCTGAACTTTTAATGAAAATCGAACGGAAAGCGCAAAGGGGGCGTAACGAAAAGTTCCACCCCAAACTCTTCCGCCAGCCAAATTATCGCGTGACTTCCTTCCTACCTCTTATCTCTTGGCTTCTTCGCACTTTTCTTCCACGCACACGCGCGCGCGCGCGCGCGCCCCCATCGGCTTTGACTCGCTTACTCCCACCTCGCGGGAACGGGGCGAAACGACCACCGGCGACGCTCCACTGCATTATGCAGGTTCCGTCTAAGGTGGCCTTTTCCATTTTTGAAATATCAAGACACGCCTTGTATTTTTCATAAGCATCGAGGCAAAAGTTTTTCGCGCTAATTTGAATTCAAGGGGACCGATGTTTTTTAACTTCTCGTTCCCCTTTGGGATAAATTTTAAGGATCATTGCTTATGCATCGAATGCATAAATTATGCATTGCGAGTCAAAAATTTTCGTTCGATTTACGTAATATCCTGATTGATCGTCGTATACATCATGCATACATATATAGGTATCGTGTTCGTCGTCTACAGTGACACTGAATACGTATATATGGAAATTAAAGCTAAGCCATTTCCGGCGAAGCGCAATGAAATGTGTACATTGGCCAAAGCCAACAAACGGCTGTGTTGACGATTAATTCCCTATAATGCGCACGTCGAACGAGTCAAAACTGTAACTTGAAGTGAAGTTAAATAATTCTACATAAATACAACCGCAAAATCGCAATTCCGACTATATATATATAAAATACATTGCCAAATTAAACGTCAAGAACCTTGCAGGCAATCTCGGTAACGGTATTCTCCTTTTATATATAGGGGCAGCGGCAGCGTTGAATTTATTAAAATCTCAACCCCGAAACAGGATTTTATGTATATATAGCGGCACGATAAAACCGCGACCATACACCTCGCACGGACGGTGGGTACCTAATAGAACGGGAATTTCGCCCGCGCACACCTCGGCTCCTTAATTTCAGCTGCAATATGCATATATATATATATATATATATATATATATATATATATATATATTATATAAAATATATTCACGCCTGCAGCGGCAACCTTTTCCTTCGTCCGTGTGTATCTATATATATATATATATATATATATATATATATATATATATATATATATATATATATATACACACACGAGTACGCATGCAGGCCATCGGGAAAGCAGCGGTGCGCAGGCCGGTATAGAGCAAGGAGAGTCAGTCCGTCGGTTGCCATGGCAACACAGCTCGCAGCGCGTCCCGGCTTCGCGCACGCACCACGCTCGATACTAGACGCCACCCAAATGTACCAGGGCTGTATAGAACGAGAGGAGCAGCGGTCTATATATATATATATATATATATATATATATATATATATATATATATATTCGTATAGCCGGTGAATATCCTTTACAGGCCCAATGTTCTCATGGTCTTTTCGTGTTGACCTAACTCTCAATCGTTACGAGATTTCTTCTTTTTATATATAGTCATTATCTAATGATTTTTCGTTTCTCTACGAATCTAAAAACTGCTTAGTAATTAATAACTAAGTGTATATTGTGCCACCTGACTTGAAATTTCACCAATATCAACGACAATCATTTTATATAATCACAATAGAAATGGAAATGGTGATTTCTTCATATTTCTTCATAACTTCATATTTCCTTGACAATCGTAGAATTTTCGTTATATAGGTAAGTTTTGAACGAGAAACTCCACGCGAGCTGATTCTGATAGCTCAGCTTTAGTCCGAAAGGAAGATGCTCGCGCTTCTGTGTGGAGGTTTGCGAGAAATATGGTATCGATCCGCAAAAGCAAGGGGCGATACGACGACTCGCATACCCGATACAGGGCGCGGGAAAAGGAAATGAATTCAAGGACCTGCTACGGATGTTCATACAATATATCCAAATTCGTAAATGGTGAAATGAAATGTTGGTTGATTCATTTAATGAAATATATTATATTCAGTAGTGGAACAACTTTATAAAAGAGCTCAAATCGATGGATTATACAGTAATTTTATACAATTGATAAAAAATTTAGATTTTATTGCACCTATATGCTTAACAAATATCTTGGTACTCTTAGTTCGAATATATAAAAATTTCATTGAAGTTAATAGCTGAAATTTATACATTATAATGCTATCTGGAATGATAAATTATCAACCAATTAGAAAACTCGCTGCGATATAATTTTCATTTCTTGTTTTTTGCATTATTCATGGCTCATTTGGCAAATCCATCATAACAGACCATGCTCGAAATTTCAGAACGACACGGACGTCAAACAAAGTTGAGAATTCAGGAGGGTGTGTCTGGTCCCGCCCGGGCGCTTCAGAGCGTAACCCCCCCCCCGCCCCCCCACTCCTGCGACGCGGAGTATTTCATCCGACGTAGCATACAGATTCGTGAGAACAATTATAATGCCACTAGTACTGGCGCAATCGTCGCAGTGGTGAAAATCTTCTCCGCCCTTGCTCCCCTTTCTCTCTTCTTTCGTTCGATGCATAAAGAAAAAGAATAATCGGTCGTATTGCAGAATCGGCATGGGTGATGTATTGTCTGGTGACTCATGCAATTCCCCCGCGCCCTGCCTCTCTATACTTCCACGTGCTTAACATCGTCGGTGGCGATGCTCAGTGAGGGGGGGGGGGGTCCTTTGTAAGAGACGAGCGGGCTTCAACTCGAGAGACTGAATCTTCTTGATCGAGATTATATGTATGTATATATATTGTCAGTCTCTGGAATAGGAGCGAGACGCGGGTTATCCGGCTTTTCAGATATACGATCCTATCCGATAGGTTTGACATTGTCAATTATCAAAGCCTTGCTGGATTTAATGACAAGTCAGTATGGTCTGTTAATATATATGAGGTTGTCCATTTTCTGTTCTATATGCTTTTTATCTTTTAATGATTAATTCCTAATGGAAATTGGGCCATGAGTTATTTCTTTACAAAACCTACTATAATTCCTTGCAATTTCAAGAGTAAACGATCCAAGTAGATAAAATATCTTCAGATATAGAGAAAAAAATAGCACTCGTCCCCTATGAACGAATTCTCAAAAATTGCATTACTAAACAAAATTAAATTGCAATGACAGATCGATAAAATGTAAAAATCCATCTTAGACCTGGGGATTCCATTTTCTGATTCTTCATCGACGAAGGGTCAACTTGGATAGACGCATACCATACCTGGCCAAGCCTTCCTCACCAAAGGCCGAGCAAATCGGGAGAGGCCCGCACGGAGAGGCTTTGTTGCCGCATCAAGAAAATTGTTTTTCTACGACCGACGTTGGCGGCAGCCACTTACCTCCCTCCTTCCCTCTTTACATCGTCCGTATGTATTTTCTCCATCCCTTTGAGTCCAGAACGATGTAAAGGTCGCAGAATTACTCCAGGCCAAATTGAAACAGAGCGCGGATACGGCAGCCCCCCTTCTTTGTCCGTGCCACTAATATAATTCAAAGTTTGAAGTGCGATTGAATAGGTTTCGTTCAAATGATATTAAATCTTTCATACGCGGAATATAGGAACTCGATCATATTCCGTAAGAGTTGACATTTTGTATGCATATTCAAACATAAGTGGAAATGATTTCCACATACACATACATTAATCTGTCAGACGCATTAACTTCATTTCTATATTCTTACATATTTCTATGTATCCAAAATTTCTTAAATTCAGATATCATTACCATACAGCTAGACTATACAAATATTTAAAACTTTTCGTATCTTTTCTTATTTTATTGACTTGATTAAAAGTTTACTTTCAAATCCCATATACATTTACATTCATATAACCATTATTTTTCTCTCTCTCTCGATATTCAACGATTACTTCATTGAAGCTATAGTGATTGAGAGTAGAAATGATTAAAGCGACGCAATCTAATGATATAATCAGTATTAAGAAAATTCTCAACAACTTGGCTCTTTAGTTCAAGAACATTTTTAATTTTCACAGGCGAAAAAGTTCTGAGATGTCATATATATATACATATATATATATATATATATATATATATATATATATATATATATATATATATATAGAGAGAGAGAGAGAGAGAGAGAGAGAGAGAGAGAGAGAATAAAAGTGATATAGCTCTGCCGCGAATTCTGAACAACTTTGCAAGGAAAAACGGCAAACACAAGGGCCTTCCGTCTTGATCAGACGCAGTACATCGTTAATAATGCAATATTATATATATATATATATATATAGGGTTCATTTCCGCACGTGTCTGTCTATTGCCCCGTGCGGATATTGGCTGTTCGAACATATCTATATACATGACGTGTAAAAGCGAGCGAAGCTTTGAGTGGTCGGTGAATAGCTTTTTCAACGTGCTAATATACATTATGAGAACAAAAAGTTAGTTATTACTACGACGAGACTGTTACTACTGGTTTACAATTGGAAACTGTTTTTACTGGTTTAATATACGTGTAAATTTATCCAAAATGATGCAGGCGCATTTATAATGAGTTGGTTCTCATTAGACGATTCAACTACATATACTTGTTTTCTTGAATTAATTTTAAAGATCCTATTACTACTTCTTACAGTTCCATAGCGTCCTACTACTAGACAAATTGCAGTACTAAATTCATATAGATATACAAAAATCGGTTTTCTTTTCCAAAAGGAAAAAAAGCATTGTCTGGGCATTTCCTTGGCTTTCCACCGAGACGTCCAACCCGACAGTGTGCATACCTCGCGTTCCTCTTCGCCTCCCCCACTCCCTTCCTCGACTCAATCGAAGCGCGAAACTCGAAACTGCGAGCTTGGAATCCGAGACGCGCAGCCTTCCCGGCGCTCTTCCGCGATGCGCGCGCGCATGCGGCTCTCGCCTTTATATACGCGGGCCCGTCCATCAACTATCTTCCTCTCTTTCTCTTTCTCTCTTTCACTCCTTCTTTCAGATGTTATGCGAGTATGGTACGCGCGGCTAAGTGGAAAGTTCGAGTGAGCTAATTATTTGCGAAGGGCCTAAAGTGGGATGAATAAATAAAATGAAGAAAAATCGTCGGTGTATATATGAATTTCGGTTTCAAGTAACGTCGTGCTATAAAAGCTTTTTGTTGTATTACGCCAATTTAGCCGCGCAACTTTATTTTCACCATGTATTGAAAAGAATAATAATATATATGTGACATATTTAACGATGTACATTTTTAATAATTATGTATTGTTTTTTCACGACTTTTGAAAAAAAACATGTAATTTGTAAATGACCAAACATACAGTTCAAAATAGCATTTAAATATTATAGACCTATTTTATTTAAAATAACAAGTTTTACCCCGTCTTTATTTTATTTATTGCCGATTATTTTTTATCGGCTGATTTATTCATAACTTTTAACAATTGGACGAATAATTAATTCATAATAGGGCAAGGAATAAGAAAAGCCCAGCGTGTAAAAATGTACGATAAACTACGAATCTCTTTTTGGAATAAAACAGGCCGGAAATAAGATGTTTTTTTTTTATATTTCTGTGCACTAATTCACAATGTACACATGTCACAGTGGTTCCTTCAAGAAATTAATAATCATCGCTTCAACGAACGAGTGCTGATATTCGTTATAATTAATATTGGCTATTTGCTGTATAGAATGACGATGACTTTAGCGAGAACCTCTGTAATATTTAGGAGAAATATTTTTTATACTCTCAAAGATAACGAGAGCGGGAGCGTAAAACGTCACAACTAATAAAGGTGGAGAGAAAGAACGAAGTATAAAAGTAGCGGAAGGGGGGAGGGGAGAAAAGACGAGTCCGACGGCACACAGAGGCGCGTTCAACAGTCTGGCAAAATGCCAAGACTTTTCCATCCAGTCTGATTAGTTTGTAATTGCGTATTGTTTCTCTCTACCTATAGCACCCCTAGTCTCTCGCTCGCTCTCTCTCTCTCTCTCTCTCTCTCTCTCTCTCTCTCTCTCTCTCTCTCTCTCTCTCTCCTCCCTCTCCCTCTCCCTCTTTGTGCGCGCGCATGTGTTCCTATAAGATTTTGCGGCGACTAAGACGCTGACGGCACAGGCACGTGCAGGAAAAGAAAGCATCGGGAACGGTGGCAAGGTGGTAGTGTCTCGAAGGAGTGAGGAACAGGGTAGCAATTCGATTCCTGTCCTTGTGCGAGACGCCGGCGTCGTCTGGGAAAGGGCTTTTTATTAAATCATTCGCGCACCCATTTTTCCTTTTAGTCGCTCGACAAAGAAAACTCGTTAGTTCGGCTGTTTTGTGTGCGTATGTGCGGACTCTCGAGGGGAATTCGTTCCGCGAGGCAATGTGTCGCGTCGTAGCCACAGACGCGCAGAAATTTCTACGATAAATTAATAGAAATCCACGCCTGTTGTCTTGGGACCGTGACGATGAAGAGTCAGTCTTCTCTAAGGATTGGGAATTAAACTGGCTGCAATGTGGCAGCCTTAGATATGGGATCCAATCAGTTATATGCGCTATTGGCTTCAAAAATTTCAATCTACCAAATTAAATGCAATAATTGGTACAAAATGGAAAAGAATTAACAATAAAACTTTTTGTAATACTTGTAGCCGTTCTAAAGAGGCGAAGTTTGCAGTTCAGTTACTTTACTAAAGAAAAACATGTAACGAGAACAAGTACAATAGGAATAACCGAAGAACTTGATGAAAAAATTGTGGATTATTCGCTTAAAAATAGGATAAAAAATATAGAAGTACACGAGGATTTGATGATATACTTACATGAGAGTTTGATAAAGATATTTTCTTAATTCCTTTAGTATACTCTTAAACCAATATTATTGCAGATATTTTAAATAAAATTATTTTTACTTGAAACTAAATTGGCATAGCTTCTCTTTCGTAATTTATCTGCACAAGATAAATAATTTTAAAAGATCATCTTTAAAAGATCATCTTGTAAAGACTGACTTCTGTAAATTTGTGTGTATGAATATTGATTTTCTTTATATTATGTCTATTACAACTCATAATAAAGATAATAAATATTATCCATCCACCTATAGATCTATTTTTCCCAGTCTTCATCCACTCGACCACTCTTTCCACAAACTAATGCCTTCTAAGCTTAGCTCTTCGTTCTTCTATCTAATTTCAACTCGACAGTCAATTGCATGCGAATCGACAAAATTGCGTTCGTTAACAAAATCATTTATTAGGGTAATTAAACATTTTTCATTTCCATCCCCTATCAACACATGCAAGCCAACGTATTTGCTCCAGGTCATGCTGGGTAGTTCACAACGAATTCCAATTTAAAAATCGCAATGATGCACGAGCAAATTTCTCCAGCTTAACATTAAGAACCCTTGTATACGTAATTTGTTTTGTATTTCCCGCCGAAACTGAAAAAGTTCTGGAGATCCTCGTCCGACTTATGTAAGTCTTATACAAGTCCGTAGCTTTTGGCGCGCGCTAACAATGAGACCTCAGGCTCCGGCGGACAACCTTGAATAGCACCGGGTTACGGTGTGACGACGACGTCGACCGAGTCGTCAGCGCAACAAGAGAGCCACGCTCGCCCGCGCAACCGAGGCGACGCGAGCAGACAATCAATGCACCGCGGCAAATCCTCGTCCCGGCGCATTGGTAATCTCGCGGCGGAAAATGTACACCGAAGCCTCACTGCCTCCCATGCCCTCCCCTCCCACCTTCCTGCTTTCTCGTCCCACACCTTTGCGCCTCCCGTCTGCAAACAAAGTGCGCGGGTTCGAAACCAGATATTCTCCCTGCGGAGGCGAGCCCTCGCCCCCCCCCTTCCACCTATATACAACGCGTTCCTTTCCCCATTGGGAAGTTGGAAGTAAATTCGAATCGACTTCGTCACGTTCCGCTGCTCACCAAAGTTGTCGCTGGAGACGACGGGACTTCTCTCCCTTCCTCCCACTCTCTCACTCCTTGCCCCCTTTCCCCCTTGCACTCTCTATCTTTCTTGCTTTAACTATCTATTTACACTTTAATGCTCCTGCACTCGCTCGCTCCCCTTATTCCCTTTTGTTTTTCTTTTCAATTTCCAGCGGTTAATGACGCGGTAGTCTAGCTTGTAGCTTCCAACTATATATATATATATATATATATATATATATATATATATATATATATATATATATATATATATACTCGAAGGATTCTCAACTTATGCGTCTGTCCGACTGTATTTTAAAGGTCATTATTGTACGGTAAAACTTTCTTCCTAGAAAGTAGAAAAACAATGAAGAAGAAAGAACGCAATGAATCAACGTCGGTGAAAAAAGTGTATGATTGCGCGATAGATCAATGCAAATTTGAATGAAGGAGTAGAAGATTCGCGCGAAAAGAAATCGGATAATGTAATTACAAAATCGATTGCACAATGCATAGAGTCGTGATCGATACCAGGAAACATTTCTTTGAGGCAGCGAACGCAACGACTTAACACCTACGTTTCCCGTATAATACGCGTGCTGTTCTGTATGTATATTTACAGACTTCACCTCCGACTAATCAATCTCGCTGTATACACCGTTCGAAACTCGAGCTAGGCGGTGGACGAAGAATAATTAAGACTATATATATATATATATATATATATATATATATATATATATATATATATATATTATTCGTTCTCGCATTCACGAATAAAGATTACCACGAAATCAAGTCTTTTGCTCTTTTTTTTATATTTTTACGCCCGGTTAAGGTCTGGATCTGAGCACAGCTTATACGCATTTCAATGATCTGGACGCGAGCAAAGAGTGCTTGGAGACTCCGCGATGGAAGCTTGCGTTCGTGAAAGGTTTCACCAGTTGCTTATCAATTTTTGTCTAATTGCCCAGATAAATCAAATTGAAACGATCGGAATATTATTCAAATAATTTATATTCTGATAAGTTTATAATCATTTGTGAATTTTTATTGAGGAAAATTGCAATATTAAGTTTAGTCATACGCGAACGGTCTTTTAATACTTGTGTGGGAAATAAGATGTATTTCTCGCTGTAGATTAGTATATTTGTCCGTTATTATTCGACTATGCAAGCGTGCAACTATTTTAATCCATGGTTTTCCTAATAATCCGACCAATTTTTCGACGCAGCAGGAAGCAAATGAGCATCTTGTTTAGAAAAGTTACCACATGAATATCTTGAACGTCTGCTGCCTTCCTCGACATCAAAATCCATCGAGCCCTTGGCCACGGGAGGGGAGAGAAGGCATTAAGCAGTAATACATAATACGCAAACAAATGCAGACCGTGCTTCCTTACGCACAAGCTCGCACGCACACACACACAGAGAGAGAGAGAGAGAGAGAGAGAGAGAGAGAGAGAGAGAGAGAGAGAAGTCCGGTGCACAACGCCCAAAGAGACGCAGTTGCACACGTAACTGTGACGCCAGCCCGTCGCGCCACACCTGAACCATCAGTCGCCTTTTCCCTCTCCATCCTACCACCCCCTTATCTCTCGTTCTCCCTCCCTCCCCGCTTTCGCCCTTTCTTCTTCCTCTTTCCGCGTTACAACCAGTATATATATTGGCCCACACCCATGACCCTCGTCGGTCGCGTGAGTCATTGAACCAGTGGCGGTAGCAACCAAACTACTCGGCGAGTAGTGCCTGCGTGAAACACGCGAGAATATTAAGCGCGTTCTCATATGTATATAAACCTATATATACCTCCGAGCCCCGAGCTTTCTTTAAGAGGGGGAGCGTGTCACGTGTATATATATATAGTCAATCGTTAATTGAACGTCTCGTGAATTATGAAAAAAGTAAAAGTTACGATGCTCGTATGATAGAACTTGACATTGGCTTATTGGAGCTTTTCAATTGCGGTGCGAAAATCTGTACTTGTCATTGTGTCACATTTATATGTAAGGAATGTTTGATTCTACGCGAAATTCGATTATTTAAGAATTAAATCAATCGACGTAATCTATGGCAAATTTGAGCTATCAATAAAGAAACCGTTACTTAACAATATATAATATATTCAACATGTTTCTTAAGGTGTATTCGCATCGACGAACAAAAATTATAGCCAATCCATGTAACAGAATCTAAAATATCTTTGAGCATTTACAGAGAATTAGTTTTTGTACAGAAAATGGATTTTTAAAATCATTCACGACAGTTGAACTGTATTCTTTTATAAAATATCTTTTTTTACAAAATTTTATTAAGCATATATACAGTACTCATGAGAACTCTTACACTGTACTCGTGTGGAAAACCAACAGAACGGTAGAACGCCTTGTATTATTTAGACTTTTTCTCCTTTCCCCTTTTTTCCGGTACTTTTATAAGTACTGCAAAGATGTGAGAAAGAGGTAAAACATGCTACAGAGAACAATTAAATCACTCAAGTGTGTCGACGAAATAAAGAGCGCGCAGCGAATGCCCAGTTCACACAAATTAAACTTCTTTCTTTTACAAACAATGTTTCCAGCTATTTTTAGGTGTCTAAGGCAAATTATTTTACACTACTGGCAACGAGAGCTGATTTCTTGTAATAGACACATTATAGCAGAGCGTTAAACGAAATGAAACGATAAGTGGCCATTCATACAGAAATTAGGGTAAGTAGTGAAAGTGAAAGTAGCTCGTCGATCTTGCCTGAAGTAATATAGTCTTGTCGTGCAATTTTCATCAGCTATTATAAGCACAATCAATTATCCAATTTCTCAGCGGTATGCACACGATATAAATTGAATAATCACATCGAGTTATTGGTCTCATTATAGAGCTTTAAGATTTCTTTGAGAAACTGTTCTGCAATGAGAACTTAGGGACGTTGTTCACCAATAAAAGGGTTTTGTATCATTGTTTTTGTTATTGAGCTATTGAAAAATAATTTATTTTGATGCATTTTATATATACGAAAAATTTTGGCGTTGGTTGCAGCATCAAATTGTGCAAGAGAGAGGTTTAAGATTTACTCTTTTAACACTGTGAATTCCTTTCTCATAGATAAAATTAAATGCTATTTTATTTAACTGTAGAATGTGTATATTAATTTTAAATTTTCGCAAAAAATGAATAATTATTAACTAGTAAATAATTCGATAGTTAAAATTATACATGGCAACCAATTGAGTAAGACTAATATTTGAATCGAACACAGCTACTATCGGTGCAATAATATTTACTAAAATGATGTGGACGATCCAGCGTCCCTCTCCGCCCATTGCATTAAAAAACTACTTATTTTTTATACGTACATCGTTCGGTTACATAATTATAGCTATTTGAAGATTCCTATGCAAATTTTGTTAATAATATTTAACTGAAATTCAAATACTAATCGCGTTCGCGTTAAATGAACCACGCAAAATTTTTCATATCAAAACGAACTACGAATACCGATTGCATAAAATCCATTTCCGACAAAGAATTGTACTAACCGCTCTGAGAGAGAAATTATTCATCCTACTTTGAAAAGCAGTTTTATGCAATAATATAAAAAACTACGTCTAGACCAAAGAAAAAAATAGTAACAAGAAAAGAAGGTGAACAGCCAAGCTGCACAGGTAACATAATTCAATGGCTCAACTAATAGCCTGACAAGTAGCTTGATCTAATCGCATTCTGCTCGCCGCGGCTACGTGCGAACCGGTAGTTTGGATATAATACGTAACCGCGAGTATAGACCGTATTGAAAAAAAAAACGGAGAGAGAGAGAGAGAGAGAGAGAGAGAGAGAGAGAAGAGAGAGAGAGAGAATGCGCTCGCCAACCTACCCGTTAATACGCCCATTCGGCGCGTGCACGGGTTTTCGATCGCGCATGCATGCAAGCATATACGCGCCCACTACGCCTCCTATAAATATATATTTCTATACATCTCGGTTACATCGCTTTTTCTCCCTTGTATAGCTCCGAGTTCCCGACGCGTCGGTTGAGACGTGCGCGCGGTTTCGACGCGGCGGCCAAGAGAAGAAGCCGATCGGCGCCTTTTCGGGATCTCAACTCCATTGAGTCGAGGCATAGAGAAACGAGTTTTTTTAGTTAAAGGAATCTCGTTTATATAGATCACGACGGATCTCGTAATCGAGGCAGAAGAGTCGCTCGGGGAAAATTAAAACACTACTTACTGTATGTTAACTCGATAGAATGATAAGTAGGTAAGTGTACGAAAAAAATTAATGTCGGAAAGATCAAGCCTTCCTCTAGAGAGCGTGAATCCAGCACCGCATACTCAGAGTTCAACTCACCTGTAACAGAAAAAAATCATTTATTAATAAATGTCGCCTTTCTTATACCTACAATATGTCTTCATAATATATATTTTTAAGTAATTTTCTAGTAAACAACGAAAAACATGGGATATATATCACGCTCGATATTGCTGTTATCAGAGAAAAATCTATCGTTTGAAACACGCCCTTAGACTTATAGCGAAATAGGTTTTTTAAAATAACCTACTCATAAACAATAATTAAAAAGTGATTGATATCATTGATTAGTTGAGCTTCTTGCATATAAATATAATTTTTCTAAAACTACCGAAGAAAGATAAAAACAGTAACTCTCCCCGTACTTTCCCCGACTGGAGAACTTGACCCGAAGGAGGATTATTTTATTTTTTTATTTATTAAGCTCGCACTTTCCGAGCCTCGTTTCCCCCCAGCCGGGTGGATGCAAATTTTTCCAGCATTCGAAACATGCGTCGTCGTCCCTTGAAGAAAAAAGGGGAGGGGGCAGATATAGTGAACCTCCCCACGCTCGTTAAACTGCTAAGCTCGCCTTCGGCGTCCGAAGGCTTTGCATAACAATCCGTATATACATTGACCGAAGCTGCTTTCGTGTATGTGTTTCGTGCGGGTAATTAGCAAGGGGAGGCGAGCCTGAAAAAATTGCAGGGCACACGGAAGAATGGATATCCATACGTAGTAGAAGAAGCAAAACGAAGCAAGAACAAACGCGAATGATTTTTCCTGCTTTACGACTCGCTAAGTAACTGAGGCGGCGTCCCCGCTTTTGCAAGTTAGTTTGTAAAATCATGACAAAGAGTCGTTCAAGTTAGAGAAGTAGCAAAAGGTTTCCGTTTTTTCTTTTAAGAAAAAAGGCAAATAATTATATTCTACATTTCTAGAAAACTTCGAAATACTGAAGACTGATTTCGAATTTTCTAAATTTTAAAATAAATGTTTAAAGCTTATGCAAAAGTGGAAAGTACCAGAAATATCTATAAGAAACCAATAAAACCTTTGTAAGTTTTAAATACCACGCTGAGATCAATTAGAAATGTGTTTAAACTATATTAAAAAAATTATTAATATATCTCAATAAAATATGTTAAATATTCTTATGATGATGCAAACTATAATATTGAAGAAAAAACTACTAAACTGTTAAAATTATGAAACTGATGTTAAAGTGAACTGTTATTCATTGTAAAAATAAATTAAATAGAAATTAATTTTTTTTCTTGTACTAGAAACTTTTTTGCCATAGTATCTATCGGATAAAACGTAACGTATCAAGAAAGAAAAAACCAATATGCAATATTTCACCAGACATCTCTATCTCCCTCAATTTGGGCCTGCGCACACTAATCTCTTTCTATTGTAATCCGGTGACTGCCGCGCACACGGGACTTTCGCTTGAAAATGGCTTTGTCACCTTAACACCACACGCGACCGTGATGGAAATTGCAACAGTGCCGAGGAAATCGAGTTACCATTCTCGCTGCACGAGCGTAACGTACAAAGAACCCTTAATAACGTTCAAGACTCCGCGCGTACCAGATGAGTTCTTCGGGTAAGAGTCTAACGTATAGAGTTGGAGGTTAGTGTTTTTTTTTATTTTTTTATTTCAAAAATTACAGAATACGTGAATGCTCTTTATCATGAGCCGTGGATCAAAACCGAGTTTGCAATTTTATCAGTCTTGATTTAAAAAAAAGCCTTCTTTAAAAAACCCACAAGAATTTGATAAAAAAATTTTTTCAAGCCCCAATATAATTCCTCTCTGGTAAATCGTTAATATTTTGAACAATATCTGTTGCAAAAGAATGCATAAGTAAAAATTGAGTGAAAAATTGTCTAAAAAATATCCCTCGCCTTGAATTACAATATAGTATCCTATAATTATTCCATGAAATAAATAAACTAAACTTTGATTATTTTAACTAATATTTTCATTTTAACATTGTCAGTAGTAGAACCGATAGTTATGCAAAACACAACCTAAATGAACCCAGATTCCGCTTTTTTTAAACCTGACCCTTTAACGATAATTGAATATGCATCTACTGTTGGGTCTTTTCGTATGCATGATCATCGAACGCGCGCTCGCAGTCTTGAAAATCACAAGCAGAGCTTATAAATTTGTACAAACGAAGACGAATAATGTGCGTTCGTTATTCATCTAATTTATATTAGCTTGCATTTAATGACAGTGAAGAAAAGCGAAAGGGGTGTATGGAAAATTTCTGCTTGGGGATTTATACCCTTGAACAGGTAAATTAAAATTCATATAAAAAAAATCATGCAAAATACGGTCGATATATTTTGCAATGATCTATACGTAATGATATTTCATTGCATTGTCGAAACACCTGAAATAAATTGTAGGTCCAGATCAAAAAATAAATTGCAGGTATCGAGCACTTTACTTTCGTATGATCAGAAAATTAACTTTGCTTAGAATTTAATTATAAGAATTTGAAATGATACCGCGCAGCCGTTTGTCGAAATTGCACAGTTAAAAACGTCGATCTGTAACCTTTTTCGTAATGGAAAGATTTTATCTTTTAAAATGCGCCATGTTAAGTGCGTATATACGTAAGGCGTTTTACTACAAGATATTACGGATTTTCTGAGGATTCCCTTCTTACAACAGACAAGCTGCAGCAGAAGCAGCAGCAGCAACCATCGCCGCCGCGCCTGCTTATCGTCGGTATTTTTACAGCTGACGCTTGAAATAGTTGGCAAGCTCGTATTTAATAAAAAACGAAACAAAAAAATTAAAAAACACGAAAAATGAATGAAAATAAACGTCTTCTCGCGGTACTGGGCTCAGAGAGATCAATTTGCAGAAATTGTTTTTCCGTAAGCGCGCGAGCGCGCGGAATAACTTTGCATGAGATTTCCAGTTAATGAAGTCCGAGATGAATGATAAACCGATTTAATTTTCTGAACGATTTGCCGGGTAACGTAATCCCCCTCCACCCCCATTAAATCTTTGGCCTTTACTCTTCCTTGTATCTCCCCTGCACGTTCAATACATTTTACAAAAGTGAAAGATTCGCTTTGCCATTGACTTTATCATTTTTTAATTACGTTCCATCCTTCCTTCTACACGTTTGTATTGGAGGTGTATATCGATGTATCCAACATAACGTAGCAATATGTAGGTAGATATACACCCATATGTATCCTTATATCTGCCTGCTTTCCAATTGATTTGACCTTCTGTTCTCTTGAAAATAATGTTCTGTTCTCGTGCAACTATATAGTGATGATGAATTAATTGCACTGTTTCTTGGCAATAGTTAATAAATAATTTAAATAGTTTACTCAAAATATATTTTTATTCGCCAAAAAATAGACTTAATCATATATTTTGAAAACTTTTAATGAAATTACTGTCACATTTGAAATGAAAAAGTTACTATATCTAAAATATACTAAATTTTTATCATAACGTTTACATGTTTAATTTTATACTGATAAACTCTACAAATAATCAAAGGTATTTCGATTAATCTAAATCTTAAGTGTTGATTATCAATATTAAACGTGTTACTTATATAGGATTTTTTTGCAATTTTAGTCCAATCAACAAAGTGTCGACTTCCAGGTACAACGACGTCTTGCTATAAATGAAACTACCTCGTTTCCCCTACAATTGTGAGCATGGCGATGCAATTTTTTTCATTGCAGTTCCAAAAAAAGCACTATCCCCGCAGCTTCTTCGCTATCCTGCGAATATTCGCTGGAGACTCGGCTAGGAATTTGAGAGGCGACAGGGATGATAAAATATTTTATGAACCATCGAGAACGCGCGAACGAGCTGGTGAACTTTTTCTTAGAAGACTTTATGCGATTGAGATTGATTCATAGGCATTGATATGAACGCAATTGTTCCACGGACGTGGGATGATATGTTGTTCTCAATAAAATTCTGATTTATCCTCTTTTAAAATAAGCTTTTATTCGAAAGGCAATATACTTATATATAAAGAGTTTTCAGAAATACAAATATCATTGTAAAACAAATTTTCAAAGATTACGATTTCAGATCACAAATTTAAATTGAAAGTAAAAATATTCGCGACATAATTGTGAAAGATTTGCAACTTTATAAGCTCGCCGATTAAATGGAAATGCTATTAAAACAATTATTAACTTCGCGAGACCAGTTCGAGCTATCGCTCCGGAGCCACGGTTGTAATCCGCACCCAGCAGAGTCAACGAATCGCAATTGCTCGTAACGCGTGGGATTCCAGGGTCGGCCATGCGCAACAAAGGTATGGAAAAACGAAAAAAGAAAGGAAGGAAGGGACGAAGAAATAAAGACGCCGGCAACACGTCACCGCGTGAAAAAATCAACAAAAGAAAAAAAAGAAGTCCGAAAAGCTGGAACGCAACAACGGCCGGCGGCCGGTACATACGCAACGCGACGACGCCGCTATCTCTCTTCGGAGACCTTTCTTTTTCGAACAACGAGTACGGCGTGGCGCGGGGCCGCGGCCGCGGCCGCGCCCTCCCGCGCGTCGCCATCATCCGCGAACTTATTTACGGTCTCGTAAAAGCGGAGAAATCGCTTATGGAGCGGGCGACACGCGCGCGTCCTACGGAGTGGAGAGGCGGCGGGGCTCACCGAGGGATGATAGGCTCGCAAGACCCGGCCCACCAAATTTATGCAACCCCGCTGCCTCGGCTGCATTATATACGGCTCGAGGAGCCGATAAATTCAACAGCTCTACTTTTGCGCGTTTTGCCCGGACCAACGTGCGGATATTATCAAGGTAACCCGCTATTCGATGGGCGCTATATTTGAATTAAACATAAGTAATACTGGGCTATTTATATAGGTAATTATAAAAAAAGGTAATACTTAAACATCGGTGTCGAATAAGGAAAGAGTTAGAATTACATGTGCAGGGAAGTTAACCATTAAATGGCTATGTATTGTAGTACACCGTAACACGCGAATGGACAAATCTTAATCTCGTTGATTATAGACTGCGATCTTATTTTATCGACCAGTCCGACTAACTTTCCAAGATAAACTTCCATGGAAAAACTTCCAAAACAAGAATTTTATAAGGGGTTAAACAACTCATACAATTGTACAACCGACCTTAAAAGTTATTTTAAAGGTCATGGGACAATGATTTTTTGAATAGGACCGCCTAGTATTTCATTGCCAATTTATAAAACAGCGGTACATTAGATTATGTTCAGATATATATAGTATCCATTTAAGTGGCTGGACGTACTCACATAAGTTTTTCAATAATTCGTCTAACTATGTCAAATCCGCATAAAAGATATTATTCGCATTTTAAATGATCATCCGAGAAGCATTTACGGGACAATATTTGACTTAAAAGCTTCAAAAAATGATATTTATTAAAGTTTTTAGGGAGGCATATCGCAATATTTTATAGTTAAATCTTAGGTTAAAAGTTAGGTCAACACGAACGTTAATTCAGGCATTCGAAAGTATTTTTTTGGATTACTCAAACTAGAAGTTTAATAATTACAACAAAAAATTATACGGATATATACGAATCTATTAATTAATTATTAGAAAATTATTATCGTATATACGGTGTTATCGGAGATCATTTATATTATATACTAATATGGATTTATATTTTTAGGTTTATTGTAGAACGAAATATATTTCTTCTGCCATCTTTACGCCGTAAGCTCTGCAATTAAATCTATCTATCTATCTAATCTATCAAAAATTGCACGGCCTGCAATCAATCATATATCTGCCGTGCAGGTGAAAACCTGAACTTGAATTGTTCAAGGATTGACCTTCCTCCTTAATTTCGCAATTCTTACCCTCGAATCCGCATGGACGAACGCGCACTGAGCCGCAGACGAACGCCCAACCGTTACATATATGTGTGCATTCATTTGCATGAATGTGATGTGTATGTATGTGCATATAGCCGGAGGGAGATCGGCGCGAAAACCCGATAATTGCCGGGCTATACGAGCCTGGCTATAACGCCGCCGCGGGTGGCGAGTTCACTCGTCGCCGCTCGGCCATCGGGGCGGCAAAAGTCAATGTCGACCGTATCCGGGAAGTTTGGGCCGTCGAACCGCGGCGCAAATAATGCCCGCGCAACAATGTCGGCGCATGATGCGGGCGCGCGGTATAACACGCAAGCGCGTCACGGGACCTATTTGTATATAAGCGAGCGCTCGGGCAGACTTCCGCTTCGCTCCACCTATGCCTGGATATAGCTGGCGGACATGTGCCCCCTTCCTCCCCCTATCGTACGTATACAACCAATGTGAAAAAAAAATAAATGAAAATCAACCCGCGTTTAATTTGTCCAATAGATACGATGTGCCGGCCTTTATCGGGGGCGCGTTCTTTCCTCGCTCGATCGCATTGTTCAGTTCCCCCGCGGAATGGCTTTGTGCCGCGCGCGCGATCTCTAATTGTGACGCCGATCACCTTCCGCGGAATTTCAGCGCAATCTCCGATGTGTAATATTATAACTTTTGCTCGTTTATATGCAGTTTATATGCACCTCTCGTGAATTCGGCTTTATTTGCGAAATTAAAAAGTTTCAAGATATATCTGAAATTTTAATTATTTCTTTGTTCGCGATAACGGGCAACCATCCGACGACCTATACATAGATGTACATTTAACATACAAAAGAGCGGGATTTCCAAAGCGCGCAAAACTTATCTTACGGCACGTCGTAAATTTTGAAATAAAATTCGCATAAAATTCGAGCCTATGCGGAGGCTAAAGTGGAAGGAAAAATTTGTTTGAAATAAAGTTATTACGTAGTTGAGTAACGAGGCGCTCGATAAGCAAGTGTGCCCGGGTTCTCGCGAAAGGCGAGCGAGTAAGTAAAAAGGATAGCGACCGCGGGTGTTAGTCACTCAGTGAGCCATGCGAGTGAGAGAGAGAGAGAGAGAGAGAGAGAGAATAAGAGAACAAAGTGGATGGACAGATGACGGATGAGTCGCATAATTCAATCCACGCTACAAAGTATATATGCTATATAGAGTCTCGGGCTCTCCTTTGCGAGCCGCATCAGAGCTTCAGCGACGTCGAGTTGAAAAAAAAAGAAGAAATCGCGTGAGCGAATCGGGAAGAAGCGGGTACCGTACGCAGAGACGGAATCGGGGGGAAAACCACCCCGCGAGGAATTTCCAATTAGCGCCACGATGAAGCCCCGAAGAAATTAGCGTCGCCTTCTCCCCTCCGTACACGATCCGAAGCGAATAGTTTCGTTGTACTATATTGCCTACATAGCTAAACCGTATAGTGCCTTCTTGTCGCAGCTTCCTTACATCGTTGTTATACACCCATTCGTTTTATAGCAACGCCACATTTCTAACACTCATTGTTAATTAATATTCCTGATTAACGATGCATCATTTAGTGACTTTGTGTTCGTCAATGTTATATTGAATTTCAAAATTATAATTATATGTTCTCGTACCGAAAACACAATTCCTTAAAAGTTCCTTAATTCTTGAAATTATTATTTTATAAAAAATCTCTATATTATCTAACGATCTAGTTTATTATTTAGGATATATATATATATATATATATATATATATATATATATATAAACAATTTAAAATGTTAAAAGGTCGAATATACATAGTATATTTACAAATGTATTCATCTAACGTTAGAATTTACAAGTTGCTTTTATATATAGTATTTTAAGATAACATAATTTAAGATTAATAATTATTATATTAATAAATATTTTTATCGGCCTTACAGTCTTTATACTATAATATATTACAGTCCGACTGCCCTTGTTTATAATTAGCCCCGAAGAATCCGAACTGTAAATTACTACTAAGCATAAAATTAAATTAGAGTAAAAATTAAAAATAATAAAAAAATAAAAACAAGCTATATTCTATGTTAGTAAAGGACAACCTGACTGCCCCCACCAATTTAAATTAAAATTTTCCTTCGATGACCGGCGTCTGGAACCGCTACAGTACATCATCAAGGACTAAATTAAAAACTGTAAGACCGATAAAATTATTTATGAATTTAATAAAAACAGTCGACATAAGAACAATTTTTTATTTTTAATAATTTTTATAGCTAGTTATATAATATATTAGTACATGCAATATTTAAAGTAATAAATAAATAATTGTTTGAGATATAGTAATTTAATCTTGAAGAAGAATAACATCACGAACTGTGAATATGAAAAAGATGATGTTTGCACAAGTCTTGTATTATATTCGTTTAAAATGATAAAAAATAATCGAAACAAATTTTATACTGACAGAATTATTCCCCCAGGATCGTTACATATTATCTAATTCACTTTTTAAATTAAATGTTAAAAAAAATTAATAAAAAAAAAGATATAATTAAGATTGATTTAGTGCATATAATCCCGTAAAACCGTATATGAAATGCACATAAATTGTATGCAGCATTGAAATATAAATTACGTAACATCATTTTATTATTAAAAGCTGTCCTTGAATTAGGAGATAAAAATATCGATCTGCTTTCTACGTAAATGTCAAATATGAACAAGACTAGAATCTCTCAGTTGCCTACTTAATAGGCTCTAAGAATGGAACTAGGCATGAACTAAACCGAGAGCAGGAAATTATCATACCGAATTCAATGTTACATTCATCGAGTTCTCTAATTAATAAAAAATTTAATTATGGAAATTGGCGAACGTTCAAACCAATAAAGCGAAGGCTTTAATTTAGTTGATATTATAGTTAAATTTTTAAATTATTGTTATGGTATTTTATCTCAGACTGTTTTTTGGCAATAATCGTACGTTTTTAAATAAAATCAATTTCAGTGATGAATAAAGTAGCTAATGATCATTATAAACATGATTATAGTTGCATTCGAAGTAAAAATTATAGAATTACAACTTTCTACAGAATTGACTTAATAATAAGGACGAACAAAAACAAAAAAATTTCTAAAACAATTCATTTTGCAAAGTCAATAGTCACCAAGACTATTATACAGATATTTATTTCTGCAGAAACTGAAGTTTCTGCTTTGCAACGCCAGGGCAGATTTTCAACATTGCAACTTGAATTGTCCGACCGATAAGATATTTCTTGCCTAGTCAAGCACGCGGGCCTCCCATGGATTGTTATATGCGAATAGTAAAGTTCTCGAAAACGCAAAGAGCGACGCCCTTTCAGTGCAGTAAAGAGAATGAAACAGGAGAGACGACGAACGAAGAACATGCGCGCCAGCTAGCAGAAACAAATGTGGATAAATAATATAGATAAATTAAATGTTCATATATACGATGAGAGAAGAGACGAGAATCGAGCGTCCCGGTATTATCTGCCAGTGCGATTAGTGATGCGAATAATATCGCGCTCGATACCAAAGAATAAACATAAACAGGGATCGCCTTCAATGCCAGGGGAAGATAATTCTGGCGAAGAGCTATATTCGAATAACCTCCCGCTCGCACCACAGTGTATATACGATTAATATTGCCGCGACTTTTTTCTCCTCTCGTTTGTTTTTTATCGTCATTCTTCTCCCGCGCGGCGAACGGCGCTTCGCGCATAAAGCTCTTGAGGTTTCTTGTTCTTTCTCTCGACGGCAGACTTTTTTCTTATTACTCATTTTGTCGAGTTAACGATCGAATCATCGTTCCGATTAATACGGTTATTTGCCAACAGTGTCGCGCGAGTGAAAAAGAAAACATTTGTAAGAATTGTAACAATTACGTTTAACCTCTGAAACATTTTTATAACGCTACTTGAAAATACAGTTCTCTATTTTTAGAAAAACTTCCATCTCTTCCAAGTGTTTTCTTAAATTTCTGAAATTTATAGTACAATGATAGATAATACCAGGCCTGCCCCTCCAAAATAACAAATTTACCGAAGGAAAAGTTATGTTCACGGCATAAATATCCGTTGCATTTTTCTGCGTCTTCCTTTCATTTTATTCCGTATCGAATACATTTACATTGGAGCAAGAAAAACATCAAAATTTTGAAGGAAGGGCAAAAGAAACAGAGGGGGGCGAGAGGGGACTGAAAACACGGGTGAGCGAGAACTTTTAGCGCCTACGCGAAGGCTGTCCCTCCGCCCTTCCCTCGGCGCAAGGATGACATATTCGCTGCAACGGGGGATTTATTGCGCGCACGACCAATATTCACGATATACCGGGACTCCCGATGCAAAAAGGAGGCAATGACTTTTATCGAGGCCCCGATATACCATATATATATTTTCGTTCGGTTAGAATTGCAATTTCATTTTTTTTTCATATAAGTCTTCACTTCAGTCTTCTTTTGTAAATCGACCGTTAAGAATAACTTATCTTTTAAATCATTATTGCAATTGTAACTCATTGGAATTTTATCAGATTAATGCCGCTTTACCCTGTACTTCGCTGTTATAAAATCATTTGAATCGATATTTTTATTTTCACAACGAACGCGCAAATAATAGTTCATTTCAAAATTTATTGTTTATTACTTTAAAAGTTTATATAGACTTATCTTCACATTTATTTTATAAAAAATTAAAAGAAAAGAAAACCTTATAATACCTTATGTGAATGCATTAATGCAGTTCTGTTAAGTATAGTACAATTCGTTATCACGATAAATTATAATTTATTATTAAAAAAATACACCTTATTTTCTGTAGAACTTAAAGCTCGATTCCTCTTCACTTAACGTGATAATAAGATGTAGATATATACATATAGTAGGATGAAACGTGTTCTTAAATTGTCTACAGGAATTCAATTTCAGCCAGCCACGCCTCTTTTGAAAAATAAAATTTCGTACCAAAAAGAAAGAGTGCCCAAGGGACTCGGAACGTTAGTGTAATAAAGTTACAAGCGAACAGAGATTTATCAATGAAACCTCGGTCTGATTTATCGCCGGTCGGTAAGCGAATCCATCAGACTCGGATTCCCGATCCAGGATCCCCTATCAATATCGCGCGGGGGTCGCGCCCGTTCCTCGTGAATTATTTCCCCCTTCCCTACCCCCTTGTCCCCTTATTGGCGCGCGATAACCGCGGCTGAAAATGAATCCCTTAGTCTATATATATGTATAATACGATGACTTACCTCTGCCAGGGGCTCTTCCTTCGCGACGTCTCCATTCTTCGGTGTGGCCTCGCGCACCGGTTTGCTCTTATCTTTTCTGCTGAAACTGATCGACCTGAAGGACCACTTCTTCAGTTCGATTTTCTTCTTGCTCTGCAATAAGGTAATCATTAAGCGGGCGTTGACCCTTTCGTCGTTCGTAAGTGTAAATAATATAGTCTAAGCAACATCACCCATAACCGGATCATCTTTTTGCACGGACGCAATCTAACTAACAAATCAACGAAGAATCGCGAACGACCGGTGCGGGCAGCATGTCATTCCGGCGTATACACGCGATATAGAACAATAGACTTATACACCGTACAGCGACTACTTTATTTAAGCGGTGGACATTTATTTTATCACGCGTATCAAAAGTAGAACTTGGCCAATTTGAAATTATCATCTTAAAAATATTTTACGTTTGAAAACAGATCTATTTTATGCAAATGAATTGTTTTCTTAAATATAAATATTCCAATAAGCATTAGTAGGCATATTGCTTAAAAGCGAAACTCTCAAACGCAAAAGACAAATGTTTCATTAAATAGCTATAATTAACTTTTTTTCTTATTTTACAATACCTTTATAGGATAAATTACTACCACAATCGCTTATTACCATACGTTATGATAAGAGGCATAGATGTTTAGACTAGCATATATATGCACTGACAGTAATGAAACATTTAAATGTACAAATTAGCGGATAAATTTATTAAATTTACTATCCATTTACTATATATTTACTTTGTTGAATTAACAATTTTTAATTATTCTTAAATAAGTTGACTTAGTTGGCAGAAAAATTAGACTTTCACTAGATAAGTAGCTAGTTAATTATAGGGCAGGTGTAGAATTTTACAGTTCCAATATATAAATGGCTCTCTGTCGATCGTTCAGAATAATAGCGCAAGTCTTCAAAAAGTGCTCTAAACTCGAAAAACGGTACCTGTTTTCTTACGTATTTTCAGCCACTAAATCGAAATCTGCGATAAATATACGGGGTTTACGTGAAAAAATTTCGAGAAAAATATACTTATATCCGGAAATGCATATAGTTTTTTTATTGCACAGAGCCACAAAAGTTTGCTAATCTTCTTACGCAGAAAAGAGACGGTAATTTTTCGAAAGTTTGCATGCGCTAAGCGCGAATCTAGTCTCAAGTTTCACGCCCGGCTTTTGAGATATATGCTACTCTAAAAATGCAGCAACAAAAAAATTTGCATAAAATATTAGACACGACCGACTAGAATATAATTCTTGTCCTTTTAAATACTATCGAGTATATTGAATTATCCTTTTTCCCTGTTACTTCATATTTTGAAAATTTCATATTTATTAATGTATCTACCTATCGTGTTAAATTGTCTCAGTACTTCAAAATCTGAAAGTTATTTGAAAGGGCAATAATTATACTTTAATTCTTATCTATTTATGTTAAAATAAATAAACAAAACAATCGAGTTGATCAAAAAACAATCAAAGACAATTTAGATTATTATATGAACCAGCGTTAATAGAGATTTTTTTCAAAAGACATTTTACTTTACCAAAAAGTAAAATAGTCGTATTTATGTTCATGTACTGACATACATATATTTATATACAATTATAAGAGCAGGGGTACGTGCAAGCCCGCGTTCCGCCCAAAGCGTCTGACATTTGAAGCTCGCGCATCCGCGCCCGGCATCGCCCCGAGCGCGCGCGCGGATTATTGATCCCGGTCGCGCGCGTGTGCAGCGCGCGTGCGACATCGGCCACTCACGAAGCGCGGGAGGGTGGCACGCGCGCGCATCCGTATACACGCATACTTATATAGACGCAGTTAGTATATACACACACGTACCTTGTCCTTCTTTTTGCCTTCCTTGGTGTCTGGCGATGTAGCGCCGGTGGGGCTGGCTGGAGTGTCGGCCGCCTCGGTCGGCGTCGTGGCCTCGGTCGCGCCGGCCTCCGTGGCTTCCGCGGTCGCCGCCGCGAGCTCGGGCTTCGCCTCCTCGGTGGCCGCTACCGCGCCGTCCTCGGGCTGCTGCTTCTGTCACGGGTAAAGAGAAGACGTTTAGTTTTGGCTCTTTTTTGTACGCAGCTGTCGCGCGCAGAGCTGTGAATCGCTCGAGTGGAGTGAATTTATTATATATACTTGGAAACAAAGGAATCCGTTCGAGTTCAAATTAACATCTGAATATGCGATGACGATGTATTATTTGCGCCTTTACATTGTATGCTTTTTGGAGAGCAAATATAAAAAACATAGAAATATCAAACGTCCTAGGAAGCTTCTTAGTGAAAATTAAATGTTGACGTGTGTTATGATTTAACTTTTAACGCTAACTAATATGATAGTGCAGCAACCGGAAAAATATCCAATACATTTTCAATCGTTTTCAGATATACAAAATATATAATAGCATAAGCTATCAGTTGTCAAGATCGTCAAAAATCGTCCTATAGAAGATTCCTCCTTTTTGCGTCGAAATAAATTTCTTGTTAAACACTAAATTCAATTTATTATATCTGACTATTATACTTATATAATAAAATTATACTTCGAATAAGCAACTCTAAGGACGAAGCCCATTCAACAAAATGATGTAACATCTATTGTCATCACTTGAGAAATAATATTAGAAAGTTTGCAATAATGCAATAGTCGTTTTGCTTATAAGCAGTAAGTTGACAAAGTAAAAGTCTACCTACATTAAATGTGATCGCTGAATCATAATTATTGCAGTGTAAGCTATTGCATTTAAAACGTATATTCTCTTAAAAACACGAGAAACAAATTTTTATCAGCGTTCATTTTGTATCTACGTATTACGCACTTCAAAGATTCTGATAAAAAAAAAAGAGTGCGCGCGCGCACGGAAAAAAATAGTAGACAATGAAGTTCAACTGTCGATATGTCAGCGGCATTCTGCCAGGTAGACGATATTGTTTTCCCACTCGTGAACTCTTCACTATCTCTTGATGTACATTTGCTTTGAGAACTTTTTATCCGAAACTGATGCATAAACATCCTTTTACATAATAATTGCGGACTAAATGCTAATAATCTTTTTTTATTTCGATATAAAAATAAAATGTAACAATTTTTGGCTATTTTCCTATTATTTAATAATAGTATACGAATTTTCTAAATCAAAATAATCTTAAACAATGCTGATTTGCAAATGAAATTTGAAAAACCTATATTTTATTAATTATTTCACGAATTTCAATTGTATTGCCTACATTATACATATAAAAAGTTTGCTGCTCGCTGATTGTATATATATATATATATATTAAACGTAGTCTTGGATTTTCAGATTCACTATCTAATTTTATCCCCATGTGAATTGTACATTTCCTTTTGTTTTCTTAATTAATAAGATATAAAACGCGAGGAAAAATCTAATAAAAAAGTACGCGTTATTCTACTCCAATGCGAAAGATGAATTTTATTTGCAGAATCGACGAGCGACCTCAACCCTATATAAGCTAATCGAACCGAAACTTAATAGTCGCCTTATATATATAATTCGCCTGAACTTTCTTCATAGCAGGAAATGATTCCACTCACGAACCATTGTCCTTGTCAACGATTCCCACACACCGGCGCTACGACGGTAAATACAACGAGTTCCCCTCTATCCCACTAATCTAAGCTCAAATAAAAATGAGCACCGATATAGACACGTATATATAGGATATATCGGATCGTGATCACGAACGCGACGTGCCGTTAGGATTTATATTATTCCCCAAACCCGGAAACTCGATTTCTCCAACGCGTTATATGCACATGTATGTAAGGGGCTCATCTCGGGACATCCCGGACGACGGACGCGTCTACGTAGCCGATGCTCGAGGCCGCAGAACTTCGTTCGTAAGGCAAAGAGCCATCTACGTAATTGCCGCGCTCGCCCCATTCCCTCGTTTCGCGCTGGGTGACGAGGGGAAGGAGAAGGAGGACTGCGAGGAAGACGGCCGTCTCCGATATCCGTCTGCAGATTTTAATATAGTCGGCTGCGCGAACACGGCGAGTAGGAAATCGATGCGAGAGGGCGCCCACAATGGAGAAAGGACGACGCGAGAGCCAAATGGGCGACGCGCGCGCGGACGCGGCACTCGATGCACGAGATGAAAGTCGGGATAGGACGCGCGGGACAAGGAAATCTGAGGGAATATTTCGTAATTCGAGATGGGATATCGCGAGAGAGGCCCTGTTGGCGTATCGCGAGATCATCGAGAATAGAATCGGTCGGTCTGCATACACACACACACACACACAGACACACACACACACACACGCGCGCGCGCGCGCGCGGCTTGTATCCTATACTATATGTATTATTTAATTAAATTTAAGGAAATGAAAGTTTGCATTTTTATTATGCTGCGGTATATGTGTGGGAAAGTATTGAAACTTATATATACTTTATGAAAATATACTTCCCCTCCCAAACAATGTATTATTATACCATTTTCTTCTTTTTTATATAAACATCAGCCGTTATATTTTTGTAAGTTTGTGAGAAGAAAATCTTACGAACAAAAACATGTTGCGGTTAAAATGGTGTAAATACTCGTAAATCCGCTAATTTCAGAATGTTAAATCAAAATTCCGATGGTTTAATTCGAATAAATTAAACACTTCGTGCTCTTCGGAATTTACGACCATGAAGAAATGAATACAAGCAACTTTTCACGAGAAAACAAAATTTTCTCCTATTTTCATGATTCTAAAAAGCGCAGCATATTTCAATACGGCAAAATAAAAATGGCTTGGTCGGCGGAGGGGGGGGGGAATTATTACGCGGCAGATGCGTTCATAAAGACTTGTTGGATAAAGAACTAAAAAACGGGAGGGATTTGATGTGCCCAGCCTAAAGGTCAAAGGCCCGAAAAGAAAGAGAAGAAGCCAAAAAAAGAGTGGGCGGAGGGGAAGAGCGCGAGAGAAAGAAGGGGCAGTAAAACCGAGCTCAATGTAAGAATAAAGAAAGAAGAAAGAAAGAAAGAAAGAAAGAAAGCGAGAACGAAAGAATAAAAGGAGGAGAAAAAAGACTGAGGAACCTTCTCACCAGGCAGTGTACGCGTACACGTGTGGCATCGTTGTTGTTCTACCGCGTCGGAGACGAAGAGAGAGAGAGAGAGAGAGAGAGAGACAGCGGTAACCTCGATCATCGATTAATCGATCGTGGGTTGGCGAGGGCGAGCCATTAACCTCTGCCTATACTTTTTGGGGCGAGGGATAATTTCGAATCATTAACGACAGCGGGCAATATCACAAAGGCGGCATTCCTGTCGCAGGGGGCACCGCCCCCGCCTCGGCATCCGTCTTTATATACAAGTTGGATTATCTATTCGTGCTCCAACCATTATTTTATTATTAATACTGTTTTTTTAATCTACAATATTATTGTTATGAACATCGTTGTTATTGTTTTTGTCAGAGCTATTAATTTTATTAATAATGAGAAAACTCTTTTTATGTAATTTGAACTTATATATTTCCCTATACTAATCACTGCAATTCTTAATCTACTTAAAGAACTCGCGTTTAGGGACGATTTTGAAATCAGAAAATAAATATTGGAATATTTATAATCTGTAATTTTGGAAAACTGTTACATATTAGGAAAACCATGATCTGAATGTATTATTTCAACTGATTATAGGCCGAGATTCGAATCAATCCGATAGTCTTTGTGTATTAAAAGACATTCAAGATTAATAATGCGAAAATATTTGTATATATAACTGCCGTTATGACATTTCAATAGCTTCTTACTTTTACGTTTTCTGAGAGATTCATTTTTTAAAATAATATGATTTTATTACGAAAAAAACTTTAGCATTAATTCCAAAAAGTGACTGCTCAAATACATACGAAGAAACCATCAGGATTAAATAAGAGCTTGTATACGGTATTGATGAAATCTCTAAATTTATGCGATGCCGCCAAAGATTTTTTCTACGACTATAATGAGACGGAGCACGCAAGTCAAAAAAGGAGATAGACCGCTGACTTCTTTTATTTTGTACCTGGCGTTCCTATATACAATAAGTTTCCTGCATAAATTTAGTAAAGTTGCCACATTATTGTCGAGGACAAGGATAAGCACGCAAATTATTTTTCTTTTATAAGTAAATCTTATGTTTAGATGCTACATGGATTAGTCTGGTACCTTCTATTACCAATACCAAAATAAGTCGACGAAAACTGCTCATCTGTAAAAAAAATTGCCAACAATAATTACCCTTATTGCTCGACTATGTATATTGTCTATATTTTAATAAAGATTTATCGAACAAATTGTATAAAGGAAAAACGCGATAATTTACAATCGTATTATATTTTTTTAATTGGAGAAAATATAAATCTGATAAAAGGTTTCGTGCAAATTTTGTTAAAGTTATATAGTATACTTGGTTAGATTATTGCGATACTCTCGATCGTTTGAAGACGAAAGAAAAGGTCAAGGCTTCTGAAATCGTCACCTATAAATTCTCACGCCTCTATATACTCAGAAAATACATATAATGCTTAATAACAGCGAAAACGATTATATTTGCTTCAGCGAATAAAAAATTCGAGTAAGTTGAACGAATTTTTTCATCTCATAGATAAAATTCATAGATGGATGATGAAAGATCAAAGAATAAATCACGAGGTTGGTTATTTATTTTAATTTTCAACAATAAAAAATACAGTTGTATTAGATGCATCTGGTTTTAAGTAGTGCGATGTATTCTACGTATACGATAACAGTATTTATAGATTTAAACAATGCACACTTTGTTCAATCGTTTAAATCATGGAATACATTCTGTTTATTTATGAATATGAAAAAAGGATTACTGTATTATTTTTAAACCTATATGCGCCTCTAGAATCACGCAGAAATAACGCTTTCGTTCATTTTGCAAATATTTACAATCCTCTTGAGTAAGCCTTCGCAATACGGATCGTAATAACCATTGATTATACACATTTCATTCTCCGAGAAATTGGCTGATAAATCGCAGGGAATTGCAACGAAAATCCCTATACTCCTCATAGACCCTCTTCCATGTTGACTCGCTAAAAAACGAAATGCCAAATACCAAACTTCCGAGAAAATTCGTTGCGGACGCGCTTGGCGATATAGAAAAATCGAGCTAGAAGCTCGCGCCCGCGCGCCCGCACACGCTCGCCACGCTCCGCGCTAATGCATGCAATTAGCGAATAAGCCGGCAGATCGTGCGCGCGCATCAGCTCGCTTTGAGCGAGACACGCGCGAGCGCGCCTTTTACTTTTTCCTATACATATACTTAACCCCCCCCCCTCTCCCACCCGCAAACACTTATTACACGCTTGATGTCGGCAAGGCAGCACACCGGGCAGGTCGATAGACATCGCGCGCTGCGGCTACTTTCTGCGCGACCCGCAGAGGCGAGGGGAAGAAGAAGAATGGAGCGTGGATTACTTTGTTTCTTTATATATAACATACAAGACGCACGATCGTCAAAAGACAACGGATCATCGGATACCATTTTAGCACCAGTCGTAGATTATTTAATTTGTTTCATTTATTTATTTTTTTTATTAATATTTTTTCGGTAATCCGGCGAAGGAAGATTAAACATTGATTCCAGGGAGAAAATTCATTAGCCGTGAACAATAGGTAAAGAAAGTTTATCGGATAATCGGGATTCGATTAGTGTTGAAGATATCTGAGGACTTTTTTTGGAGCGATCCTTCGGTATCGGTGCGAGGAAAAGGTGAAAGTTCCAATTTACAGATTATAATCTTTGTTGATGCTTTTTCACTGATAAAATAGAAAATAAGAGTACACAAGCGACGATCGGTTGCAGATGGTTTGGTTACACAAAAGATTGAATTTTTATATAAATTTCTTTGTTTTCTTTATTCCTTAGCTGCTTCGATATAAAACTAAAAAATAATAATAAGATCAAACGCGACTGGAACATTGCATCAGCTGTGACAAATTTTTTATTCATAACGTCGGAAGTACTATGTCTTGTCTTGGATTTCTCGGTTTTCCGCCTAAAAGGAACTTGCTATAGCGTATGCGCTTAATAACAACCGCTAAATCATCGCACTCGGAATTAAAACCATATATATATATATATATATATATATATATATATATATATATATATATATATACGCGCGCGCACACACACAAATGCGCTAGTAAAACCGAATGGCACGTATTCGACTTAGAGGCCTCGTTAAAGCGGCCAAAGGACATATCATAACTCATTTATCGCTTTTCTTCTATCCCGACAGATGGCCCATATCGAACAACTCGTCTCAACTTCTCTCGAGAGTACGCCGCTCCGCATCGCCATTAATATTATATAGAATATGAGCGCGCGCTACCTTCAGCTCTACTCAAGCGCGGAAACGATATTAAACGACGGGCACGTATATAAAATATAGTCGTTGGGTCGCCCGCGACTCTCGAGGTTTACGATTGTACATTCGCGGAAACCTCCTAGAAAACACTTCCCTAACTCGAATGCTAGAAAGTGGCACTTTTCCCGATGACTAAAAAAAGAAAGAAGATAAAAGACCAGAGAATGAGAAAGAGGGGGGCGAGGGAAAGAGAGAGACAAAGGTGTCAAGTTTGCGGAGTACAAAGGAACGGTGGCACGCACAGTGGATGAGCTGGTGTAGCGTCCCACTTTTTCAAAACTTAGAGTACCTGAAAAAAAACACCTTTATAAGCATGGCACAATAGTAGGTCTGTAATGCTGGGAGAGAGAGAGAGAGAGAGAGAGAGAGAGAGAGAGAGAGAGAGAGAGACAGAAAAACGTTACGACGAATGGTCACTCTTAGACCGTGGCCCGTGGCTGATTTTCAATTTTAACTAGACCACACCGTAAGCGCGAGGTGCGCGACTTGTAAAGAAAAACAGACAATAGAGCTATAAAGTAGAGTAACGCCAAAAAAACCGTTTCGATATTATTCCCGAATATCTACGCACAGCCGATCATCGCATGTCATTTTTCTCTAATTCATCTTTTTATCTACACAATTTCCAATCGACATTGTACTCGCCTTACGTTCGCACAAGAATAACAAAAACAAAAAGACAAGAAGTGCGAATGAAAAGTAAAATGTTCATGTTAAATGATTTATCATGCAACGTCTCTCGCCCATTCTCAAGTGTAAAGGCTTATATTGAATCACATATATATATATATATATATATATATATATATATATATATATATATATATAGTATACTTATACTTCGGAGAGAAAACAAACGCGTATCCCGTGTGCAAGTATAAAAATACACATATACAGGGTAGAAAAAAGCGCGAGGCAATGAAATCGGAGAGGAACGGATGTGCGAACACTTCATAAACCCCGGAATTTTTTCCTTCTCTTCGTCGAATCTCTCATTCATCTCGAGAGTCAAACGTCGAGTAGCGGCGTCCGTCTGCATATTTCTTATTTTTTATTTTTTTGCCTTACCAATGCGATGGCCTCTATCTAATATAACAGTGAAGGAGGCGGTGAATCGCCGCGCAGAACAAATAATCTAAGAGAATTAAGCAAACATCACGGCCACGAAAATTCGATTAGAGTATAATAACAGCACGATAATGACGATAGCAGTGTATGGGAACGTGTACAGCTATATATAGGTATATGATTTATTACGATCATCGAACAGGATATCACGTCGCCGCTACTCGTCTTTCTTCTTCCCTGTACTGTACGAATGAGGCAAAATTATCAGCTGCATGTATTTCTCTTTGCGTAATGTAAAAGTTTTGGCAAACTTTCTCAATCAAAGATATTCATACACGAGATTTTAATTTAATCTTATTCATTAGATAGAAGAAGAAATGATAGTAGAAATTACTTGAACAAGCAGAAATTTTCCATTGACAATAAGAACTATTAATATTGCATGAGATAACTATATTCGATTCCGATAAGCTGCTGCCGTTACTTTAAGAGAGTCAAGCTTTATCAAAACGACTGAGCCGGTCGAAGAGAATAAAATAATAATATGGTATATCTTTACACGCTATATCAACTCGCGGTTTATTAATTACGAAGAAATTCAGATCACTTCCAGATGGACATTATAAAAATCAGACGTTCTTGGCATCTTTATATATTTATAAACTATAAAACTACAATAGAAATAAACCCGCATTTTTTAATTTTTGCTCCGTTGATTATCATAGTATTGCAGAAATCCGCACAGTACAAGTAGATTTAAAATCTTTCTGAAAGCATATCAAGAAAAAATTGTGTAAAAAGGAAAGGATTCACGAAATGATACAAAAATTATGAGGAGAATAGATAAATGTGAGGATTCTGTAAGAAAGAATTTCTGTATAAAGATAGTTGCTGTTCTTTTGGAATCCTACCCGAATTTTTACGCTTCCTATATCATTTCATTCTCGTTTCTATATTGCATGCTTGCCTGCATTTTTTAACTTCATATTCATAAATCCTTTCCTTAAATTTTCTGAAAGCATACTTACAAGGACTTGGTCACTGCCGAAAAGTTCTTTCAGAAATTCTTTGACAATCGTCTCGTGTATTCTTTGCTACCACATGTGAAAGCATTGTTCGTATTTCAAAAAAAAAAAAAACTTTATTTTCAATTTGTATTTGACGGAACTCGGTTCGGCGAATATATATTACAATCTAAGGATCTCGCGTAGCGAGAACTGATTCTTCCCAATACCGACAGTTTCACGGTCAATTTCAATAATAAAATAAAAAGACATCAAAAAAACGTGTATGGGAATAACTGGCGCGGCACTCATCCGACGGCCCATTGGCGTACGGACACGTACAGTATACTCTCGCGGTTTTGCGACCGCAAACGCACATCAGCTTCATACCAGATAATATCCAATTTCAAAGGAACGCTCACCTGCTTTCCATCGATCTTTCCGGATTTTTGTACATGTAGAAGAGCCTTAGTCTTCTCTTAAGTCTACGACTCAAGAACTATCATTGATTTCTCTTTCTCTTAATCGTCGACTAATGATACCGTTGCACCTGGCAAATCGCGCCTTTATTACCAGACTTTTAGCGCTAAAGATTTTATTGCTCCCGAATAAATGGCTCGCTTCTTTTATATTTTACTCTCTTCCCGCTCAATAAAATGCACCTGAAAAGGATAATTTCCTAATAATACGGGTATTTGATCGGTGATGATTGTACGAATAACTTTCGTTTATTCTTCGACTTCGAAAAATATAGATTTTGGATATTCCATATTTTCTCGAGATCCCATAACAATAAATCCTCCTATAAATAAGTAAACTTTTTTGGCTTGTTATTCCTATTATTAAACTATTACATAAATATAATGGAAAATATTAAGAATCCAGGTATCGAAAGTAAATTGTTCAACCGAAGAACTATAAAACTTCTTTATATATATATATATATATACACCTACATAATTGCTATCGTCAGACCAACTGCTTTTTAGTTCGAATTGTCGAACACAAAAACTCGGGCGTCGATAGTCAATTGCGTCATGCGCCGGCTATCCAACGGAATCGCAAAACTTTCCCTTCGAGGTGACCGCAGAACGTTATAGAAAAGACAAATTTCACTCGTCTCCGCGGGCTTTGATCTCGCGAGAGCGTCGGTACCAAAGAGGAACGGGAAAAACGATTGGGCAAAAGTTAAAAAAAAAATCACAGGTGAAAGCGACAGCTGCGCATAGGCATCCGATGAAAATTTAGCGAAACGCCGAGATATATAATTACGATAGGCCAATTGTAGAAAATACGCTCTAGATTTTAAGTCGAAGAAACGAATGCTAATAATAATCGAAGAGATAAATAGGATTCGATTAGGACTCGCCTGTGAGTAGTTGCAAAACTACCCGTAATATTGAGCAACGGAAGACACGAATATGAATTTCACTATTAGCTCTAGGCTAATCTTTTATACGGGCTATTGTAATGCGAGCTAAAATAAAATGAAGGTGTATCATTATATTATTATTAAGGAACTGACTACACGTGGATAAATAAATATATAAATACATATGTATATATATATATATATATATATATATATATATATATATATATATCAATACAAAAATATCCAATTGCATATCTTGCAAAATGATCACCGAACTAAGAGCTTAAAATCCCTCTTCCTATATCTGCATTAATAATATCGACGATTAATCGAACCGGTCAATTCTGTCTTTTTTGCCTCTCGCTGTTTGCGCTCGCGTCCTCGCATATATTTAACTTACCAGCTGCTATATACTCGTATCGTGTAAGAACGGCGGACTGTGACGTCGTATACAGATACAATCTGCTAATATGTATTACGGGAAAAAATAGAATAAACATGCCGAGCACACGATAAATTCTCGATGAAACAGATAGAGCTGCCTAAGTCCCCCGAAGTAAAGCGGCAAAGTTCTCTGTATGTGTGTAAATGTATTCGTATTTGCGTACGAGTGAAGAGAGCAGGAAATACACATGCCTGCAGTCTGAATTTTAATGTTCGGGGTAGATAAAACTGCGCGGCCAATACTTAACGTAGCGACAGAAAGTTATGAATTAGAATGTTATCGGCGAACGTGTCCCCTATAGATTATAATTTTTTACGTAAAAATACTTTGAAGCAGATACAATGATGGCTGGCAATACAATTTCATCTAAATCTAAATAATATTTAGAACTAATTATTCTTGCTAAATTGTTATGTAGCTTTTTATTCAGTGCGTATAATCTTCGTGAAAAATTCCAGTCTCCCAATATCGCATTTCAATCCGAATGCAGCTGCTACAGCTGAAATTTCTATCGCGCCTGGTATAACTAACTCCATGACCGACCTCGACAATCGGAGCAACATCGGCGCAGAAACAACGTTTCTCTTCGGAAACCACAAAGCAAAGAAGGATTTCTGATTTTGTTGGGAGCGAGAGAGGTCAAGACCGCGGGAAGTAGCCTATAAAATAAAATACAAAGCCAAATAGCAATGAAAAGGAGCCATTAAACGTAAGACTATTCGATGCGCCACCGCTGCTGCGGCACGGATTTATGTCGGACTGTCTCGCGGGTCGACGGGATCCGCAAGCGTGGGCGAAGATACAATACAATGGCCATTGCCGGGCACGGGAGACTCGCGGGCGGCGCGCTGGGATTTACGTGGGCTCCGCGTTTGCTTTTGTACAGTATGAGGTGTGCGAAAAATACCTCTCGGCTCCAATGTCTCTACGTGCGCAACGTACGTGCAATGTTGAATGTCAGTTATATAATATTGCGCTGCAACGCATAGGTACTTTTTCAGAATGGTCATGTTCGTTCAGCTTGCACATCGTCTGATCTATGATTATTATCATCTTTGTGCATAACATTTCTCGTATAGGCATTATTACGGTGCAAAATTTATCTTGTTGACACCTCGGTCATTTCAGAATGAAGTCTATGAAGAGAGAGTAGCTTAGGGAAGAAGATTAGTTGGATTTATAAATTAGTTTCCTGTCGCTACCAATAAAATTGGTAAGCTGGAAACTATTTATTAAACTGTTAGCCTTTACCAGCTCGAATTCGTTTTAAAAAATATCTTTGCTTACTATTTTGTCACTAACGCTAAAATATAAATATAAATAATATGTATATAAAAATATACATAAGATACATTATCGAATTAACCAGCCGAAATCTAATTTCTTTCTGACATTAATCTGAAATGTTAACTGATATCGGAATTGAAGTGTATGCCCATACTACATACTGTGCACGCCTACAAAATAGTTAATTAATAATGAAGTTCTTGTGAATGCCATCAAAATTAATTAGAATTATTATTGCTATTCAGAAAATTGGCAATAATAATTATCTACATTTTTACCGGAATTTCTATATAAACCAGCATGATTACATTACTAATTTTATTAATAAACAACTTGTGATAAATTTATATCAAGTCGTTATTCTAGAAATAATCGCATTAAACGAGGCTTTTGCTATGAAACCGTACGGGCTATATCAAGGGAACAAGATTATTCAAGACTTAAAATATTCACGTCCTTCGGAAAGTTAAAATTCAAAACTCTTTTGTGCCTTCTGTTGTCATCAATATTCAGCCTGAATGATGCGGCCTTACAAGTTCCTGGGCATCCAACGCTAATCCTTCAAATAAAATATTCGATCCTAGCAGAAAGCGAAGGGTATCAAGTAACACGACTATAACAATATATAAGCATATCTATTATTAATTAAGCTCAAAAGGACGGGGCCCGTATAGCAGTCCCCCTTGTCTTCCCAGAATCCAGGCTTCAAAACATGCCCATCGTCGTCTCCGCCCCGCCTGGGCCCATTCCTCGGGCGTGACATCTGTCAGCGTACCTCCTTCCCTCATACAACAAAAGACCCATAGCATAGGAGAAATGCCCCGCGTACGTAAGCAGCTACATTATGCATCGAAGGAGAGAAACCCCGGGCCCGCGCGTTCTCCCTCCGCGTCGGAGCCGAAGGTAAAAAAAAGAAAAAAAATAAATCGATCCAAAAAGCTGCGGAGCGCCGCGCAGAGACAAGGATTTTGAAAGACGGGGAGAAAAGGGGGGACAGGTGGCTAAGGCCAGGAAGCTGACGAGTCGCGCATTCCTGCAGCCTGAGTCAAGCGCTCCGCGCTACGACACAGAGGGCGAAGAGAGGTGGAAGGGGGGGGGGCAGAAACGCGCGTCGTATATTTATATGGAATATCGGAATCGAGAGCGATCCACTGTCGTGCCGGGGCAATTCAATGCGGAGATAACATTGTCGGGCACGTTTTATTTACGACTTCAGCGCCGCCGCGCGACAAACACTTTAGGATTTTGTAAGCGCTTGACCGCGGATATATCGTTCGCGAATAATTCTTGTCCTTTCTAAAATTTACAATCGAGCCGCGCCGCGAAACGAAAGCAAGTGCTTATGATTTTTTTAAAGGTTTTTTTACGACGGCCAGCGATTTTGTTTGGGATAGTGAGCCGCGCCATACCTGCTGTGCCGTAACACTGCAGTTTAAATCTAGAAAATAATAGAATTACATTTATATGTTTTATTTAAATTTTTTTGTATTTTTGGGGAATTATTAGATTTCACACTAAATTTTTAGGAAATTAGAAGGAATAATTATCCTTAGATATTTGTGTAGGCTAAAAACTGAAATAATTTTATATTTCTTTGTTATTTATTAGCATATTAACAAAACAAACAAAAAATAATACAAAAGAACAAAGCAATAAAAAACTTCTACCTCCGGAAACCGTTGGTGAAACTAAAACGAAGTCGGTGACTTTTCCCTTTACACCCAATTACCCAATGTTTAATTAGCAGTACATTCTTGAAAATTTCTTCCACGAATTTTTAAGGCAAACACGTACACAGGTAATGGACGAGTCTTGTTTACTCGCAGTAAACTATTTCAACTGTATTCTTTACGAGGGCGAATCCTGAACTCGGCTCTTTTAAAAGATGAACGTAGACTATCTAGAAAATACCCGAAACAAAAAAAGATAATAGAAAAAAAAATGAGAAGGACCGTGAACTTTCGAAACGAGCGGTTGAGAACAAAATTTTTTTTTGTAACTGACTATGAATATTTTAGAAAAATCTATTAGGTATGCTATAGGACGAAAATGATAGTTCATACGATGACTGACGATGAATTAAAAAAATAGAATACTGCCCCAAAAATCCGAAATGAGCTGCCGAATCTTCGTATTCGATGTTACCTAACAAGAACCACGTCATTATCTATCATTCTGCAGATATAGTCGCAAAATTACACGTAGCGCGCACTGATGCACGAAAACATCAGCGTGCCAAATTTGAAAAGGCACACCACACCCCATCACATCAGCTTCGGGGGTCCCGGGGATCATCGTGAGAAAGCGAAAAGAAGTATTCTCCGGGCGCATCCGGCGTTTATCGTCCAACTCTTATCTCGTCACGCGAAGACCTCTGCCGCCCCACCTCTGTTCCACTCCTCCGCCGCCTTTCTGCGCAAGTCGAAAAAACCGAAAAAACATATTCGGTTACAAGAATACAGAGAGAAGAATTTGACGAGCTCGCCCCGAGTCTCGTAATAGAGTAGAATACATGGGAGAAGGGGTTTTGTACATTCCACGAGATGCGTGTCGATAATTTTCGCCGCATTGATGAGGATCCAATTTTCGGCAGCTCGGTGTAAATGTGCGTCAATTACTCTGTCTTTTTCGGACAGTGAAAGGAGTGTAGTTGAGCTCGAAAGTGTTATTTACTCGGTTAGCCTGAGAGTGAAAGACAGAGAGAGAGAGAGAGAGAGAGAGAGAGAGAGAGAGAGAGAGACCCAAGGGGAGAAACGGAGAGTGCAACATGAAACTATAAGTACGTTTCAATTCAAGGTCAAGTAGGCCCTTATTCTTTTTGGGTAGCTCCTTTAGCATACTTGCACGATTTTACTTTCGGTCTCTATGGAATTTCTGACTGATACATGCGATGCATCGGGCATATTACACAAATTTAGAGAGGTATTTTCATTGTATTCGCTAAGATGATTGAGAGATACATTTAAAAGTTTCGCCGTATTTTCGTTTGGCGTGTTCAGTTTTTTTCCTTGGCTGAAAGAAAATATTAAAATTAACAAAATTTACTAAATTTTTCAAGCTCGACTGGGTTGTGAAATCACAATATGGTCGATTAGATAGATATATTAAGCTTGAATATTGATTGTTTTTTCAAAATAGTCGAATAATAAATAAATTTAAACAGTAAATCAATAAAATCTATTATAGAATGTGGATTAATGGTCAGTTCATAAGACAAGAGAAAATATTTTTATTATCTTTTATTTCTAATTTTCATCATTGGGTTTTTGGTACATATTTATATATAAATTCTAAGATTTGATGCTAAAGTCACCTTAAATTTTGCAATTATAATAAATAAACTTTTTTCAATATAAAATACCCATAGTAGAAGAGAAATATAAATCTAGTATTTTTAATAAAAATTTCAATTAAGTTAGAAGCCGCTCGCTAAAAATAGTCTTGCAAAGCAATTAACGATATCCATATAAATTACGTTGAGAGTTTCGCGAATTGTTTACAATTAACGAACGCTCTCAATGTTATCGGGCTCTCGGGCAAATCATATTTCCACGGCAAAGCGTCGTTCCGGCCGTCGGTATCAAATCGTCGCGCAGTTTCTTTTTACCGCGACCAATCGCAAAATCAAATGGAATGAAACTGGTTTGCTTCTGCGCACCCGTTACACAGCCTTCTTTTTCCTGCGCGTATCGCGTACAGACGCATCGTCGCTTCCATTTCCGCGCAGCTCTCGACTGGCCAATAAGGGGGAGGGGGTAGAGCGACCCCCCCCCTCACCAGTTCCTCCTAGCGGCGCTAATTTTAATCCTACTCTCCAGATGGCTAATCGGCCGCGACGCGTCATCGAGTACTCGCGTGATTTCACTCGTTTTACGCCCGAGCGTGACGCGCCGCGCGGTAGCTGCTCTCTTCCGGCAATTTTCCTATTACACGGACGCGAAGAGCGCGTGCGTCGAAGCAGCGCTCGTTTTTCATTCGAAAAACGTTAAAAAAATATTCTCGAGGAAATTACGTTAATACAGGTTCTAAAATACATATAATAGAAGACTGGTTTAAAACGACCGTGACGCGGAGAAGGATTTTTGGTTAAGGACGATGGTAGGGAGAGCGATTGTTAGCTTAACGAACCTATTGAAAACGTTCGCAATATTTTTTATAAAGTTAGAAGTCCAAACAAAAAAAAACTAAATTATATTTTACTTTGCTCTCTTGCAGAGAAACTCTAACAATTCAAGATATTTAAGGCAGTAAACTCTTCTTAAATATATGTAAATCTATGGGAGACACAATATTTTTGTTTGCCGAAAAAAAAATTAGACAATCCGGTACAGGTTCACTTCTCGAGAATTTTAAGTCTCCAACAAAAAAACTTTCCTGAGCATACTTTTCCCTACAGTACATCTCCATCCTCCGTTCTTCGCTCCAAAGCACACTGCTAACCGCTAGATTTGTAGACAATAAATGCCCGACTCGTAAAAAACATCCCGAGCGCACAGAAGAGGACTAATGGCCGGACAGAAAACACGAGACATGACGGGACGGGCGCCGTCCCACTTTTCTGTGTCTCTCCGGCAATTATAAAACACCCGACTCCGGGCCCTCCCCCACCTGTTGGTTCTTAAATCGACCAGGGGTCAGTAAACATAATTTGGCAGGCTGAGGCGGGATGACAACGGTGACGGCTCAACCGAGGCATCTTATATTATAGAGTCTGCGCGATGAGTCAAAAATCTCCCGCGTCACATTGGGCTCGTAAAGCGACGCGCGCGTCGTTTTCGGAGATTTTACGAGTGTGTACTATTGAGGCACGAACGAGGGCAACGCTGAAGCTCGTTATAGAGCACCCGCGGGGAGAGAGAGAGAGATAGGGAGAGGGAGGGAGAGACTAGTCGACGGGGCAGGACTCGAGGGGGAGGGGTAGCAAAGCAAAGTGAAGGGGGACGGAGAACTGGCTTTTGCTTTGACCCCGAGAATGAAAGAGCATGCGGTGGCTTCTTCGAGCTTCACTGAGGCGCACATAGAACTTCAGAACCGTTGCCCCCCCCCCCACTGTGTCAGACGGTCAAGGTCACTTACAAAGGGATGATGACTTCTGCGAGTTGATTTCTCCCTCTATCTCCCTCTCCACAGTTACGAGGTGAAAGAGAAGAGCCCGCGGATATACCAGTCGAGTACTTCGAACTACACACTATTACACCATACAACATCAATTGTATCTCGGACTACGACAGTTCTGCGGACATCACCGCAGGCGCCCATCTTACGTGGCTTTACGCCTCTGGCATAAGAGGCACTCTCACTGCTAACATTGATTCTCGATTTGGTCACATTTAACGGGATGACGTTTTCAAATCTCGATACTTCTCGTTTTGTCGAGCGTTTTCAAAACAAGTGGCTTCATTAGCGAAACGTAAGAGTCGAATATCCCAAATTAACAGTGCACTCGTCATTGATAGGTTTTAACGTAAAGTCTAACATTCTAGTAGAGATATTGATGTATTTTTTTTTCAAAATCACGGAAGTTGAAGAGAAAATTCCAAAGAAGTTTCTTAATTTAAACTAGATGATTCTAATTTATATAACGTCATATTGAAATTTCTACTAATCTATGAATATTCATACCATATATTAATAATGTATTAAAAGAAATTTCAGTTTATTTTTAATTTTCACGTATTTGGTCTTTATAAACAATATATAAATAAAGTACCAATAGAGTAAGCACAATTATAAAACAACAAAAATGGCTGAAAATGATTATGCTTTTTAATAATTTGTAGTAAATGTACAAAAATATTAGTCACATTTAAATCAAACGTAGATATAAAAATACTTCGAAATAACCGTAATCGCAACTCATTACTATGCAATCAATTTCCATTTTCACATCTCAATAGGATTCAATATAAATATATTAATTTTAAAAGTGTACAGTTTTACATACAAAATATAACACAATATTTCATTAACATATGAAACTGAATTTTTATTAACGTATGCCTTAATCTTATATTAACGCAGCCGAATGCAGTCTCTGGAATCTACCGTGTATCAATTTTCGATACTTCGCACCCAAATGAATTAATCTTAATGTGATTTATTTTAACAGAAGACAAAATTATATAAGTTTTCCGTTAGACTACTTGTATACGAGCAATTCACGAATGAGGTCACAAATAAGGTTAAAAAAAAAGAAACTGTGTAAGACTACTGCACTCCTATACCGAACTCTCTCGAACTGTGCCAAGAAGGCAGGGCAGGTGTGCGCTCTCTGCCATTACACATGCGTATGCCCGTTTTACCACTACTCGTCCGACTTCGCCCTCTCTCTTCCTTTCTGTTCCGCTTTGAAATTTTGCAGATTATATATATATACACGCGCACATATACTCGTAAATGACACGAACTAGCCTATCTTTTGCTTTCTTTCTTTCGTCTTTTCTTTTTTGTCATCGGGTGGCCGAGTCACAGTGAACTCGAAACTCGATATAGCCTCACACGGTTCGACGCAATTTAGCAGGCGCCTCACGCGCACCTGCGCGTCTATAAAGAAAGAAGGGGGAAGGGGTGGGCGGGAGGGAGAGGACGATGACGATTTCACGAGTACTTCGCTGAACGAGGCAATCGCGCCAAGTGCCAAGAAAATAAATTATAAGGCGCCGCGTGGAGCGCGCTCGTTTAACGTTGACATCAGAGAACGAGGAGCACACAATGCCGCACGTAAAATTATTATTTTTCTTTTTCCGGAAGCGAATCCTTGAGAAACCTCGTGTTGAACGTGCATTTTTAATCGAGCCTTAAGGTTTAAACCATGTCAGAGCCATTGATAACTGAGTATATATATATATATATATATATATATATATATATATATATATATATATATATAAGGTGCTTCAATTGTAAATCACTAAGCAGCGCACGCCTGAGACGGGATGATGCCATGAATACCGATATATTCTCTTCGGGAAATAGTCTCAGAGAAGCACACATCGCTTATTCTAATGTAGTGGGCCCCCTCCATTTTATCCTATATGGAAAAAATTTTTACGAGGCGATACGGCTGCTTTATTGAGGAATTACAGATCAGAGGCTCAGAAGAATTTTATACGTTATTGATTATCGATATTTTATTGTTGTCGCGCTGTCATCCGCAGTGAATTTCGAAATATCGAACGACGAAACCCTGTGTCGTCAACACATACACGCGCGCGCGCACACACACACACAATATTTATACAACAATAAAATGGTTCATGACGAACCTATACTAGAAATTCGCTATCACATGAAGTAAACCGCGAGCCGTAAAAACTCAACAAGCTTGTATATGAATACGAACACTTTGCCAGCCGTATGTGTAATAAGTGTTCATAGATGTATGCGCGGGATGCACACACCGGGAAACAAAACGATCGCGACCGCAGCGAGAAAATGAGAGATGCGCGACACGGCGCATATTCACATATATGTTGAGAGAAACGCGTCAGTCGCTTCAGCTCCCGTATAACGAAACGGAAATGAAAGGGAAGGAGTTAGCGAGAGAGCGCGAGGGTGGGAAGGGGAAGGTTAGTCTCGCGTGTCACCCGCGGGTGGTATGCGGCGCATGACAGCTGCCGGGGTGGCGGTGACGGTGACGGTGACGGTGACGGTGGTCGTGGTGGTTGCTCAATCGAGGAAATATCGAGTTTCGTTCTGCTCTCTCCCTCTCGGCTTCTATCTCTCCTGCGCCGCTTTCGCGATGAGATATTCCCGCTGCTCGAGGGTCGCGAGTTAGATAGAACGAGGGGAGAGGTCGGGCTCGATCATCGAGGGGCTGCTTCTCGAAACGTTGTAGGTCTCGTTGAATCGATCGAGCTGTAAGAGACTCCTCTCCTGTTTTAAAGTCGACGCTACGAGACATATTGGATATTGCGAGGCGATACGCAGAAACTCAAATTGAGTTGTATGATGAACAACTGTAGTTGTTCAATATACAATATTTGCTCTGTGCGCTTAAAGGAATTTAAGGACATTTAGAAAAAGTGATCCGCCGAAAGGTGAAAATTGCAATCCCAATAACATACTGCCCAATTCTATAATTTTTATAAGTTGAAATTTAATAGCTTCAACATTATGCAACCATGATTTTTTTATTTTGATTGCTGGACTATTCGGAGCACGCTTTGTGATATAATATAAATGATAGTAGTAACACGATATGCACTCTCACGAATACTGCCTTGTAGGTCCAGAAACCGCTTTTAATAAGGCATAAAACCAGAAAAATAGAACTAAAACGGGCGTCGGTCTCTGTTACAGCCTATATTACTATTACTAACTTAAATGCTAACTCATCCGCTATTGCACTGATTTTTTTATACACCAGCGGCAACGAACTCAACAAATCCAAAGACGTATAGCGTGATTCACGAGAGGCAATTATGATCGGGGGAGGGGGCGCAGAGAAGGCGATATATCGCAAACGGACCATCCTCTACATCGGTCGAATACGACATTTGTTACGTGCGACACGCGCGCGAAAGAGAAAGAGAGAGATTGACGGACGCCCGGAGATGCGAGTACATATTATCCGCGCTCCCCGGCATCAGCGGGTTCTATTAACCGACCGGTGCGCCGCAGCGACAGAAATTGACTATTTAGATGCAGATATATACGTGCGCGCTAGCCGCAAGCGATTGCGCCCTCGACGTTACGGGACAGAAGCCGACGCGAGGAGGAGAGCGAAAGCAGAGAATAGAGGAAATTACGGTTTCAATCAACCTAGGAAGTTTTTTAGCCTGGCGATTGTGCCAGATTATGCAGAGAGCTTCGTTGGCATCAGGGAGCTAGCTCCCAAGTTGGATCGGCGATGTTTCGGAAGTGCTTGAAAATGTTAAAAGATTAATATTTTTTATTCAATTTTGCGTCTTACTTTTTATCGGTACCTAATTGGCTATTTATTAATTTCTTCGACTAATTTTGGAAGTTGCAAGATGAAATTAAAAGATGAAGAAAAAAATATCTTTGGTCCAAGGTAAAACTATAAGACGAGGAATTGAAATATTTACGTAGGAAATCGAGCAATAAAAATCGAAGCCGTTAAGAATTCGAGAACCCACTGCATCAGACGATAGCACGAATCTCATTTTTATGTACAGTAGTCAGACGATCTTCCATGTTTACACTTGCTTTAAAATCTTCTGTAAAATCTAAACGAGTAAAAAATGTAACGCTCCTTTAATTGAAAAGGCAGTTTTTCAAAGTACTACAAGATTTTTAATAAAAGATAAGGAACATTTTATTGCACCGTAATTTACTAAATAATAAGGCATTCCATCTACTGCTTTTATATAGTTTTAGAATATAATTCAATACGGAAATATAGAAGTTAATTACTTAGCTCGTGAGACAGTTTAATTTCGTTGGAAACTAACGAGAAATTTCTTACTCGACAAATAAGAATAAATTAACGTACGGAATATAGTGTTTAAATATACCTTATAAATTAAAATTATATCGAAATTATGATTTTGAGGTTCGGAGGGTGATTGAACGGTAAAAAATGATCGAATTCATAAAAATTCGATTTAATAAATTTCAATTGTCTCGAAATTCTCTATTAATGATATATAAGTAAGTGACTAACATGAGCAAAAAACCTTATTTTGTATTTATTGTTAGCTATTATTTAAAAACAATATTTCTAAAGAATTTCGACACAGTTGAAATTTATTAAATCGAATTTTTAGGAATTCAATAATTTTTATACCGTTTAATTTTACCTAAAATTCATTTTTTTCATTTTTTAAATATTACAGAGAAATTGAAGTTACTATTAAAATATTTTAATAAATATAACAATTAAAAACTACGTAGTTTTATAAAAAAATTTGACCGATAATTTACTCCCAATAAAAGCACAATGTTATGCAATGCAATTTATACTTAAAAAAATTAACGACTTTATGAACGAACTCCTTTTTTCTATGTATATTCAATAAAAAGTTCCAAATTTAACTATAGCGATTTCGTTCTCGCGAGGAGGAAAGTATAGATGACAAACTGACCTCTTTTTCCTGATCTTTCTCGGTCGCCTCATCTTTGTCCTTCTCCTTATCTTCGGTCGTTTCCGTGTGGGGCGCGACGCCGTTCGAGGTCGGCTTCGCGTCAGCCTCCTCGATCACGCCCAATTTCTCGATCTTCTCGCCGACATCGCCGGTGGCAGTGGCCTCGGCCGGGACGCCCTCCTTCTTCGGTGTTGTCGTTATGTCGACGGACCTTCTGCTCTGTCGCGCTCCCATTTTTCCGTCCCCTTTCTTACTTTACAGTGGATTTATTGTATCAGCCTCGCTACGCCCTAAGCCCGGTCGTTCTTAGGTTTCTTGTATTATCTGCAATGTAAAAGAGAAAATTAATATAAAGATGGCATTGATTAAAATATACAGAAATTTTTTTTACTAATAAATAAATATAAATATTTATTAATTTGTATATGGGCAGTCGACAAAAGTACAATTCAATTGTTATAAATAATCCATTCCTTCAAAAGCAGACGACTCGATAACGCTTAAAATGTAAGTGCTAGATTTCCCACAGAATGGCAGTTGATGGCTTAACATAATTTTATATTTATATCGATATAATTACGGTAACAGTAAAAATTGGAATCAGGTTAATCTTATTGGTCGGCTGAAAATGCACCGTCAAGCAAACTTATGTTTATCAGTAAACGAAAATTAATAATATAAACAAAGTACGCGCAGACAAATCTAATAGTTGAATTTCAGTAGCGACTCTTGTAGAGGGTAAGCGTAAGCATAACTGCTGTAATTGAGTGACAAAGAAAAAAGAACAAAATGTAATGAATTAAATAATTTACAATAAAACAATGGCATAATGTAGCATATTATTATCGTTACGATGAGAAATATTATTAAGATATCCAAATTTTTAAGCACAGAAGAAATACTGTTTGCTTTAAATACTGTAGTATTTAAATATATTTATTATTATTGAAATACTGTTTGAAGAAATACTGTACATCTTTTTGTTGCTCAATTTGAATTTTTATCAATTCTTGAATAACTTGCCAAAGAGGCCACCTTTAAAGAACATAACGAAAAGCAGGATTGCAAAATATAATTTAGATCAGAAATATTTTGAAAAATTTAATTTAACAAATCTCATCTACCATTGAATAGCGGAACAATGAAACGGGCACACTAACGGCAAAATAATGAATGAGTAAGATAAATAACAGTACGCAATTTCCATCCTAGGATTCCGGGGAGCTTGGTTAATACTCGAGAGATATTCTCGTTATCGAGCAGTAAAAGTGATTCGCATGATACATACTGGTAATCATGGATAAAACAGTTCGGATATAACATTTTTGCCTCCTTTTTAATAGGGCGCAAATAAAAACACGAGATATACGTAATTGGTAATAAAAGAGTGCCAAGGTCATACCTTGCATGACCAAGAAGATGTGCAGGGGACAGGAGACAAATATGTAAGACGCCACGCACGCGCGCCCAACTTTAATCTCACGCTCGATCTCGAGCCTTTTTCGCACGACTTATTAGTCATTAGTCTACACATAAAAGATACGAGTGAGTTATCGAGCCATTCTATAAATTGAGTTTCTCAATAAGGTGTTCTTTTTTTCTAATTCGTTAAAAAAAATTCATGAATCATTGTAACGCAATTAGTTAATTTTCTTAACAAAACCAGATAAGACTTGTAATACTTATCTAAAAATTTAAGAAAGACAGTTTACATGGACGAGTTTAAACGTATTTCTATTTACTTTGCTAGTTGCTCATAGATACCTTTGACAGTTTACAGGTGGTTTATTATATTGGTTATTAATTACAGAATTATTTTAACTAATGAACTATTAAGTTCGGCTGTCAAAAAAGATCGGTCTACGCCAATCAAACCAATTGACTTTCTAAAAACACCTGAAGAAAGTCACGTCGTCTGTGTCAAGGGAAAAACGCGCTCCACATTATACCCTAGCATATGCCTACCCTTTAATTAACGAGCTCTGTGTGGAAAAATTTAGGGTGTATACCGTAAAACGACTGTTAACGGACAAATTTCCGTACACACAGCTTGGTCCAAATGCAAAGGCAAAGGAGAATAAGGCGAATAATCAGTCCAGATGACTAATTTTGCACAGTGCATTTCAACCAGTCGATACGCCAACTTTATTATTGCGCAAACCGTGAAAATACGAGGAATCAAAAGAGTAATGCTCCATTATTTCGAGCTTGTAATAATTCAAGTAAATCCCTTGTATAACTTCTTTCTACCAAAATTATAGGATACTTCCTCATGCCGACTCCATATTCTGAAGTATATATGGGTCAATCTTTCAACTATTGTTGTACGCATAAGTTTCAAATAAAAACGGCCGCAATGAGTCTAGAAAGAAAACTGCACGTCTGAGAAAAAGATGAAGTATGAATTCAGCTTAAGAACTTTTGCTTTCTATAAAGTCATGGTCCCCCTCTAGACATTATTTATCCCAATATTTTTATTTTAATAAAAAATAATTTCCAATTAAGTCATGAAATGGCTACATTATTTTTATATAAAGATTAAAATATATTTATCAACAATTAGAAATATATTGTAAAATATGCCTCGCTTAGGCTGTTCTTAATACTCATAGAATCATTTAAGTCATATGGTAACCAAAATGGTTACTAATGTTCCACTTCCTCTAACTACACTAACCATGCAATTCTCAAAATTAACGTAATAGTGAAGCAGATACAGAATGAATGCTATTCAACAGTACTGACTGATTCAATGTGCAACTTGGAAAATGGTTTTTCCGTTACGGTTTCGATCATGCTACCTTCTCTACCAGAAGTTCACATTGTGTCATTCTTCATTACATACACGCAATTTCATAATCCATATAACGGCCATTCTAATCATAAAGAGAATAAGAGGAACCTGAATGATTATCATTAAACTCCATGACTGTATTTCTGGATTTGAGAAATCATAAATTCACCAAATCGGACAGCCTCGGTCAACGATATTAAACTTTTGTTGTATTCAGAAAATATCGTTCAGGCTTCCTTTCTGATCAAGAAGAAACGAACATCCCTTAACCTATCATGCGTGAGCAAACAAATAACCTCGATAATATGATAATTTTCATATCCAGAATAGTGCAACGACCAAACTATCAATGTTGTAATGTTTTGTCAATTAATTATTTTTGTTATTAAGAAATATAAATAATTTTAAAAAGGCGGCAAGTTATTTAGACTTCTATATAATAAATATCAAAATAATGTCGAAATAGTAGTGCTTAATCGAGTATGAATAGTAAACGTTAAATTATGAATAATATACAAAACCGCTGTAAAAATTAAATTAAAATCCGAACCAATTTCCAAAGTAATAAAAGTTTTTGACAATTTCATTTTAAATACTACACTGCCATAAATTATCACTTCGCATTCGAGCATACGAAATATGCTAAAAAAGACAGAACTGTCTTTATCTTAAAATGAAAGTCTAGACTATCGTTACAGTAAATATTAGTTCTGAACATTCGCCATATGTAAATGTAAGCAGCATTTGGAGATGCCATTTTCTTCTATTTTTTCATCTCTGACAGCTAACATTATTTTAAATCTTGGTAAATCGTTTTAGATATATTTATAGCGAAGGATCTGACTGCCCGTCTGCTTGACTTGATTACTGGGAATGAAACTAACTCGTAAAGATCGCGTGAGTGATTAATAAGTTTGTCAGGTCGAAAAAGAAACACATCGAATTAGATGAGTGAGGTTAATGGGTCCAAGGCGGTTTTGATTGTATAACAAGAGAACGGAATGATAAAAATACTTGGAAATTGTGTTAACACGTATTAGTTGTAACAACCCACTAATATAAGATATTCACTATCTATATAATATTGTCAATTCTGATGATTACGTAATTGGTGCCTATTTTTTATAAGAACAATACAAAATTATTAGTTCAGGAATTAGATGTTACGTTTCAAAAGATTTAATATAGGGTACTTTCTGGTCAATTTTCTTATAAACCAACTTTATCTTTATTACACATCGAAACTTTGTCATATATCTTTATAGAAACTTGTTTTTGTCATTCTTTCTTTATCTTTATATCTTATAACTTTAGCAGCGTGCACATACATCTTGATAATCATTTTCAATTTTTTGTTTCGTACAACTTCAGGACTTCCGTGTAATATTATATAAAAAGTTTTTACAAGGTAATTTCTCTGCAAAAGTTTTGTTTCTTCCTTATCATTAATTCGATTTATTGATACTCTTCATTCAGAATACAGAGAAACTTAAATTCACATCACGAGTGCGGTTTACGAAGCTCAACTGCTCTAATCATTTGAGAGATTTAAACATTTGATTCTAGAACGATGCTTGTGTAGGTGACGGAAGAGACAGCCGAGTATGCACACAAGCTCGACCGCATTAGACAGTAGGTCGCTGACAAGTCACTGTAGTCATTCAGCGAGCATTGCACTCCGGTCGAGCAGTGTACTTTTAAGTTCAATAGACTTAGAAGCGAGATATACATATCGAAATCCTCGTTTGAACTAAATCATTATACTTTGTATGATAATAATTGGACGTTAAATTACCATCACACTTCACGGAATTGTCTGACTGTCCTTATTGATCGAGTTATATAAAAAATATTGTCAATTTTTTCATTTAGACTGAGCTCTAAGGTATTTTAAAGGAGATCTATATCTTTCCTTGTCAATAGACTACGATATTTGTAATAAATAATTCAACATAGAAACTACTGTTTATTGATTGACATTAAAATGTTAAGATACGTTATTCCCGGCCGATACCTTCAAATAATTTTAAAAAAGAACTTGTTTGAAATGTCAAGTATTTGTGCCCCACCTAAGAAAGAAAAGAAACATGAGTACCCACGTACTAAAAGGGATTCTAAATTTCCTGAGAACGTATAATCACGCGACCGGCCCACCTTTCCTCGGGCACCGCGAGAACGTAAAAGACGTCCAACCGCGCGAATGCCAGCGCCACTCCCTCACAGTATCTCTTTTTGCTGGCCTCCTCTGTCCGAAAACGAGTCGGAAATAAATTGGACCACCTTGTCGGGTCTGCTACCAGCCGACCAACCGGCTCTTTGCACGAGAAATTGGGGCGATGACGGCTCGTAGCAACAACCAAGCAGCGCTGGTTTTTCTCTCCATTCCAACCCCTCAAAAAACGAGCTCAGTATTTACTTTCTCGCTCTGTGAGGGAAGATAGAAATTTTAATATTTCATCTACAGCAAAAGGAAACTTTTAATTGTTGCTCCGTAGCAATGATTCGTTTTCTGAATTGTATACTGCTCAAGAAAGATGTATTAATGTTAAGAAAAAAAACTCGAAAAAATTGCTAATAATCAAACATGTTAATAAAAATTTGAATAGTGCTAGATTAAATTTTGAATAACAGTATTTAAGAACGTACAGTATTATACTTTATTTACATTCCTTGATTCTCTTAAAAAATCATATATTACCATCTTTGACTTAAAGATATTTTTTTTTGTTTTTTTTTTTTTTTTTTTTTAATAAAGACATATCATAGCGATCGCGCTTTTCCAAGAAGTAAAAGCAATTTGATTTATAATTTAGTTTTTTAATAATAAATCTGTGCTAAAAAGTATGACATACCTTTCACACTGAAACTACTTCTTCAATTAATAATTTGCTCACAGAACTTGTGAACTCGTCTTAATATATCAAATTCATCGTTTTCTTTGCACATAAACAGAACATATTCTTCGATTAAAAGTATAAAATGAAAAGCAAAAATAAAAGTGAAAAAACGCAAGCGTAAATTATGCGACAAAGAAGAAAAATATTTCCATTCATCTGGAAAATACATAATCATAAGTAACTTATTTCAATTATAATTAATTTGAATACCATTTTTATAAGTTAGGTGTCATAAAATTAAAATATCGAAAGAATTTTTATAAGACTAAGGACTTGAATCAAATGCAGAATCTTAATGTTATCACATTATTAGGACAAGTCACATTTTTATTTTGAATAGAATACATTAAATGCGTACGATTCTATTAAAAATCAAATAATTCGAAAAACGAAGAGCCAACTTTAAAGCTCGCGTAATTCTTGTCTTTTTCGTGATTTTGCTTGTACATATATTAACTTTGTAGACCATATATTCATCACCCGCAGTATGGCATTGCGCACGTGTTCGCGTTTCCGATTTTCGAGCAGAAAGGTCAAAAGTGTACAGCTTTACATCGGATGCACTTACGTATAAAGCCGCGAATGCCCAGAGGGACTTATATTTAGAAAGTCTTTCCAATGCTCTACGGACTCCCTCAGTCGTTGGAAGGGGTTGGAAAATTTCCGGGCACTCTTGTAGCGAAATGATTGTGAAAATAATCTTTGGATTGCAGTGCCGAGAGAATTTAAGAAGAAAATAAAATACTCAATACTTTATGTATATAGTCTCATGTATCAATTTGAGATTGAAATTCCATGCCGTTTATCAAACAACCCTTGAATTCCGGCAATTTTTGAAATGAATTCGCACAAATAAATCTCTAAATAAACGTATGTAACTCATATGTGGAAAAAATAAAACGTATTCTAATTGCTTATAGCATGTCGATATCTATTCAAAAAGCATTAATATCGATAATATCGAATCATTCTCAGACAATCTATGCTTCAATTTCAATAGGCAAATCAAATGGCCTAATTATATTGTGGATCATAATATGGAACACTGTTCCATCAAAATGGATATTCGAAGTTCATGTCTTTATATACCGATCACGTGGAAGATATTCTGCGACAATGTGGTAAAAATATATGATTGCCATTGATCATTTTATTATATTTTAGCAACGACAACATTTCTTATGTAATACACAATCGTTTGTGATTTAGGATTCTTGTTGGCACTTACAATGACAATAAATTTAGAAGAAAAAATCGATCGTGAATAAAGACAGTAACAAAGTTCTAGAGAAATGAATAATTGTTAACTCACGCGACCTCGAAGCGAAATGAGCAAAGTCCCCCTCGCAGATTCCGCCGTTTTATACGTCTTCATGACTTCTTCGACTAACATGTAAGTATGCGAGTCCCCACGCACTGTTTCAGAAATATACCCAAGCTCATAAATCACCAGTGCAAAAAGCTCCTTTGAAAGCTCTCGCCTATCGCCGAGTAGATATCCCCTCTCCCCTCTCTCAACTTGAGACTTAAAGGAGAGGGAGTATTCAATTAGCAAAGGGAGAGCGAGAAGTTGGTGGTAGTATTGCATAAGTATTGTGCAAGTAGTAACAAAGTATGGAAGAGTATAAGAGAGAGAGGGAGAGGGGGGAAAAGGGATGAGAACAGTGTTTAGATCAGCGATGATAATTTCGGTTCATTTTCCGTTCTCTTTTCGATGGTGAGTTCAATAATGCCAGAATAAATTTATATTCGTCAACGATCAACAATGAACGCCTCTCCGACTAAGAAAGAAAAAATTATTTTTCTCCCCTGGATTAACGAACGTTTCATAGATCACGGACGCCGATAGGTGACACCGATTTGACTAAAGCCGTAGACCTCCTTTCGTGCTGTATCGAAAGAGGCGGTATTTGCACTTAATAAAAAGTATCAAATACTCGTTACATGTTCTAAAATATTGCCGGACACTTTCGCGTCGTATACTTGAGTTCAGGCATAGTTAAAAAGATAATTTTAATTGTTTAGAATATTAATGATGTTTTTACATCTTTAAAAGTGTAAAATGACCACTTTGCTCGGTGTCAATAATAAAAACCGCAACTCATATTGTGAGGAAAAATGGAAACATGCTGTGCCCTTTTCATATACATAGTAGAGTCAACATGATATTATACGGTTAAGCTTTTGTCTATTATTCCGTTAATATTACCGAATATAAACAAAGATGGTTCTGAGAATTGCAAGATTCCATTTAGACAGAATATGATGAAAGCGTTTTATTGTGAATTCAGATATTTTATGTATTGAATATTTATTAATGTGCAAAAAATTCTCTTATCTAAAATCATTTGATTAATATAAAAAAGGCGATTTATTTAAAAAAGCTCTTAATCAGTGTATAAGATTGATAAATTCCGATTTATAGGTAAGAAATTTAATTGAACTTTAAATTCATATTTCATTTTCGTTTTAAAAGAAGCATATTATCTTATCCACATTCCCTATGTGATCAAATGCCTGATTTACAATTATTACCGCTTCAAGTTAATTCAATGAAAAACCCATAAACATTTATGCTTCCATAAAATATTTAGCGTGCTACAAAGTTGTTTTCAATCCTTGAGTATTCTGAATGAACGAGTCTTGGAAAGCAAAAAAATAATTTCGCAAATAAGAAGAGTTAAAAAGGAAGAAACAAGAGAGAAACGATACGTGAGAAAAAGTTGACGGTTTCGTCAATAAACAGCAAGTGCAAAAGGAGCAGTACAACGTCATTAAAGAAGGAAAGACAGTTCGAGAAGAGAGGAAGAGAAACAGAGAGAGAGAGAGAGAGAGGGGGAGAGAGAAAGAAAGATAACGCCGAAAGGGTAAAAGAGCGAACAAGAGAAAGATATTATGCTTAACGACGGGAAAGTGCGACGAACCCGACAGCCAGCAGTCAAGGTCTCTTTTATATTGGCGCCTTTTTTCTCTCCTTTCGCCAGATATTTTCATTTAAGAGCGATTTATCATCAAAGAGGGAGAAGCTAAGAAAGAACAAGCAAGATCGACCCTGCAATGCGAGTAAAAGAGAGTAGGAAAGAAGGAATGCAACGTCGCGTTCGCGCCTCTTTGAGTTTCATCCAGCGAATTAAGGAGAACGTCATTTTTATGCGCCTATTTATGGGAGACCGCGGAACCAGTAGTTTAGCGCGAAAGGTCAGGAATGCTGCGAGTAAGTACAATTCTTGAAATCATTCCTCTCCGTGGAATCGTCACCACTGAAAGTTAGTCGATAATAAATTTTTGAGGAGCGTTCAATAGTCGAAACTTCTGCTTAAATATATCAACATATTTCCATGTAAGCAATCAAACCAATACGTCTCAGTAATAATCCTAGAAATGAGCTATTGCGCCCAGTCGAGACAAAGAGCAAGAAAGGAACTGCGTACTGAAAATTATTGAATAAAACTACTATGTGATGATCAAGATATTTCTTTTGGAATAATTATCTAAAGGTTAAGGTTTGCACAGACAAAAACAATTACGAAATCGTAAGGCATAATTATTATTACTCGACAATATTAACCAATTCAATTTTATCCACTCTTAAATCCAATTAATCTTGTTAAATATGTGAAAGACTTTCACGCAAAATGAACCTTGAAATCGTCCGTTGAGACTGCATAATAATATACAGCGAGAATCTGAAATCTACATTTCACCTTGACAAAAACCAAATCAAATAATCCATACAACGGAAATGAAAAAAAAAACGGCGATGGACCAAAACTATTGCCGCGCGAGATACTCACTCGACTTGGAACGACAAAAACATGAGTGCACTGCTTAATGAACTCTCGCGGCGGGGGACGACTCGTATATAGAGAGCCCACACTCGAATTAGACTGTCCCCGTTAAACCGAGAATCCCTCTCCCAGCCCCCTTCCCCGATCTCCTCTTTCTCCCTTTTCCGTACTACCATCTCTATAATATAACGCGAATGCGAATCTGGAGAGAACCAGTGCTGTATATATGCCCTCCCTCTCTCTCTCTCTCTCTCTCTCTCTCTCTCTCTCTCTCTCTCTCTCTCTCTCTCTTTTCCTCGCATATATATTTCTGTACTTTATGACCGTATTACTGCTACCGCGCGCGAGACGACGGTGTATGGGCCGCTCTAAAAACCTATTTCAAGTACTCTGGTGTAGCTCCCGATGATATGATTATTGTTATACATAAGGTGGTACGAAGGAGTGGCGCGATTCGGAATTCCGTTAGATGGGGACAATTACCGTGATTTACACATCTTCGCGATGTGCAAGGATAATCGGGCAGTGTCTGCGATTCGATACAAAAACTCATAATGAAATCATATAATGCTTTTACGGTCCTTTGTTTAAGCAATTCCTATTACTTTATAATTTCAAACTTATTTTCTTTTAACGATGTTTTACCTCGTAACGAAATACTTATTGCATAACCACTAATGTGATAATATTATAAAATACCAAGTTATAAGCTTATTATTTTGCAACGAAAATTCATACTTATCTAATCTGCTCCTTTGCGTATAATATGATTCTGTTTTATTTTCATCCACTATTTCTCAGTATAAATATAGAAAAAAATATTTTTTAGTCAGTCTCGTTGGTCACTTATCACTGTTTTATGCATGAAAATAGCCGCATTCAAACGATCACTCAGGATATTCTCTGAAGATACTGACCAGATTTAACACCCTAATTTATGAATTGAAATATCGCATATAATGTCTTACATGAGCACCACATTGCCGGTTCGTTGTTTGTTTCTCGCAATTGACTTAATTCTTTTTTAAACTTTGCTCAACGATCGAGAAATGAGAGCTAAAAAAACTCACTCGAAACTTCTTTGTGTTGTTTTCTAATAACCTTTGAGTTCTGAGCGTGGGGAAGATCGTATAACTGCTTGAATTTGGTATTAAAATCCAGAGGTATTCAGAAAAATATCAATCGAAACTAGGAGCCGAAATGTACAACGAGCCACTCGTAAGCGGCTTGCCTAGAGGAAACCTGCCGCTATATACTAACAATTCAAGGTAACAGCCGGTCGCCCCTTCGAAGTCGCCATCGCCGGCGCGGTCCGACGCGACGTTCGTATTATACTTGAAAATGAGAATTAAGTGAATGCGAGGCAGCGGCCCGTATCAAATGTGACCGTTTGCCTATCTCTCCCTGTCGCTCGTCCCTCCTCCTTCTCTCCCTTGTTCTCTGTTTCGTTGTCTCGCATCCTTGAACAAACGTCGCTGCACGTGCGCGCGATATTTATTCCGATGAAAAAGACACACAAAGAGAGGGAGAGAGGGAGAGAGGAAGGAGAGAGAATGAGAGGCAGATTGGGGGAGGGCGTATATAGAACGTTTTGCCCCATATGATATATATTCACGACCAAACGGTCCGCATGGTATTCGAACCTTTGCTCGATGTAAGCAAAAATCAGTCGCGTCTGTGAACTTTTCAAATTGGACCTAACGGGAACAATGGATAATGAACTATAAACCAGCAGCGGGATATATTTAATGGTAATCAAGACCGCGAGAATTTTAACTCTCTTGATTGTTGCTTGAGTTTATTTATTACGAGGATATTCTATATGTAACAAAGAAAGATGTAATTATTGTATTTATCGTAAATCCCTCCATGCTCAGTAATATATGTATATTGGTTCATTCATTCCAGTTCATCGTAAAAATACATTTTGTCTAATACATATTCTATTTATTTTATCTTTGATGTATTTTTATTTAGAATATTCCATTTTAGCGCGACACGCCCAGTAAAGTTACTTTATATTTCTATAAGTCTTACAACAAATTAAAAAAAATAGATATGTATATATATATATATATATATATATATATATATATATATATATATATATACACACACATATATGCTTCCGTAATACAGGAAAGTTTAGGAACTTTAAGAGCTCAGTAATGTTACCGATAGTTGATATTAATTAAGCATTATCACGCTACAGCTCTAACTATCATACTATCACAAAACCGAATCAAAAAATACTTATTTTTGTCGTGGTACTCTCGTGGTACAGTAAACATTATTTTTATATTATCTACTACTACTACTACTACTACTACTACTACTCTACTACTACTACTACTCCTACTCCTACTCCTACTCCTACTACTACTACTCCTACTCCTACTCCTACTACTACTACTACTCCTACTCCTACTCCTACTCCTACTCCTACTACTACTACTGCTACTGCTACTACTACTACTACTACTACTACTACTACTACTACTACTACTGCTACTACTACTACTACTACTACTACTACGAATACTCATATACCGCTACTATTTCTACTACTATCTATATGCTACATTGAACACACTACAACCACGTTCTTCGCATATTTATACACGTAGGCACGAAATTTTGGAATGCAATTTTTATTTAATTTTCCATATTCGAATGTCCACACATATATATTCATATATATTCTAAATTTAAATTAGCTAAAAGTAAAGATAAAGGATTAATAAGCTTTTTGTCCAGTATAATCTTCTCAAAATAGCGGGAAAACAAAAGAAATATTTTCATATCATGCTAAATAATAAACAAGGAAGAAAGCAGAAAGCAGTAAACCGAAATATAGCATTAAGCGTTGTATTTTTCATTGTTTATATAGTTAATTGTAAAGATTATTTAAAATGTAATAAAACCACGCAACTGAAAAACCCAGTTAAATAATTAGATCCTTTTTTCTACGACAGTGACAATACAATGCATTCATAGAAATGATACAGCGTAAAATAGACATCACTCAAACACAGGAGTACAGAACAAACAGAGTTTTTAATCTTATTTACAGATAAAGACAAAATATTAACGAAAATCCGCTGAAACCTCTCTCTCAATTTTTCACGAGTTCGTGCATTGAATAGACTTTAGCGAAATGGTCGGGTGTAGTCTAATCGATCGTTTCCGATGTCTTTTTCTAATTTACTGAGATTCGTATTATCGCAATATCTATAAGTAACTGTTGCTTTCAGCCGCGGTCATCTGACTCCTCCCATTATTTCTCAGATTTTATTCAAAATCTCTGCCTGTTCTCTCAATTTACATGCTCTTCCATCGAAAGCCAAAACGGAGTTCGATCATTGACTGTTGAATATTGGCGCGTAGAGAAAAATCAATTTGCAACTTTGCAAAATGCACACAACCTAAGTATTCGAATTCCTCTACTGTTTAACTATCAGCTAGTTTGGGCAATCATATTTGTGTATATTCTATTGTGCATATAAGAGCTTGCTCTTCCTGTTCGTCAAATTTAATAAATCGACAAATGACGATCGGCTATTGTCAGGAAATACGTGCACCAGTGACATTATTAGTTATATTGTTATTGCAATGCTCATATTTCAAATATGTTACTAAACACGTCGAGAAGTTACGATAACCTTACGTCCACAGTCAAGGATAAATTTTAACAACGAGCTAATAGCCTGATTAAGCTATCCAGAAAATTTTGGCGATCTGAACTATCCCTTAGCTATTTTTCAGCTTGAAACAGTCTATTTTTTGGTATGGTCAACTTGATTCTATTAACGTTATTCTTGTGCATATAGAAAAAATGTATAATAGCAGCAACAGAACTGGCATTGGGTACCTGCAAAAGCTTTGGTAATTTTATTTCCAATTTATATTTATCAAACTCTAGTTTGTAAGAAGTGTTGAACAGAAATGCCTTACAAGCCATCCCTACGCTAATTTCTCTAACATTCAGTGATCGTAAGGCTCGAATTTGGTAATGGAAGAACTCAAACGTTATACTTCTCACAAGTAAGATGGCCGATGACTCACATCGGCTATACATATAAATGAATTTCTTCATTTTAAAACTAATGCTTGTTAATAAGATAAATTCGTTTTTCACCGCAAATCTATGATAGCAATTTAGAGTCACTTTCCAACTTTCTAAACATCATCAGTACTTAATCTTTTTATCTTTTACGCACCTATCTAACGCCTTTTCCTAAACTATCACAGACTGCCGATTTAAATTTTTTCCTAATATTGTGCACTGTTTCTGATTTTAAATACAATGCTTTTCAAAAGAAACAAAAATTCGTGCTACGAACATAAATTTAGAACGATATGAATTATCTTTACGAAAAAAAACATGTATTTCCCTCAAGTTATCTCTAACTTTGTGGAACATACTTTGTGCAATTGCAATGCCGAGACGATAGAGAGCAGTAAACTCTCGCGATGAAGCAATGTAACAAACGTATGTGGTCGTACATTTCTTCTGTACGCAATTTATTCAATTATAGTTCATGACAAAAGTTTAAAATTTTTCGTGAAAATAATAAACATGAAAAAATTATAATGGCTCCAATGATTCACTGTTTCAATATCTGCGAACATATCTCCGAGAGATAATTTGTTACTTTGAATAGATAGTAGCTTATCACGAATTAACAATGGTAATGCTATTTTTCGTGTTTCTTCGTATTTTTAAAAGAACGCGACTCTTTTATTATATGCATAACGTCTGATTCGACGATAATGTTATTTTATCTCGTTCAGCTTATGTGTGCTAGAAAATAATACAATTCAATATTCGAAAGCACTCTCGCAGCGCACAATAATATATTTAGAATATATCTTGTAATATAAAAATTGGAAAGTGTTTCTAAAGTTAAAGAATGGGAAAAGATAAGAAGGATTTAGTGATATCTAAAGAAGTTATGATTAAGAAGATTCAATATTATGTGAATAAACTTGCACTGATAAGTGGTCGTTAACATTGCATTGTCATATTATGCAAGAAATTTCAATACTTTCGAAGCATTGTTCATTTCTATTTCCAGTACTTGGCGTACTTTATGATCAAATAAAATTTCATCTTCAATATTTCAGCAGCAAAACGTACAGTTTTAATATATACAACTTCAAGTATAATATTCAAAGAGTCTATACAGAAACGACCAACGATACTCACAAATAACTCGAAACTATAGTAAACCCTTGCATTCCAACAGATAAACCCAATCCCGTCAGCTTTATTCGCGCTTATAAATGCCCGTGCATATCCGCGCGTATATGTAGCGCTCAGATAACGAGCCTATTCCCCTACCTTTCTCCCGCAAACGCAATCCCATGAGATGTCTCGCAATACTTTTCGACTCTCCATACACCAATGAGGTGTGTTTATTCGGAAGTATAAAGACCAACTTACGTTTTCCTGGGGAAGATTTGCATATATCCCACTATTTTTTAGAAATAACATGATAGAGAAAAACACTTTCTATCTAAAAGACAGAAAATTAGAAGATGTTAGGAGAGCATACAGGCCATGTCGTGGTATTTAAAAAACCACGAGAAGCATGAGAAGCAAACGAACATACATTGCCCAAGATTTTGCGGATCTCGACGAGCCGATCTTTCTCACACGTTACTCAAGCGCTCCCGCGTTGCTCTTTAAATATTCTCTCTCTCTCTCTCTCTCTCTCTCTCTCTCTCTCGCTTGTATTCTCCGATGCGCCGATTCTCTTTCACTCCTTCTGCGCTCGATGGTGCTCATGTGCTCGCGCGCGCTCACGCTCAAGGTGAGCTCGAGAGAGGCTCCGTAGCGGTTCTCTCGATTTTATGGTTTTCCTCTCGGGTAATTAGAATGGTTGTTATATACGCGAGCTTTTTGTTCCAAAAGCGCGCGCCGTCGGCGCGGTTATTACTTTGCGCGCGCGCGTGCGGGCACATGAATCCCTATAGGGCAATGCCTGCGATTATTGCGAATAAATTTTTCAGTTGCACTCGAGCGCACGCGCGGTGGTCGATGCGCACTTTGTTCGGATTTTAATCGCGTTGGTAATAAACGAGAGGTTTCTTTGTTCTCATGTATATATATATATATATATATATATATATATATATATATATATATATACATATATATATATATATATATATATATATATATAGAAAAGGAATCGTCGCCAGCACTTTATTGGAATAAATGAAAATTCGTAGCGTGTAATTTTAATGAGAAAATATATTTCAAACTTAAACATTAATGTGAACTTTTTGAACGTTAAATATTAATCACCAAAGTCTCTCCATTCTTCTATGAGTAATAGTATTGAATCGTAATTGAAAACGTTATTATCACACTATAGAACAATAGTCTCAAGTATTAATAGTATGATTCAGTCTTTGACTATTATCTGTTTTTAGCTATTCTCAATTAATACTTTTTCATCGAATCAGACATGGCGACACTTTATCATTTCTTTCATCATAAATAGAAGAAATTCCATTTTTTCAAATCTAGATAATTTTAATAACAAATCATGAAGAATTAATTTAGTCTCAGTAAAAATAGTTTTGGCTTTCGTACTAATGTATATCCAATAGGCTAAAATATACATATACTTAGCATTAATTTAATTTTTTTTTCTTCTTGCGTATAAATAAAGCAAACTATTTAATTGACTAATATCCACCATTTACATATATTAATCTAATCAAAACATCTACGAAGTTTTTATAAAACTACAACTTATTTTATTCTGAATAATTTCATCTTAGAGTATGGATATTAAATTTGTTAAATTCATTTCTTCTGTCAATCACATTACTTTCCACAGTCGATCATCACTATAGTAATATACGAGATATAGGTTCACATAATGTAAATAAAGTACTCGATATGTACATAGCTAGGTATGCATCTGTTCTATCTGATGACAATGCAAGAATATATTAATCAAATTTTACTATAATAAAAAAGATTTAATTGCATATTATGTTTTCTATTCAAGAAATTTAGACACGTTTCTTAAGAAAACAATAAGATGAACATTAATTTTGATTGAATATGTAGTATTAGAATATACAATGAATAGTAAAAAATTAGCCTGTACAATTATTATATAAATTCATTCCAGTGTTTTATATCATTTTAACAATATCATGTATATTATTAAAATAAAGTTACAAAATGTATATTTTACTTTTCATTTTTTTCTATATATATATATATATATATATATATATATATATATATATATATATATATATATATATATTATATATAAACCAAAGCATTCGTCGAGTGTCGAGAGCTGACACCTTATATACCGCTTCTGTGTTCACGCACACGCACAGAGAGCAATCAATTCACGACTCAACCACGCGTTAAAGGACAGTGTGTAGAGAGAGAAAAAGCAACTACACAACTCTCTTCATTCAAAATGATAACGTCTGTTTTTTCAATCTCGATCACTTGCGCACAGTCAAATATCCATTATTACTAACGCAAATAAAAAATGCGATAAAAAGAAAAAACAAAGTTTGTTTGTATTCCTTGGGACTCAATTCGAATATCAAAAAAAAATCGGAAAAGAAACACCATCGCTCAACTGATATATATATATATATATATATATATATATATATATATATATCAAACCAATATTCTCGCTATAAAAAACGGCCATATAGGCAAACTATATGAATAATAATACGTAATACACACTTGGCTTTTCACTCTGCTCATATTATAGATATATTATATGCTTCTCGACCATGCCTTGCCTAACATTCTCTCTCTCTCTCTCTCTCTCTCTCTCTCTCTCTCTCTCTCTCTCTCTCTCTCCATGCCTCTTCAGAAGAGTCAAGAGAAGCCGGTAGATATAAATGTAGAGTAAAGAGCCATTGGCCGGCTAGAATGACAGAAAATGATAAAATGACCGACTGGAGAAGGATGAGTAAAGGAAAGAATAGGACGGTGTTAAAATTTGTATGAAAGACTGTTCGGAACATTCGGACGACGACTTACCTTCAGCGAGATTTTTTTGTTCGACCGTGGGCAGATTTATTACCACTCCGCGCAAAAATCGCTAGCTTCATAGATATATGAGCCCAGCGATTGCCTCAGGAACAGGTCAACAATGAACATTTGTTGAAAATAACAAAGTATTTTTAATCGATCAAAGGAATCTATCTATTAAAAATGAATATGTAGGAGAAAATAAAAGATTAATCAAGGACGAAACGGCTCGCGAAATGGTTACACCGAAGTTTATACGAGATATTCATCAAAGAAGAAAGCCAAAGAGCGCGGCGAGCGCCAACCGAGAATCTTCTCTGAAAACCACTGCTATACGTTAGGATTGTTAGAATACACGAGGTACGTTCACGCGCGCACGTTGAGACCCACATGCGTATATATATATATATATATATATATATATATATATATATATATATATACCTATACTTATACACAGGATGCCTGACTCATATACAAATAGTATGTATATATAATACGCAACAGCAGCCACACCAGCCTGTCTCGGTCGATTCGACCCTCGTCCTGTTCGCCCCCCCCTGCCACTCTCTCACTCGCCCCCCCCCCTCTCACTCATTCTAGTATCCGAGAGCAGGGGTTTTGATGGAGAGAGGGAGAGCGCGATCAAGATGGCGAGCAGCCGGACGCCGTTCGCGCACGATCGCGTCTCTCCCTCTTTCTTTCTCTCCCTTCAAATTCAAGGTTCTGCTGTTACCCGCTATAGGCCGCTACCAGAAAATCGTGGTACACGTGCGCCTGTATATTTTATATATGTGTCGATATACATGATGTACACATATATATATATATATATATATATATATATATATATATATATATATATATAATTCAATCAATCTATCCTTCGTGAATGGTGCCTTAGCCATTGACATGCAACACGTACATGAATTAAATAACTTGTAGCTGATTTTGGAATAGTATAAATATGGTATAAATATTACTCTGATTTGCAATTTATCCGATTTGTCAGAGATCAGATGCGTCAGTTGACGGTAAAACCGGAAGTTATTGTTTTTTATTGTTTTACTTTGTCATGGAAAATTACAGAAAAAAAAATCAGATACCTGACGCGGGATGTTTAAAATGGATTTTGTGAAATTTTTAGAGGAATTAATTCTTTCAATGAATAAAATGTTTTGTAATATGTATTTTTTGAAGGCATAATTAAAATTCCAAGAAAAATGTAAACTTTTTCATTGGTAAACTATAAGATACATTAGTTAAGATAAACTAAGACAAATTATACTAAGAGCTTATTTTTAAACTTTTAAATATATATTTGTGTTTTATTACAAATATTTATTAATTTTTACACAAGATAAAGATATCGAAGAGTTAGGTCAACACAAGTTCGGCCTGTAATAGGTTCACACGACTATAGAAAACAATTTCCTTTTTCTCTTAAAATGAATTTGTTTTTACTATATTTTATAAATTCATTTCATACTCGGAGGTTATTATAACTATTACTCGATTATAAATTATCAGTAATGCGTATATCAAGTGTACAAAACCTCTGAAAAATTTGATCCCTATAACAACACAGTTTCCTTTTTTTAAACGATAATCCTATGTACGTATCTGCACGTGCCTTCACAATGTTGCGTCGACTGTACCATTTTACTTACGAAACATTCATATAAACGGCAAAAGGCGAACTTAAAGAAGTACACGACAAAAAATTAAATTAAAACAAAAACATAGAAAAAACGAAATCTCTTCTGCGATCGTTGGAAAGTTTAAAAACGCCATCAACGATTTTTAGGTCACGCTTTAGTTACCGTGCTAAGATAAATTTTATTCTCCGCCACGGCGCGACGACGGCGACTCACGTTGAGCGTTAAAATGAAAATTATTGGTTCTCGTAAAAGTCCGAAGAATAAGTCGGCAGGAAGGATGAGTTATTGCATTTTGATACTCTATATAGAAATAAGTGTTTTAAAGCCCCCTTATTTGCAAAAATTAAGTATTGCCGAGACTTTTGAAGTAAGCGATAAAAAGTATAATATGAAAATAATTATGCGTTCATTAAACAAAGAGACCTTTTTCTCTCAAAAGAATAAATCTACAAATTTGAGCGAACGATTCCGTCCGTTCGCTAAAAATAGTAAGCGCGTAACTTATTATATCGTTTTCACTATCTAAGTAAAATATTAGTCAACAGGAGATAACTTGTCTGTTCCATTTAGTCTGCTCTCAATGACACATTAAGTGTTTGTCAACAACGACTATAGCCAACTGAAGATTATATTCGCATTCAGGAAGAGGCGCAATTTCTTCATTATTATTCGATATCAAAGGCAACAGTATAATTTCACTTGAAAAGGTTGAAAGACCTCCGTAGCGGAATTTACTTCAAGAATTTCTTTTTATCTATATGGACAAGATTTTTTATTTATTTTTATTTGTTAAACAAAATTTATAAATTTAAATTGAAAACCCCTAACATGGTTGACAAAAAATCTAAAATAAATAATAAAATAACCAACTACACTTATTTGAAAAATAGGGTCATATAAAATTATTTGTTCTATGTATAAGCATTAATGTCGCATAGGGAGTGTCGGATTCTGGACGTTGGCCGGCATCCGGAAAGATGCACGTGTCTTGAGTTTTTATGTTTGAGGTTATATTCGTTCGGTTGAATTTATGATGCAACCTATGATGTAAATTTATCATTAAAACTCATTGAAAAATTAAATAATTTATATTACATCCATATTATGAACGAGGAAAACTAATATATCGAACTATAAAATTAGTTTCGTTTTGTAATTGATCTTAATCTGTCGATTAGATTATTAAAATATTTTTCCCGTTAATGATGGCTTTTAGTATTTTAAAATTTCTAAAAACTTTAAATATTTTTAATACTATATTATAATTAAACTATTTACAATATTATTACCTGTAATTATTGGTATTGTTTATATAACTTTTTATTGCTCCATTATATGATTTATTATAATCTAATTTTTTTATATTTTCATTTATTCTTTTGATTAAAGAACGAATTGTATAACAACGGTGATATTAAAACAAATCGTACGTAAATGGGTCTATTTTATGAAATTGAATGAAAAAGAGAATTTATTTTAAAAAATCTGTATTGTATCTTTAAGGCGTATCATTTTAATGTACTATTAGAAATTTACTTATAATAAAAGAATTGCAACCAATATTTAAATATAAATTTAATCATTTTTATTTAAGAAAATTTATTTTCTATTTATAGTATATGCTACATTGGTGCGTTCAATCGCCACATTATTTATATTATTATCACTTTATCTTTGCTTAAAAAAAAAATGTATATATGTTAATGTGTACAAAATTTTTAGTTGATTCGTTTTCATTGTAAATACTATAATATGAAAACTTTCTCTTGATTCTTTTATATACTGCGAACTACAATTTGAAATCTTAAATGTTATTTAAAGAAGAAATTTTTTTTGAAATGTAATTTATTTATTTTTACATAAAGAAGTGAATTTAATCAATTCTTAAAATCCACTAAACTACACAAATTATGAATCAATGGATATAACAATTAAATTGCTATATGTAATAGGTATTTATCAGGGTAAATGATTAGAAAAATTAAACTTTATTATAAATCATCGTTAAACAAAACAACAATATTGACTTTCAATAAATTAGTCTAACAGCATAAGAAAATTTGAAAATATTAAATATTAAAAATAGGAAGGTAAGCAATTGTAATTTTAATTCAAGTTTAAACAAAGTAATTTTATATTGTAGCTTACGGAATTTGGGTAAAATTTGTCGGTGTCAAATTATAAAATCTTACCAGCTTTATAAAACCAATAGCAAATGAAACATCATTTGTGAAGAATCATTTTAATACGGAAAAATTATAGTTCCACGTAAAAATCAACAAGAAAAAGAAAGCTGTAGTTTCTAAAGTTTAGAAGTAATATAGTATGCTATAATAGTTTTTATGTGATATTGTGCTAACAGGAAATTCGAAAAAGTTTAATTTTTTTGGAAGCGCGAAGTTAAAGAGGACTTTGATACGGCTAGTTTCATTCAATGGGTATAACTTGGTGAATCACGTCATTATGTATAGTAAGAAAAATTAAGAGTTTATTATTCAATTTTCTTTTACTTTGTTATTATTTCCTTATTTCCTTATTATTACGAACGCGCTTACAGTTAATTTAGTTCGCTTTGACAGTTGGTATTTTATTTTTCAGTTAGTTTAACAGTAGAAACAAATCGAAACAATCGTTAAATAATAATAAAGTTTGGAAAGCTGATCATGTCTCAAATTCAAGTGCTATTCGCGAATCAATTATATAATATTAATGATAAATTTAAGCGCACTTTGTACTTCGTATCTTACTCGGGTTCACCCGCCCTCAACCATCCCTAAAAAGCAACAGACGCGCATCCTTCCGTGTTCCAGCAAAGTCAAAAATCTCTGACGGCACTCTGCTCGGCGACGCTACTCGACACTGCACGCCAGATTCTGTTCTGCTCGTAGAGTTCTGCTCGGTGCGCCGCACACGCGCTGCTATCGATTGCGTGTGCACAGTGCGCCCGTTTTCAAAATGGCGCAATAGGAGGTGGAACAGAACTACCGTACAGCCGACGGGTACACCGGTCGAGATTGAGAGTTCGCATGCATAGGGAAAAAGCAAGGAATAAGTACTGATAGAAGAGTCTCGGTACTCTCGGAGGAACAAAAACATGTATCCTGCGCATAATATAAAACCAAGGCAAATATCGAAACACGTTTTCGGCGTCGCCATGGTAACAGTAACGGAATGTTCGTTTTATATGCTTTCTGATATTATAGTATACAGCGTGCAATTTATAAAACTACTACACTAAAATTTAACCTTTTCCGTGAGAAGTGATGAAAAAAGAGAATGCTATATAAATTTTTCTGCATTATTATATAATTTTATATAATTTCTACCCCTATTACATCAGAAATATACGATAATTTTTTATTCAGTAAGTACTTTCAGTTTGATTAAATTTAAGAATTTACAATAAGGATACAGCCTCTTCGAAATAGGTTATGTTTCTCTACTGTATACAATATGCCGTTACAGATTATTCAACCAGATTCATCGTTCATTCCATTTATTCCATTACACACACACACACACACACACACACACACGCGCGCGCGCGCGCGCGAAAAACAGATTAACTTGATTTACTTCTATTTATTCCATTAAATAAATTTACTATTTATAAATGAAGACGGCACTTTGATTGGAAATCAAACAAATCAAAACAATGAACTATATTAAGAGTTATGTTTCTAATAAATGATAACTTCACTATAAAATTAGAGCAGTATGCGTTATTTAAATTTATAAAGTCATTTACAAGAAATTATTGTATGCTATATTTATATTATAGAAAGGTTTTTCACTTTATAAATATAAATATTAAAAAGAATATCTTTTTCGAATGGCACGGCTAAACGAATATCACCACGTAAATGCGGTTCTCGAGCTGTGATTTTCGAAGGGAAGAAAATAGTAGGTTATAATTTCGGTCAGCGAAAGCAAAGGGAGAAACCACCGGTGTCGTACCAGCTCCCAAACGTAAACACTCCGACATAGAGAAACAAGCAACGCCTGTAGTAGGTTTGAACTGGGTAGTTGGTCACACCGGGACATGACAAGATGCAAATACGTTAAGAACATACAAAAAACCACACGGAGGGTGTGCGAGCTAACGAGCAGGGAACAGTCAGCGTCCCCGTAAACGTTATTAGCAGGGAACGCAAGAATCATTCGAATCTCTCGCGTTCTGCCCGAAAAAAACAGTCGTTGCTCTGAGAAGCTTGAAGCAGTTGGATATATATGTACTATCAGGTAATAGGTATACATGTACTATACCTACACCCGCAGATTTATAACGGTTTTTCTTCCCGTTCGCGCTCGTTCGTGCGCGCCTCCGCGGAGCTCTCCCCCGAGTCTCTTTGAAACAAAGGAAGACCGGCTCTACACACTCCACGGCTGCGGCACTTTTAATGCATTTTATAAAGCACGCGCGCACCGAGGGTTGTGCGCACGGGGTTTGCGTTCGCGAACTCATCCACTTCTCGTCCGTTCACTATACTTAACATATATATATATATATATATATATATATATATATATATATATATATGAGCATCAGGAGCCAGGAGCTCCGAAAAGGAAAGGAGAGGCGGTGCCGTCGCCGCTCCTTTCGAAGACGAGCCCGGCACTCGGGGTGTATTCGATAAATGGGTTCTTCGGCCTACCTCTCGAGACTCTGCGTCTACCGTCGGGGGATGCTCTCTCTTCTTTCTCTTCTTTTGGTGAGTGAGCGCACGCTGCCTCCGTCGTATTATAGCCGCACCGAATGCCCGCGTGTGCGTAACTAAATGTGCGCGGGGCTGCTAGCTCGCTCTCTCTCTCTCGCCGAGTTCTGAACTCTCCGCTCCGTTTTCGCCGGGACTCGCTCCAACGTTCACTGTACAGTAAATGCGCGCGACACTCACAATTCCTATCTGTACATGTAGCTATCTATCTATATACATATATATCTATCTACATATATACGAGATTTTATATATATATATATATATATATATATATATATATATATATATATATTTATTTATTTATTTAATATTCTCACTCGAGTCGATGCTCGGTTTATGTATCATACAAAAAAATTCACAAGTTCACTGGCGTTGATTTGCGCGCATGTATATTATTTACGAATCGGTTATTTTTGTACGTATATTGATTAATCTTGTTGCTCCAGGCACTATTATTATATATCCCGATTATTTCTTACGACTCACTTTCTGCGGCACAACCGTATTATATCGCTCAAATATAATATAACACTAAACACTCCGAACAACAATGATGTACGAACTTTATACTGCTTTCTCTTCTGTCTCGGACGAAAAAAAACTATAATTTAAACGCGAATATATATATATATATATATATATATATATATATATATATATATGTGTGTATATATGTATATATATATATATTTAAGGATCTTCCTGTAATGGTTTTCTATGACCAATGTACGTGCGTCGGGCGAAACTACTATGTGTGCCTCCTAGTAATTCCTTTCTTTCTCTTTCAGTCAGGCGGGGAACCAACACACACAAAAACAAGGAGACCAGGGAGTAACTCATGCACTCTCCGCGGCGGTCGAAGACAGAATGAGGGCCCGGGACGCCGCTCCGCTGCTGGCTACTGCCGCCGCCGCCGCCGCCGCTGGCTGCGCTCGAGCGACCCAAGGCATCGTGAGAGAGAAAAAGAGGGAGAGGGAGAGAGAGAGCATTAGTCGCACACCAAACCAGGGGCAAACGTACGTGGCGAGCCTCTTTCTCTCTCCTTCTCGTTTGCCCCCTCTCGCCCGAGCCCCCTCGCTCATTCTCTTTTCACTCGGGGCTCGGGGCTTTCGCTTCTGGAGTTTCTGACTCTGTCACGATTGTAGAATGTAGACTGGTAAACCTGCGCATTTCGGAGCGGAGTTCACGGGGAGCTGTAACGTGAACAAAACTGACTATTATAGGGCAGTGGGCATATTCTGTTAGCTCATTCTTTCAAACTGCTTGTATAGTGTTACCTGATGTTTCATTAGTATTATAAGGACAGAATAGAAAATTTACGTATAAATATTTTCCACTCAAAACTTTTCCAAGTTTACGATCGAGAACAAACGGCAATGAAGAAAAGTAAATTTTTTTAGGAATTGACTGATTTTTATATATAGTGCTGTATAAAATATGAGAAAAAGATATAAGAATTATATGAAAAGCATGAGGTCTACAAAGAAAAACAACGCATATGATTATTCAGTGCCGAATACATAACTATTATAAGCGTGAATACGATAACTATATTTGTGGAAAACAAACGATTAAAAAAATTTAAGACTTTTTTATAACGCACGCCTATTTATATAAATATTACGTGTTCTTTTTCATTACTAGAAATAGTAATTACTTATGACAAGGATATAATAAACAACAAGGATGAAAAGAAATTGATAAATCAAATAATAATAATCAAACTGTAAAATAGAAGATACTTCAACAAAACTTGCTTTCTGTCGAAAATTCCAAAGAAAATAAATGTAAAACACCATCGTCTAAAATACATCTAGCCTTAAATTACTTAATTATATACAAAAGAAAGCAGTCCCGAAAATGAAAAAATGGACAAAAATTGGAAAAAAGGTGAATCCGCATCCACGGGAATCATGCGGGAATAGTCGACGCAGAGGACGAAGGAGAAGTAGAGGGGGGAGAAAGACTGGATGCGCGCGCGTTCGTCCGTCCGTCCGTCGAGACCCGGCTTCATATAGGGTGGGGCCCTCGGACGAGTATGCGGGGTTGTATACCTTATTGGAGAAGGCATCAGAGGCGCCTTATATATATATATATATATATATATATATATATATATATATATACACACATATACGAACTGACCGACTCAGTCAGTGCTTTAAATATATCGTGAACTATAATGTAACGTGGTTCTCGAGGGCTTAGTTTTTCATAATGTTAAGAAGGAACGTTTATTGTATATTGGAATAGTTTACGATGCGGCTAAATATGCATATAGAGCACGGATAAAAAAGTATTTCAAGCAAATTAAGATAAAAAAAATGAACGTATGAAGGTTGAAATAGGTATCAATTATAAGCAAAGGAGTTTAAATGTCCATAGCTAATGCTTGAATAATTACATTACTATTATTAGTTAATTTACCCGGTAAAATCCAACATTTCTCTGAAAAAAGAGATATTTTTTATTAAATATAAATTAAATGTTAACTATAGATAAATATTAATAAGTAGACCGAATTATTAATATAAATTTACAAAATTTTTAAAAAGAAAATACTTTACTTATTATAGACTATACACGTTTTTCTATTACTTGTGTATACTATTATACTTAAATAATAGTATAGTATATAGAATTGCAAAGAAAGTTGAATACTTGTCGGCATGGCCACATTGCGCCTCTTTACTTCCCCTATGAGTCAACCTTTCTCGTTCTCCTACACCGCAGCATCCATACATCTACCACTATCGACAAAAGTTTGTGGGATTGTTTCTCCTTGCTTCTTCCTTCCCTTTATACGTATATACACACGCTCGCAAAACCTCCCATTCCGTGTGTGAATGTATATCTATGCGTATAGGTAGAGATCAAAGAGTGAAGCAAAAAAGGAGAGGAAAGAGAAGAGGAGTATAACGAGGATCGATCCTTGTTGCTGAGAGATCCTTGTTGTAAGCCATTCTTTCATTCTTACTGTCTCTTTCTATTTTATCTCCGGCACTTGCTCTTGCAACTCAATATTGCCGAGATGAAATTTTGCGACTAATCCAAGGTATCGCCCAATTATTTTTAAAATTTATACACTGACACTCGTTTTTCTATTTCCGAACGTATATGCAATTATTGAAATTTCATTTTAATATTAGTTCAATTATAACATCGTCAAAAAATGAGCAAAAAAACGAATAGATTATGAAGTTGAACTTTAATTTTTCACTATTAATAAAATAATATGATCTAAAAGGAAAATACAGGGAACGTAAAATTTTAAATGCTACTTTCTTGGAAGTAGTATAAAAAATAAGGATAGAACCTGAAATCCTAACTGTGTTATGAATGTTTCTTGGATATGTAAATTCATATATTAACTTCTAAAAATAGAAAAATTTCCTCAAATTTGCCATTGCGTTATATAAGAAAATTTTTATTTCACCCTTTCGTCGATAGTTCACAGACCTACAAGCATTTTACTGGAAGAAAGGGACAAGCTTTTTGTGCACGTTTAATAGATTTGCGTTATATTATTATTATATATATGAAAAACATGTTTAAATTTAGATATATTACAAATAAACCGTTGTTTTTTATTTACTCCTAAAAAGCGCAGGAATGGGGCAAAAACTATGAGTTCGGTTTCATTTTCAATCGAGGAAGCTATCATAAAAATTCGTGGGATTTATCTTATTCGCATTCTAATATCAAGACGCACATATACGAACTTTTCTGTAAATGTAGGCGCACTTACATTAAAATGAAAACTTGTGTGTGCATGTGTAATACAGTGGGGAGGGAACTGGAAGGTCCCTAACTTCTGTTTCACGAAAGAAAAAGCGACTCTTGGAAGTACGTGTGTCGATATTTTTCATTTTAAAACTGCTAAGAACAGGTATGAAAGAAAAAGTAGAGAGCATTTCTTTCCTCGCTTGTAAGATGGTATATACGTATGTTTAAAATATATACACGTGCGAGTCTATACCTTTGGAAAGATGCCCCCAAATACCCTTTCAGGCAGTTATTACATACGGTGGGAGAAAAGTCTTTTCTTTACCCTCTTTCATTTTTGCTCTTGTTAGCCTATCCTTTTTTTCCCTCAAGGCTATGGGCTCAGATTAGGGTTTGGCAGGAACCTGGGGCTTTTGTTGAGAATCGAAAGCATGAAGACGTGCACAAGAGTAAAGGACAGATTCGTTAACGTTGACATGCGGCTGAGATGGGCATGGATCTTTGTTTCAATAACAATGTTTATCAAGATGCGATCCCATTTCAAATTTATATACTTTTTTCTCGAGTTCTAGAATTTATTGTAATCCACAAATAAACTGAAAATGCTTGGAACCTACAAAAGTTCAATATTTACCCTAATTTCAAAACAATTACACGGTAATATTTTTTTATCCTAATAAATGTTAACGTTCCTTGTAAAATAATTAAGTTGAGCGTTGAAAGTTATGGACCGACCTCGGCAGACTCTAAATCAAATGCAGTTAAAGAAGTATAGTAAAAAGAAAATGATATATTTGTACTCTATAAGAAATTTAGTAATTTAAGATATGCATTCATAATAAGGAGCAGGTAGTAATTTTGATGAATCACGTATGTAAGTGAATCATTTTCCTCTGCCAAAAAATTAACAAGATTATGAAATGTTGAAATTTCATTAAAAAATTTTGTTACTCTGATCTTTATAAATGTTTTTCAACTCCTCGTATTAGATTAGCGATACTTTGTAATTATTAATACATTCGCTCGTTTTTATGTTGCGGGGACTATCAAAATTAAAATAAATTTTTCATGCATTTCTAGATAAGATATACAAGGTTAAACATATATAATTCAATAATATTCCTGATTGCACGATTCCGTTTACTCATTCCCATTACATATAATTTTTTTAAAAACATTATTATATCATAATAAATTAATAAATAAAATCCCTTTAAATAGAAAATACGAGAAAATAAAGAATATTGAAAATAATGTTTTTAAAATCAATGAAGATGTTAAAAAAAACAATTTTATATTGTTAAATATTAATTTTTATTAAGCTAATGATTTATATAACTTAATCTTCCTAGCGATACCATTTTGATTGTCCTGCAAATTAATTAGTACGAAAAATCTTTACCGAAAAAAATAGATAATTTCATCGCGAATATAAAGCACTTTGGAAGACTCGCAAAAATTTCTTAGATGCATTATTTTAAGCATCAAAAATTTTTGTTGCTCGTGCTCGCCTCCGCTTTTTCATGGGAATTAATTTTATGGACAGTCGGTATGAGGTTAGAAATCATTATCTGATTTATATTTAATCATAGACAATTATCTATTTTTTTTCGCTGCTTGTATAAATTTGTTGTTTATACAGCTATTTACGTTAACTATTTTAATCCGACCTAAAAGGTGGTTACACATTTTTTATACATATATAGATTACATTCCCATTAAGAAAATTTTTTTTTAAAGCTTTCATCACGGTTTTTCTGGTGTTTTTTTTTTTTTTTTTTGATATTGGCTATTTAGTCCGGAAGATTTATGCGGCACATATCCGCGCCGTAGCAAATTTCTATAAATATATACAAGCACAGGGGAAACGCACGCACGAGGTTGTAACACCCTTTAATCCTATCTTAAACCAAAGCAAAACAGTCCCCCTCCCTCGAGCTGTACATAATGAATTTTCCTCCCCAGCCGCCGAGTCTCCGCCGCGCGCGCGTTCCTCTTATGAGAGATATTTACCGACCGCGTCCCCGCGGTTCTCCCGACGCATATAATACATCAGCATCGTCGGTCCTCCGCGGCGCAGTACCTATATGTACGGGGGGCGGCGCGCGGCATAATACAGCGCATTCCTCCGCGTGCAGAGTCGATGCCGCTTGAGCGCGTGCGCATAGATACATGCATGCGTATGTGACATTGAAAAAGAAGCAGGAGGAACCTGATGTTAAAGAATATATATATATATATATAGGGAAGAACGCACGTGCGGCGACGTCGGACACACGGCAATCGTAAAACTTTGCCGCCGCATCAGGCGAACGCGGGGGGAGCAAGAATAAGAGGCGAGCCGCCCCGTACACGTGATTATACATGAAAAGCGCGCGACCATTTCTCCCCCCTCACTCTCACTCACACTCTCTCTCTCTCTCTCTCTCTCTCTCTCTCTCTCTCTCTCTCTCTCTCTCTCTCTCTCTCTCTCTCTCTCTCTCTCTCGCTCCACATGTCTGTTCGCTTTCTCTCGATTCCCTTTTTTTAGTGTGTACATGCTTTTCTCTGAAAGGGGCTCACTCGATATTCATGGAAATCTATGCAAAGGTTAGCAAATTCGCATGATCCTATTGCTGGAGTCATTTCGACTGAAATGTCCTACAGTTGCATTGGATTTATCTAGAAATCATTTCATTAAAAATTCTTTAAAAATTTATAACGAATCGAACAATATTTATAAAAAAATTGAAGATTTCTCGTGGCATATATTTTATTTAATATATATATATATATATATATATATATATATATATATATATATATGCTTATTTTCTGGACAATTACTCATGAATTTACATGTCATTAAAAAATTTTCTCAGTTGTTGATCATTGATATATTAGTATTTGAATAATGTACGTATTTTTTACCTAGTTTCAAAATCCGTCAATTATATCCGTCAATTATAAAATAAGTTGTACATTGTAGTTAACTAATTTACAGCTACAAAATCTCAAAATGTTTCAAGTTAAGAAAGTATTATATGATCCAAATAGCAAAAATCGCTGTTTTGCGCATGCACAAAATTTAAGTGTCGACTAAGTAGAAAATGAAATAAATAAAGATGAAATTACTCGTGTTCGTGATTGTAAAGCGAAATCTCCGTTGCAATTTGCCAACGCATTCTTGAGAATCTAAAAGCAGGAAAATCTTAAAATCAAGCGCGATGTGTGTGTGTGTGTGTTAACCTAAACTCGAGTTTCTAAATAACGCGAGTTTGCTGCAAGGATTCCGCGAAAAAGAAAGAAGAGTAAGCTATTTAGAGAGAGAGGAGAGAGAGAGAGCGAGAGAGAGAGAGAGCGAGAGAGAGAGAGACAGGGAGGGAGGAGAGAGAGAGAGAGAGAGAGAGAGAGGGATGCTGAGAAGCGCGAGTGATCTCGAGAGATCGGATGTGACGCGCTCTCGAGATTTTGAGATCGATAGTGTCCTGAGGTCGGAGGCTCGAGGGAGCTGAGCAAGGCTTCGCGGAGCGACGACGCGCTCGCGCGAGGCTCTCCGTCGCGCTCGCTCGCGCTCGCGCTCGTACTCGACCTCTCTCTCTCTCGCGCTCTCGCTCGCTCAGACTCCTCTCCGTCTTATCCTGTCTTCTCTCGTAGCTTTTTTTTTTCTCCTCTCTTCTTTCTCTTTCTCCTCTCTTGGTCTCTCTCTCTGCGTCTCTCTCTTGTCATCTCTCTCTCTCTGCGCGCCTCGTCGTCTTTTCCCCCCTCCATCGTCACCCTCCCTTCCTCATCGCAGACCTTTTAAAAAAAGGATTAAGTGTGGCAAGGGAGCCAATTTGTCTTGCACATGCACATTTTTTTCTGGGTAAAGAAGTTCTCGATAGTCGCGTGTACGCTTGTATCCTCATCCAACATCTAGCTCCTCGCTCTTTCTCCATCTCACTTGTTTGTAGTTGCGGCTTATATAAACGCGCTCTTTCTTCTGCACACTAATAATACACGCAGAAACCGCTATTACCTTTGTACTTACATATGCATACGCCGCTTTTACCTATATATATATATATATATATATATATATATGTGTGTGTGTGTGTGTGTGTGTGTGTGTGTGTGTGCACTTTTCTCCTCAGTTGCAGTTTCGCGCGGTCTGCTTTTTTTCATACGCGTCTCTTCGTGGACCGTATTTCTTTATTAGCTGTTGTTGTATCGTAATATATACGCAGCCCTTGTTTTTCTCTCTTTGCGTATAAATGTCAGTCTATATAGCACACCGAAAGGACGACCGACGAAGCGACGGCGCACCGGTGCCGCGGTTACAAATATATAGGTATAAGATAAGTGTAGGTACACACTATATAGAATATATAGAGAGTACAAAGTACTTAAAATATTTTATTTCACAAACGGACAGTAACGTCAGTAACGTATTGCGCACACACTGAGCCATTCGTCCCCGAGACACAGAGAGCTTGGAATAATAAAAACAAGCGCGTGCGAAAATATGAAGGGTGAGGTAGAGGGGGGGGGGGCGAAGTTGAACGCGAAGCTGCCCGCCTAGTTGCCTTATTTTCGCGTCCCGAGATGAGATTTCTCGTGTCAAACGTGATGTGCGGCAAATTGAGCGCGTATATAATAGAGGAGAGTGGGTAAGGGAGAGAGGTTATCGCCGTCGATATATTTCTCAAGCTCCCTTTTTTGCGCCTCTTAGAATACATTATATATTTTACCGCGTGAGGAATTGGAAATAAGACGCGGGCATTCTTCAATGTCTCAATGGTTATGGTCTCATAATGAGTTATACATATTATTTATAGGCGCGCGCGCGCGCGCATTATACACACAGAGAACGAATGAATGATATATTCGGGAGATTTTCGGAGCGCGCGCAAAGGGGAATAAAAGGCGCGGGCGAGACGGCGAGCTGTATCAATATATGCACATTTATCGGGGCTTTAATTTAAGAGGCGTGTCAGGGTTTGGCCCGCCAGCTAAACTGGAATTGGGCTGCGATGATGTATGAGTCGGGACGCGGGGGCCGCGGGTCATTGCCTAAAGGGGGAGCGTTATATTATGTCGACCAGCTCGCGATTCGAGAAGTTTTTATTCGAAATTTTCAAAATACTTATACACGTAGGATAAAGTTCCGAAAAAGAGTGTCGGAAAAATTGAATAATAACATTAGAATTCTGCTCGTTACGAATCTATCAGAATCAAAGTTTGCAACCGATTTGCATGGACAATTCTGCGATTAATCTATAAAAAGGAAAATTATGGCAACTTTAAGGAAATTATAGTATCATTTTGAAGTTGTACGTATTACAAAATTAAAAAAATAACCGTTTTTAGAGAAATTGATAATAACAATATAGACCGTATTTTTCTGTAGACTTATAAATTATAGTTTTAAAAAATAACCATAATTTTATGATCTATAAATTTTATTGGAAATGTTTAAAGAAGATTTTATAGTTTCCAAGATAAATTTCTAAAAATCTTTTTATAGATTCGTTGTTTTTCTAGTCACAATTTTTTACCATGATATTCACAATCAAGCGCCTCAATAATTACTTAAAAATATCTTATTTTTTATATTATCCGAGTACCCATTTTGCAGATTAGATTCGATGTTTATCGTTATTGTGCAAACATTAAATAAATGCATGTATAATTCGAGCAATACTTTAAGATTGTAAAGCCGAAAAAGGAGTCAAATTCCATATATTCTTATAACAGTTCGTGCTCGTACTTTACAGCTACTTGAAAACATTCTACGACGAAATTGATGGAATTTTACATAAAATTTGATTTTAATCTTCCATTCGCCAAAATTTAAAAATGTTTGACAGAAGTGACCTTCAAAATGTCTTTAAAGTTAATACATCATAAACACGATTTTCAATCAAGTTGCAAAGTATTCAAAGTTTCTTAAAAACCTGATAAACAATAATTCAGAAATTGTACAAGGTGTCTAGAACATTATGGATTGATCAGGATGTATATGCAGATATCATTTTTAAGATACAGCCTTGTCGAAGTTTATCATATTTAACATTGCTGTTATGACAATCACCTTTGAATCAGCGCTTCGAACATAAAAATATTGACCTAGTATTTACTACGGAAAATTGTCATGAACACAAATAAATTTTATTGACATATATGTTGACACTATTTTGAATAGTATATTTTATATATTTTAATATCAAAATGGTTTTGGTAATTTGTATTGTAGTAGTATATGAAGTTAAACAATTTTCACAAAAATGAAGACATCGTGACGACAGTATAAATCAATAATAAAAATCAATTTATGTTTATTATTATCAATTTACGTTAGAAGTTAAGATATTTGTCTTAAGTTATCATCATCAAGACATTATATTTCTTGAAATTTCAATATTTTATAATATGATGGGTCGAAAATATTTTTATTATTTATCAAGTGTTGTTGTTTTCACTAAAACAGTCCGTTAAGAACTATCTTAGGAAGTTTTTTTTTTATAAATGATAATGCATGAGAAATATTTAAATATAATCTATTGTCCCGCGAAGCATTTCTTTATTACTTTGTTGATCAATTCATCGAAGCAAACATTCAATTGCACACGTTACTAGTGATAGATTAGAAAATATATGATAAATTATAATATTAGGAAAGTTCGTTGGATTATTTCATTTGATATTAGAGAACGAACTAATTTTAATAATAAACATAAATTATAAGAAAGTGTAAATATTAATAAATGAAGATCTATTTGTTGCTATCAAATTCTATAAAATTTATCTCTTCTCGTATGATTAATCCTAGATTTTATTTTTATTTTAATTGACATGCAGCACCGAATGCCACATTTGAAAAAACCTATATCGTTACAGTTTTACGAAACGTCTTATAATTTTGAGGTTGATTTTTTATACTGTGACAGATAGATGATATTTGCTGATACATACGAGGCATGCCTATCTTTAGAAATTTAAATATTTTGTTATTAATCCTCAAATTCATTTCAACTGATGAATTCATATATATATATATATATATATATATATATATATATATATATATATATATATTGCATTTGTTATCAAAATGAAATCCGAAACAATTAACTTTTTTAAATAAATTGTTTGCTGCAGTTTCCATGTTAACGTTTAATGTTCAAATTGATTAAATGTATATACAATCACAAGGAACGAAAGAACATTAGACTAATGACATTTCTGATGTCGAAACGACATAACTAGCCAATGATCTAAAATTGCGAACAGATGGAAAAACTGAAATTATTAACAAATGTAGCTTAAGAATTAAATATATATGACTATAATAATAAATGAAGATAAAAATCTTTATTTTTTTACACCGCGTCATAATCGTAGTCTATTATGAGTGATCAAGAGATCGTTTGCACAGATAATTCTTGAAATAAGTTAATGGCCAATTCGCAAGAGGACGTGAAACTATGCTCAAGTATCTCCTGACTCCTATATACTTATCGGCCAAATATATAATCACGCAGAAGTAACTTTGAAAGTGTATACGTATATATATATAATATCAAGCTAGGGTATAGCTCTTGCTGCGGTCGTGCCCATGTGCACAATAAAAGCGCACAGAAGCTATATATAACATATTACAAGCCCCGTTGCTCTTCATTCTCGATCACGTGGACGCGCGCGCACGAATGCAACACTCAAGCTATATATACAATCGATATAAGCGAGTCGGCGAGGCAAAGAGCGCGACGCTCCCGGGATTCTCGTGTCGGGACGCGAAACAGGTTTTCGCAAGCCGCGGGGCCGACTCGCGGAGAGCGCACACCGGGCGCACCGACATACTAATGCCGCATGCACGCACGCGCGTTGCAACCCGCCAGCGGTGAACTTGATGCAGCGTAAATCGCAGCGAGGAGCCACGCGGCTGGAAAGCCTCGTGCTGCGAGCTTTTCAAATCGACGCCACGACAGCTTGTACGTATAGCACGGTTGAGTTATTTGCCGAGAACCATCGCATGCTGAATCGAAACTCGATAGTACTACGACGACATCTGAGGAGATAACCTTTTATCAGCTGACACTTCTCCCCGACAGCAAATAATGTGTGCGTGCGCGCACGTGTGTGTAGCATTTTTCCCTAGCGATAAATGTTGATCATGTAAATAATTATGGAAATTGCTCGCATCTATTTAGATATACCTACCGCAGCGATATGCGACACGTCGTATACGTACCTTGAGGGAGATAGTGATCTTACGGTAAATAATTTTTGAATCGATTGAAGCTAAAATATTCTGCTATAAAGAGGTGTTTGATTCGCGATTTCATTTTGCTCGCTTCATCTCAGATATTACGATTATATTTGGATTATGCAAATATATATTCCAGAATAAGAAACATGAGAGTCTTTTCTATTCGTTAATTAACGTTAATTAAAATCGGTCGAGTAATCGGTAGTCCGAGTAGAGCTTATGAGTTCAAGTAAACTTTGATAGTAAGGTACTGAGGTGCAATATATATTTGAGAATGGCATATATTCATCTATATACGATACTAAGCTATTTTTTGGAAACCTTGGTTTTGGAAGTTATTAAGGATAAAACATTTTCTTATTGTCACTGTTTATTGGAAGTTTATGTGAATTGCGATTTCTTCTATTTTGTTAATGTCTGTTCCTCATTCCTTTATATCCGCAATTATAGATTCATATGTACTTATGATGTATTTAATAAAAATATCTCCTATATTCTTAATGTCCTCGCATGCTTCTACTACATTTTGCAAAAGTTAATAATTTCATATTTTTCCACGATTTAGCCTCACCCAGAAACAAGGTGTTATATTCATTTAAGAATTATAACGGTATTTCTTTAGTCAATTAATTAAGAGTCTTTCAATTTTATCAAACTAGTTATATCTTCCAGCTTGTTCTCTATACGTTTAATTAGTAGTGGGCTTGTTCATACTTACTCCGATTATGGGACGTTTCTGCACGTAGTGGAAGAAATGGAACCGTTATTTGATTAATTTTTTTCATTTCAACAGAAACTGAAGTGAGGCGTTCTACGAACCTTCGAGCGAACACTTCACTTTAAACAAATATGCTTTTTATTGAAGTTTGTGCCCTGTTAAACTTCAACTGTTGGTGACTTTTTATAGCAGTGTATTTTATTAAGAAATCGGACACGTAAATATTCACTTTCTGTACATTCTCAAGTTTCAAGCTATTTTACCATTTCAAAAATGATGGTTTTATAGCAGAAAGAGATTGATTAGACAATTGTCAACAGGGCCATCAGAGCTTTATATTGAATATTGAAGTTAATATGACCACGCACGAATTTATCTAAGAAGATCAAAAAAGTTAAAATTAATTACCGTTAAGCTATAATAAGTTATTAAGGATTTAAATTATTGGAATGTATTAGGAGTGTAAATAAGTCTTTCCCGTTTTTTGTAAGAGATGGCGCCACCAATACTGTGCGAGTATTCAATGGTTACATATGTCATAATCAAAGCTTATTCATATGTCAACAATTCCATACTAACACATTAGTTAAAATTTTTTCGCATCATAAATTTTTGATATCGTGAAAATGTCGAAATTTGAGCCGAGTCGACGTCATTTGCGGGAAGTTTCACTTTATTGGTTCAATTTGAAGAAATCTGCTGCCGAGACGCATCGATTGCTTCAGGAGGCTTGTGGAGAAGGTTGTGTCGATGATTCAAGTGTTCGCGGATGGTTTCGACGCTTCAAAAGCGGTGATTTCGACGTGGAAGACAAGGAGCGTTCCGGGCGGCCGCAAATCTTTGAAGATCGAGAATTGGCGACTTTGCTTGATGAAGATTCTTGTCAAACGCAAGAAGAACTTGCTGAAGCATTGGGAGTTGACCGAACAACCATTTCCAAGCGTTTGAAAGCCATGGGAATGATCCAAAAGCAAGGAAATTGGGTGCCGTACGAACTGAAGCTGAGAGACGTCGAACGGCGTTTTTTCACTTGCGAACAGCTGCTTTAGCGACATAAAAGAAAGGGTTTTCTGCATCGTATCGTGACTGGCGATGAAAAGTGGATACGTTACGATAATCCGAAGCGAAGAAAATCATGGGGACTACCCGGCCATGCATCATCATCGACGGCCAAGCCAAATATTCATGGCGCCAAGCTCATGCTCTGTATATGGTGGGACCAGCTAGGTGTGGTTGAAGCTTCTGAAATGAGCTTCTGAAACCGAATGAAAGGATCACAGGCGAGATCTATCGACGACAATTGATGCGTTTGAGCCGCGCACTGCGAGAAAAACGGCCACAATACTCCGACAGGCACGACAAAGTTATTTTGCAACATGACAATGCTCGCCCACATGTTGCACCGCCGGTGAAAACATATTTAGAAACGCTCAAATGGGAAGTCCTACCCCACCCGCCGTATAGTCCAGACGTTGCTCCGTCTGATTACCATCTCTTCAGATCGATGACGCATGGCCTGGCTGACCAGCACTTCCATTCCTACGAGGAAGCCAAAAAATGGGTGGATGACTGGATAGAGGCCAAACCGGTCGAATTTTTTCGCAACGGGATTCGTATGTTGCCAGAAAGATGGGAAAAAGTTGTAGCTAGCGATGGCCAATACTTTCAATAATTCATTTGTAACCATTTTTTCACAATAAAGGCTCAAAATTTGAAAAAAAACGGGAAAGACTTATTCACATACCTGATAGTATTTATTATATTAATATAATATGGTGTATGAGTAAAAGGAAGCCAAAATAAGAGACGAACAATATACTTTGAAATAGTATTTATTATAGCACGAGCAAGGAACGGCTGTCCTCGAAGACGAGTATTAAAAAAACTAAACTGATAAAAATTAAGAGCTTTGAGCACTCTGTATCAAAGTACAAAACATATATAAAATATGCAGGTTCTCGAAATATTGTGAAATATTGTCACGCAGGACATGTGAACAACAGCAAAATCGCAAGGTATATATAAAATACTTGCGGCACTGAATATCTTAACAGCTGTACCGTTAACCGTGATAAAACGGTTCGGTCACATTACAATAGTTGCAATAAACACTATTGCACCTTTGCGTGTGGTTCGACTATTTCGACCTCAAGTAGTTTTTATTACATTATTCCAGCAAAGCTTGAATAATCCAATACACATTTATTTCTTTTTTATTTTGTATTCAAGCACAATATAATGTTGTTTAGTTTGTTGGAGCATTAATGTAAATATTCAATCTCCTAATTTTTTAATTTCTTTAAAATTTACATAAAATTCATTGGATTTAAAAGGATTTTAAATAGGATTATATGTTTAGAAACATTATGAATGTTGTTCGATATAGGCAAGTTGTGAAATTTTCTATAAAATAGAATACAAAACTATGCTTCTTTTTTATCAATAAAATAAGACTCAGTTTTATTAACAAAATGAAAACACTTTATTCATAAAAAGTACAAGCTAACAGTAGCAGCAAATATCACTAGTGTCCTTATAATCGAAGAATCATTGTTTTTGTTCGAACTAGAAGTGAAGATTGGTCGTTGTACATTAGTGTAGAAAAGAGAATACTTAGGTATGACGTCAAGTAGCTAAATTAAAGATTTCGATTGGTCGAGAAACTATAAGATTAACAATGCTGTATAAGGCGAGGCTCGGGTGGGGACAATCTCCGTGCACTAAATGAAGGTTCAAATCGTTATTAATACAATAGCATAGGTACAGAAACCAATAATCTAATTATTCAGGCTATTAGAACGACGCGACGTCATAAGGTACTGTTTATTGTATTGAAAGGAATTCCGAATATATTAAAATTAACAGATATCGTAAAAGTTTTGAATTGTGTTCGAACTTGTAATACTTAACATACCGGTCCCCTTGAACTGTCGAGTTCAAAAACAAAAAAAGGAAATTGTATTTATATATATACTACGTCTGTCAAGTACATGACATATTTGAAATAGAACATTTTTTTTACAATATAGGTTGTTATAAATACAATTCTTCAAACAATGTTACAATTTACATGGTTATAGAGATAAGATACAGTTTTACAATCAATAGATATTAATTATTCGTATTCAATGGGCAATGGAGACAGCTTCTTGACGCTTCGTTTATGTTCGCCAGTTGCAATCTTTACTGTTGCTACTCGTGTTACTCCGTCTTCACCAGGATGAATGTCAATCACACGAGCGAGCTTCCATCGAAAGGCTGAACAATTATCCTCGTGCATTATTACGACCATGCCTACTTTTATGTTATTCGTAGCTCCAGTATGCCATTTTGCACGGACATTTTCTTGGTGAAGATATTCCTTACTCCACCTTTTCCAGAAGTGATGCTTCAACTACTGTACATATTGTCAAGCAGACAAACGACCAGTGGATACATTACTGTAATTGTAATCTAATACATCTTTTAACGTGTCACCGATTAAGAAGTGGGAAGGAGTAAGGGCTTGTAGGTCATTAGGGTCTGAGGATAAGGGAGTCAGAGGTCGTGACTTTAGAATAGCTTCAATTTGAGTCGTTATTGAATGTAAAACCTCATATGTAATGAACCTGTTCCCTACTATTCGAAGCATATGATGTTTAAATGTCTTGACGGCAGTCTCCCATAAGCCGCCTAATTGGGCGATCGGGTCGGTATGAAGTCCCATTTTATGGAGTCCTCTTTTAATATTGATTCGATTCGATTGTTGGTCACATCAAAAGAAAGAAATTTCTGTATTTCATCGAGTTCGCGTTTTGCGTCGGAGAAATTCGTCGCGTTATCAGAATAAACGTCAGAAGGCCTACTTTTACGAGTGCAAAATCTTTTGAAGCTAGTTAAAAAGGTTTCCGTAGTTAGATCTTGTACTATTTCAATATGTACCGCACGAATAGCAAAACATACGAAAATAGTTACGTATACTTTAATCACATTTCGGTTAGGGTGGCGCTTTTCTTTAATGAAAAATGGACGACAAAAATCAACAGCGGTGTGAAGAAAGGGCCGAGTATAAGTAGTTCTACTTTTTGGAAGATTACCCATGATATGAGCTGATAGTGATGGTTTAACTTTATGAAAGTCATGTATTTATGTATTAGATTTTTTACTGCATTTCTACCATTAATTATCTAAACGTATTGGCGTGTAGCGCTGAGCGTGGCTTATGTACCAGAATGAAAATTTTTTAAATGCTTGTGGTCTATCAAAAGTTCTGTAACATGGTGGTCAGCGGAAAGGAGCATGGGATGTTTCTTAGAATAGTGTATGCCCACCAATTTCAACCTTCCTCCTACGCGTAGAATGCCCTCAGAGTCCATAAAAGGGTTAAGGGGTGCGAGTCTTGTGGAAGAAAAACGATTTTTTGAAAGAGATTTCTTTCCTTCGACAATTCTAATAATTATGCCGTTTTAATTATTCTTCGAACGGAGTTTTGCAGTTTCTCAATGGTAAATGTTATGTTGACTACTTCAAAGTTGCCGTTTGATTTATTCAGCGAGTTGATTACACCTACTCGTGAATTGAACGAGATGCCTTATTTCGATCTACACCTGTTGATAAACCGTAATATATAGTCTACGATACGTTTTAATTTATTATAAGACGAGAATAGCTGAAAAAAATGTTTTTCGCTTTGCCTGGCTTCTCCTGACATACCGTGTATTATTAAACATTTGCCATCAACAACTTGGCATAATTCAGATATCGCAATGTTTTCTAAGCTTTTAACCGACCATAACTGTTCGTTCAGTTGTAACCAGGTTGGACCATCTTGTCATATTTCTGAATGATTTTTAAATTCAAGTGGAGTAGCACCGCGACATAGTTGATCTGCAGGATTATGTTCAGTTCGGACATACAACCATGTAACATTTTTGCACAGTCCTTGTATTTCGGAGACTCGATTGCCGACGAACGTTTTTAAAGTATTTGGAGATGTATTTATCCAATGTAGCACGATTGTCGAATTTGACCACAGTACAACTCTGTCGAATGTGTAATGGCGAAGAGCTTGCATTACGTTATCGTACAAATTCGCAAGCAATGTAGCGACGCATAATTCGAGTCGCAGTCGCGCGATTTAACACACAATAAGTTAATCAATATTTTTCTGTCGTTGTCCTCAGATCTAACATATATACACGCTCCATAAGCGTCTTTACTCGCGTCACAAAACCCATGCAGTTGTAAGATTTTGTAGTTTTCTCCTACTACGCGTCGCGGAATGGCAACGTTTTGTAACGATAGTAGGTCGGAACAATAATTTGACCAAAAGGTATGTATATTATTCGGGACAAGATCGTCCCAACCTAGCTCGAGTTTCCAGAACTTCTGCATAAGAAGTTTCGCCTTGATTATTAATCCAGCAAACCGAGTGGGTCAAATAGTCGAGCAATTTGAGAGAGAATCAAACGTTTATAAGTTGTAGACGGTGTTTTTGCATTCACGGTATAAGCAATTGTATCGCTTCGTGTGTTCCAAAGCAGCCCTAACGTTTTCACGGATTTTTCGGTATCTAAAACAACATGACAATCGTGTTTGTTTTTGTGAATGTCATCAATTAAGTCGCGTGAATTTGATGTCCCTTGCCTAGATTTAATCCCGCTTGTTTCGTGATAGTTATCAATTCATTTTTTATCGTTTCCACTTCCACACGTGTTCGTGCACCAGTTAACAGATCGTACATACAAAAATCTTCTTTTAATATACGCGATCGTATAGGGAGAAAGGTGGATTCATCAGATGCAAGTTCACGTAGGATGCGTGTTGCTAGAAAGGATGCAGGTATGGTTCCATAAGTAACTGTGTTAAGGCAATGATTTTTGATTGGTTCGGCCCACGATTACGCCAAAAAATTTTCTGATATTTTCTGTCCGCGACATCTATATCGATTTGCCTATATATTTTTTCGATGTCGCTGATCATAGCAAAAACGTGCATACGAAAACAGATTCTGATTAAAAGTAAGTCATCCTGTATAGTCGAGCCAAGCATTAACGTATCATTTAAAGACAAGCCACTACTTCTTTTCGCAGAACCATCAAATAATACGCGGAGCTTTGTTGTTAAGCTAGAATGCTTGACAACCGCATGGTGTAGAAAAAATACTTCTTTATCACTAGTTTCGCATTCAGATATATGACCGAGTGTCTCGTATTTATTTAAAAACTCTATATATTGTCGTTTTACTTCAGACCTTTTTCCTAAAAAACGTTTTAGAGATTGAAATTGTGTTAGTGCTATTTCATATGATTCACCTAGCTGGTTTTTATTGTCCTTGAAGGGAAGTTTTACAATACAACGTCTGTTTGAGGCATGTTTTACGTGATCGCGGAAATGGGCTTCGCAGTTTGGTTTATCGAATGCTAATGCATCCCTTCGCGAGCCTTCCTCAATTTTCCAGAAGTTTTCAATATCGTTATGTAAATTATTTATAGCTAAGTTGCCAATAGAAAAGCTGCCTTTTCCTGTGCAGGATAATTTACCCGAAACTAACCACCCGAAAAGCGAATTTTGAAGTATAGCTGAGGGCGGAGTAAGTTCGATTTGCCCGACAGAAAGAATTTTGTAAAATAATTCAGCTCCTATTATTGCCTCTATGTGACTCGGTTGGTGAAATTCAGGATTGGCTAATTTTAATTTGGGACGAATATTTAAACTTTTTCTCGGCAATTGAATCGAAGGTAATCCTTCCGTGATTTTACGAAGAATTAAGGATGTTAGTTTGGCCCGATAATTCTTTAAGCGCCGTTTCACTTCGGCGCAAATAGATCAAGTGAGGGTCGTAGAAACTTGATTTATCCCGGTAATAGGAATATTTATTAAGATTTCTTGTAGTCCGAACTTCTCCGCAAATTCTTCGGTAATCGAGTTCAATTGTGCACTGGAGTCGAAAAGAACACGACAAGTTTGTCGACGGACATTTTTTTCGATAAAATTAACGCTGTTGAAAGAAGCACTTCCGTCGGAACAGGCGAATTTATACCGATAAATGATTTCTCTTCGATACTATTATTTCTATGTAATAGTGTGTGATATGCTTTATGGCATGATTTGCATCTGCTTTTATTTTTACAAGCCTCTATACTGTGATTGGGCTTCGAATAATTGAAACATAGTTTCGCGTTGTTGATCACATCGGCTCGTTCTATCGGTGTTAGTTTTTCTAAGCTTTAACAATATTGTGTATAATGAGCATTTTTGCATAGATTACAAACTACACTCGATCTAGCCGTATTATCCGTTTTAGAATAATTTTGAAAGTTCAAAAACGTTTTAGTTGGTGAATTTTGCTGCGTATTTTGTACGCTATACACGAATTTTCCTTTAACGTCAGATACATGATTTTCTAATATTTTTTTTCGATTATGTAAAAAGTCTAACAAGTTTGTCATGCTGGGTGGTTCTATATTCTGAGAAAACTCCTTCCATTTTAAGCGAGTTTGGTCATCTAATTTGGAAGTCACGGCGTACATGGGGAAGGCCTCAAGGAAAGGTTTCTCAAGGGCTAAGAGTGCGTGATATTGTCTAATTGTTTCATCTACGATGCGACCTATGCCAGTAGCACATACTTTAGTGCATTTCGGTATATCAAAAAAGCCTTAACCCATTTCTCAATCAAAACCGTGGGTTCCTAATATTTATTCAGTTATATAGAAATAAAGGAAAATAGAGGAAAATTATTTCAACTATCCGTGTTTGTATTAGAGTATAAAATATATATTGAATATTAGAGAGAGTGTTTCTCGCTCGAAGCGTTGCAGGGTACTGAATTTCACTCCAAAAACGAGAAAGCTCATACCTTCGATCGCACGCTCATAACAATCAAAAAATAACCCTGAGGACTTGAGGGTTCTTACAATGTGGCACGCAGATTCTTACATTAAGACGGAAAACTGTCCCTGGTTTCGAGTAATAAGTAATAAACTTACTCGATTCCCTGGACAACTGTGGCACACGTGTCGGAGCTTCAATCACGAGCGCGGTTATAAAATAATTAGCTTAATCCTTAAGCCTTAGGCATTTTTCGAAATCGCTTTTCCGAGAAGTCATACAATTACTGAAACCCCTAGAATAATAATAACCCCTAGAAATTAATTTTTAACTCAATGCAATAAAATTAATCAATTTATGTTATGCTTCATAAGAAAAAAGTGGTTTTACAGTTCGCCCGCTTTTCGTCTTTATAATTGTTAGACATATGTTTTTTGATTTACAATTCGCTTCGCGAAAATACAGTTTTTATTTTATCGCTTCGCACTGGTTTTATTGGTATCAGTCGCACTTTCTCACGCATACTTTCAAATTCCTTGGTATTTCTTTCAGCTATCTCAAGCGTGTCAATACGTTGAACTGGTTGCCGATATCTCCCTTCGTTCGATTTTAAAATCGAAACCCTTGCCTCACGTCACGACCGATAATCAAATTCTCGATACGAGCCAATGGCCAATCTATTCGTTTGTGGTCAGCATTACCCATTAAAACGACGTTTCTAATAGCAAGTCTCCGAGAATCGTTAGCTACTTTCTTTAATATTAATTGCAATAAGTATTCTTTACGGAATCGTTTTCATAAGTGCATCAAAACTTGTTGACGATACTTTAATCGCGAATTCATGTTTACGGTATCAATCACGTCGATGTCCAGTGTTTCACAGTACCCGATACTGCATAAAAACATACTCGGCGTTAGTGGCTTTAAGTCATTTGGATCTTCCAACAAATATATCAAAGGGCGCGCATTTATAACGGATTCACAACCGCACAATACTGTGCACATTTCTTCGTAGGTCAAAAACGTTTTTCCCAATGTTTTACGAAGAATATTTTTTAACATACCGATTAAGCGCTCTCAACATCCGCCCCATCACGCTGCTGCAGGGGGATTGAAACGACATTCAATTTGTTTCGCAGAGCTGTAAGTACCGATCTGATCCCAATTAAGATTTTTGAAAGTATTGTTCGCACCGACAAAATTGATGCCGTTGGCACTGTACATGAGCGTGGGCCTTCCCCGGCGCACTATAAACCGACGCAAGCTATTTAGAAATTCTTCCGTTGACAGTGAACTTATTAGCTCGAGATGTACCTCTCGAAATACAGCGAACGTATACAAGCAAATTCACGCTTTCTGATGTCCTTTCAAAAATACAGGACCTGCTAAATCCATGCCTGTCCCTTGGAATACGGCGACGTTCCGTGAGCGTGGTGCAGTGAATTTACTTGTATAGTCTTGACGCTATAACGCTTACATATAGCACATTTATTAATGACGGAACGAACTGTTTTGCCCATACGAATAATCCAATATTTTTCGTGAAGCCGCGACATTACTGTCTGTACTTCCGCGTGATATATATTTTCATAGGTTTCTTGTATAAGTAATTCAACAACTTTATGCATTACCTAACACTACGTGATACAAGAACGAAAATTCATCATTTCTTTCGGCAATTTTTGTTTTTAATCTTATAAGTCCTCTTTGGTCCGTAAAAGTTTGTAACTTTTTAGAAATTTTTTGTTGTTCAGGTAAAAATATTTTTCTCTGTAAATATCGTAGTAATCTTTCCCCACAATCATTTATTTCATTATATGTAATATATTTATATGGCGGAAGAACTTGTTTTATCTTTTTTTATCTCGATATTTTTAAATCGAATAAGTGTAACAAAAAATCTAATTAATTTACTGTCTGATAAGAATCTCGCTAAAGGATAATAAAGCCTTATAGGATCAAAAACCTTATGAGCCATAGTTAAGATTGTCCTTTTTGTGACAGCATCCGGACATTTTTCTAAAAACATCGCAGGATTGAGCGAAATGGTGTCGCGTGCTTTGTCGAATATCATTCCTAAAACCGGTGTTTTTACTTTTTCGTTTTTATCGCTTGTGTGCTCCCACCCTCTTAAATCCAAACCTGCCTTGGCCATTATTTCAGTACTTTCTAAAATAAATTTCTTTAAGTATTCTTAAGTTCTTACACTAGTAATACAATTGTCAACATAAAAATATTTCTGTCACACGTATCGGAGCTTCAGTCTCGAGCGCGGTTATAAAACAATTAGCTTAATCCTTAAGCCCTAGGCATTTCTCGAGATTGCTTCTCTGAGAAGTTCATAAAATTACTTAAACAATATTCTCGTTCTAAAAGCCCCCATACTACTCCGAAATTTGCATCAGTTATTTCTAACGATTCGATTTTTTGAGCCGCCTTACCATGCAAACATTAAAAATAAATAAATACATTGGCTTTTGCGTTTTAATTAATACCTTATTATTATTTTAAAAACTTTTAAAGCACGCCGCGAAAATTATCCATTCTTCGTTGTTAGCGTCGCCGAATTTCGGTAAGTACATTGTAGGCAACTTCATGTGAAATTCTTGCGGCGTATTCGTAGAGGTATTAGTAGTTAGTCAAACAAACATCGTCATCTAGTTTATTTTTATTTAGCAATGTTTCCATTTTTTAAATAAACGTTATATAAAATTCTTCAAACTCGCCTCTAATACTAAACTGGGGATTCGGTGATGATGTTTCTATGAATACAAGAGTTGACTGTATATCTTTAAATGTGTTAAATTCATTTTTTAATTCGATTAATCAATTTTTCAGTAGAATAAAATCTGGATTAGCTTCAATCGAATCACATAATTAATATGATGCGTAAGATGGTACTTCAAACTTTCCCGCTCTACAAACAATTTATTAAAACGCTTTTTACTTTGCGCGGTAGTAAGTTTGATATGGTTAAATTTGGTCATTTTGATCCAAATTGAAGAAATTTGAGAGGAACTAGTAAAGGACAAGAGGGTTGATGACACAAATAAAGATGTAAAAGACTTACAATGGACTTACAATGTATTCTCGACGTATGATTTTCGTTGCAAGTCGTACCCTGGTTTCTCCAGTAACTACGGATAGAGGCTATAATGATGATGTTCGTTGTTGATTTATTCTTCTCTAGATAAACTTATTCTCCTGTTTTTATATTTAAGTTATAACAATCTAGTTGATTTTTCGCTATCTGATCATGTATTGTACTTTATCGCTATTTATTGTCCTGAAATCACTTGTTTTAACGTCTTAATGAATTCTTCCCAATCGTTTTATATGGCATTTTCTTCGCACTTGTGTTAACGTAATGTAGTTAGTTATTTTTTGATTTTTCGTTTTTCTTCACTAATCACTAATAGGTTTGAACAGTTTTTCGTAGTCTAATATCCGTATTCACTCGGAATTACGCAAGCGTTTTATTCACTATGATTTGTGTTGGGCTGCTTTGCCTTGCGTACGCACTATTTCTTGAAGAATTATTATTATTACTGCAATGCTTGACTAAATATTGCTTTCAGTGTTTCTAATGTACAATCTTGCAGGCTCTGTGTATAGTGTGGACCGCCTAATCAGATAGACGCAGATCCGGCTCGAAGGACTATATGTTCGATGTAGGCAAGTCGTGAAATTTTGTATAAAATAGAATACACAACTATGCTTCTTTCTTATCAAGAAAATAAGGAAGACTCAGTTTTATTAACAAAATCAAAATACTTTATTCATTAAAAGTACAAGCTAACAGTAGTAGCAAATATCATTAGTACAACGTCAGATAGTTAAATTAAAGGTTTTGATTGGTCGAGAAACTATAAGGTTTACAATACCATATAAGGCGAGGATCGGGTGGGGACAATCTCCGTGCACTAAACAAAGGTTGAAATTGTTAATAATACAATAGTATAGGTACAGGAATCAATAATCTAATTATTTAGGCTATTAGAACGACGCAACGTCATAAGTTACTGTTTATTGAATTGAGAAGAATTCCAAATATATTAAAATTAACAGATATCCTAAAAGTTGTAAATTGTGTTCGAACTTGTAACATTTTACAAATATTATGCTCGTAAGTTAAAAAGAATATATTTGAAGTAACGAGAGACATAAAATTTTCAAATCCATGGGTAACAATACTGATGATGATCAAATAGAAACTTGTTATTTTAATGTAGTATTTAACTAAACGTCGTGGGAAGAAAGACTCATTTGAAGAAAAAAAATGGTTAGCTATTTATTTTTTAAATATATTAAATTCATTTTGCACTTTTACAATAAAATTGGTTTTCCGGTAAGATAAATCTCTATTTATAAGTTTCGCCATGCAGTATCGGGTCTGGACAAAAGGGTTTTACACCAAATACATGCTATAATGAAAATGTACCAAGCAGAAGACGATGCTGATTAGCAGGCTTGGCGAAAAATAGTAAGCTGAAGCCATTATGTTCGCAAGAAGATCTCAGCAACAGAAGACTGTAACAGATTCTCAACAAGGCCTCGAGACTTTAGCTCATAATGTACTGGAAAATCTTTTAAGTACAATTTGGATCGATCAGCTGTTTGTAAACACTCAAGCTGTATTAGCGGATAAAATGCACAAACGTTGGTCCCACAACTCCAAATTTCAAGTGTCGCGTCCACGCTGAGCTTTTAGAGGACAAGCAACGTATATAGAAACGAGAATATCGCCAGTGCCGCTACAGGTGGCAATTCATGAAACGAGAATGAAGCCGTAGTATATGGTTCACCATTATAGTTCGACGATTGTACAATTAGGTGTCGACAATCGTGTTCGCGGATGTCGAGAAACGATTGTAAACCGCCAGTAAACACGACAAGCGCCGATGAAAGACAGGTAGGCCACAAATGTTTGTTAAAATATTACAAATTTGATGTCACTTAAAGTGAAAGTTTGTGATTGCTGACGTAGAGAAGTCAATAATAAACATTGATTTTCTCTCAGATTTTGATTTGTTGGTATATGTGTTCGCAATCAATATTAATCAGACAAAGTTACTTCGTAAAAAATCTGGGAAGAAATAACGATCAAAGAAGTCGATAACGTAAAGACGGTTTTGGGCGACTCGTGATAGCGTATGCTGTTTACCGAAATCCTGGAATACTTTCCGACCTTAGACCGATACTCAACATGTTTTGAATACATATACAATACCTGGCTGTACCTAGCTTTGCCGGCCTATGATTATTCAAAGATTTAAGATAATTTATGCACAACCATTGACTTGGTATACAGATCACAAATCACTTATTTTTGCTTTTCATGAGAAACTGGAAAAATGTTCATAACGATTCTTACAGTATCTAGATGACGTCATTTAATTAACGATTAACACATGACACATCAGTAATTTGAATAATGTCGTCAAAACTACATTATTATGGTAAGCAATAGTGTTACAAGCACTAAAATTTAAGAAAATGTCAATGGAACCATTACGAGATAAGGAGCAGAGGGGTATATTGTGATAAACTCAACTCTGTAATGAAAGAGGCTCTGGTAAGGATTGAAGTGCCTATCTACTTCGACATGTCAATAACAAAGTCCTAATGATAAGAAGTTGATGCATGATGTCAACGCTCTTATAGGTACATCTGCAGCCCGAAGTTAATTCTCTCATAGATGTTAAGGCAGTAACAATTGCTTTCGCTTCCGAGAAGTTGAGTCTCACTTGTTGAAAGAATCGACACGTTAGACAAGTACGACGAATTTGAGGAGAACGGCATACCATCTAACAGCTCGTGGAATTCTCGAATAGTTCCACTGACAGTTCAAAATAGTATTGGAATTGCCACAAAATACGGCAATGCTTCCCTCTCATCAATATCAGACCTTTTTGAAACTAAATATTTTCCGTGATTTTGTTCATATAAAATATTGCTTTTTATCCATCCTGTATGTTATCACACATTCAACAAGCTATCTAGCAGCTTTAGATTTATAAAGTAAATATAAAGTTTATATATATATATATATATATATATATATATATATATATATATATATACTTATATATTCGTAAATATTTGGAACATCAATTGATCATGTTGGAAGGGGAATGGAGTATCAGAAGGAAGTATCTGCTATTCGGGACTGAAGTAAGGGTGTGGCCTATCTATACAGGTAACAATCATGATCGACGCAGAATACGCTAAATGTTTTTTTTATATGAAGCTAGTTACGTATATCTTTTTCTAAAGCATGATATCTTTAAAAATATATGTGATTATATTGGTGGTAATCCAACCAACGGAAGATTGTAGAAGAACTGTAGATGAACTAATTCCATGCGAATTTCATAATTAATATCTAACATAACATAAACTAATGTTAATTCTAGGCTTTATGCTTGGAAACTAATTCTATCGAAGATAACAAAGCACATGAAATAAATGGTGATATAATTTTAAGAGGCACAATTAGACATTGTATTTTCATGTGTAAAGCTGGCCTAGGAGAGAAATTTAAGCATATTATAGTTAGTCTTTTATATATGTATCGGTTTATGTTTGAACCTATACCTTAGAAATTTTAACTGACCAGAAATCTCCGTAAGATTTTTTTAGTTTAGTACACTACTTAAAAGAGTGCCATTTTCAGTTTTTGTTGTCAATTCCATTGAATTTCAATTTAAAATATAAAATAAAAAGTAAGTTGCTGTACATATGCTTCTTTTTAAAAGTGCCGTCTGTGATAATTCAGATTTTCGCTGAAAAATACGATGTTAAAGACTTGAGTTCCCAATACTCTTTATAAAATAATTATTCATTGAAAAAACAAAGTGACAGATCCAAAATGGCGATCTCAACGTCTACGACGTTATTTCTGAGTGGTGTTAAAGAAGAGATTATTGAAGATATGATCTAGTATTTTGAAAGGTTCATGATCAATGAAAACCAAAATTTGTAATACTCTTCTGAGTTCGACTATGAGAAAATATAACATTTCTACTTTTGTAACGAATATTGTCCGCGATATTGATATACTTCTCTTAATCGAAAATTTTTAAAATTTATAAGTTAACCTTAATTTGGTTTAAAATAAAAAAAATTATTTGTGAGTCAATATAGTGATTAGCCAGTCCTCTAAAGGTTAATTTTATTTCAATCTGACATTTTTCAATTTTGGAAAAGCTACCTCAATAAAGCATTTATTTAAAAAAATTACTTTTGTCACATTTGTCGCCATATTATTGCCCTGATACATTTGGTGAAACGACGAAACTCGTCAAGGTTTTTTGTAGCGCGGAAAACTGATTCCGACTGTCCAATGTTACTTACTTGCGTAAAAGACATTTTACCTTGCATTTTGCAGCTATCTGTGAGTTTTGATTGCACTTGAATTAAGTTGAAATAAATGTACTTCAAACTATTGTAGATTTCGTTGGTGCACAATATTATTACATATTATAGATCCTTTTCATTTTCAAAAAATAATATTTGTTGATGGGAAATGGATGAAAATAATTATCACTTTTATATTTATAGAATTTTCATATCAATCTAACATAACATATATTCATCATGGATATTTTTAATACTTTGAAGTGAACTGAAAAAGACAGTGTAAAATTTTATAAGATATATACTTGTACATGTATAATCTGAATTTAAGTACAAAATCATTTTTCATTTTTTAAATAAAATATATATTTATAATAAATATCGTATTTTTATTTGGAAATATATATGTTGTTAAACGTTGAGGAAGGGAATCATTTTAAACGGTCGAATTGTCAATATAGATTTAAATAATCTGGCGAGTACCATGGTAGCGGTTTACAAACCCGCCTTCCTGGCGCCAATGAGCCACTTGGTTTCTTAGATAAATCTGTAAATTTATACATTTTTTTAGCTAAATCTTACTGCAAAGATTTGTCGTCCTATATATATCATGTCATGATTAATGTGATCGTGGTGTGTTATCCGGCTTAAACAATACTGTATGAATGCCAAGCCTGATGATCATTCCTAAAACAAAGAAGAAATCAAGTAAATCCAATTCACCATTTAATTATTATATTGTTATATTATATTCTTTTTTAAGCAAATGTCAAATAAGACACACATGTTTAAATGCAATTTCTTAACAATACCATCAGAAATATTTTTCTAAAGAAGGGATTAAAATAATGTTCGTGCTCAAGGAGGATCTTAATCAAAAGATACAATAGACCGGTTTGTTCGATTTCATCGAACCCTAACCGTGATTCCACATCGGCAATAAATTAGACCAACATCTCTTCAGGTCAAAGCTCGACCTCGGAGAGCGCAGCATTTTCAATATTTTTCATCATTCGTCGATCTTATCAGTAAATAAATGAAGGAAACGAGGAAAGGTCGTGGTATGGACTGATAAAATTTTGTTACTTTGTCAATGTGTATATATGTATCCTTAAATAACACTGACTATAGAGGTTTCGTTCCTTGTGTATTTATATGTATACCTGTACAAATACATAAGACCGGTGTTCGGCGCTGCTCTCGCGATAGTAATAACTTGAATAACTTCCTGGCATTATAGAACGAGCGGCTCGGAGCGAGCTGTAGACGCTCGCTCGGTCAGCATCAGGTACGCGCGGCACGTTTTCTCTATTTCCTCCTCCCGTGGCTCGCTCGCTCGCCCGGCGAGCTGGTGTATTTCCTCGGTAGTATTTCCCCGACACTCAAGGGCGTAACAGACTTTTTTCCTTGTCTTATTTTGCAGTGAGGAACTTATTGTGGCCAAAGACCGCATCGGCACTTTATCATCGAGGCTATCCACCGTACAGTAGATCTACAGAAATAAAAAAAAGATTAAAATCGCTATTTTTTCTTTCTCTTTTATAAACAGAAAACTTATAACAACTCATGAATTCGAAAATTAGAATCGCAATGCATATATTTTACAGCCGTATAATTATAACTGTAGTAATTTAATATAGTACAAATTGACAATACGAATATTATGATGGAAGAAAATAAGAAACGTCATAAAATATTATGTAAATTTAGTCAAATGTATTGGAAAATAAAAATATATATCTATTAATTACTATTTATCTAAAATTGTAAGCACCTAACAAAATAATATAAATAGTATTCAAAAATCAATTATTTAAATATACTTTTAATGTAAGAATCTAATTTTGTTAAAATGTTATTACGTTAAAAAAAAGCTTAAGAAGAAAAATCAAATGGAGGGAGTAGCCATTGAAATGGGTTTTGGCTTAGAATTTCGATATAATTCTAAATATAGACATGACCTTGTAGGCCTATAATCTTAAATTCCATTTCTCTTGAAAAATAACTACTCTTCAAACAGTAAACATGGTGTACAAAAATATTTTAACGAGATTAAAACTGTAGGTATGTTATGGAATTTTTTTCTTTACATAGAATTTTTATTTTTATTTTTACGACTATTATTTAATTTACTCTAATATTAAAACGATCATTCGAGAGAAGCTTGTATATATTAAAAATTATAATTGATTTTAATGGGAATTTATTTTATTTTATTTTATAACATATACAGTGTTAAATTAATAAATACTTTTATGGCTCTTACAGTCTTTATACTATAATATATTATACTACTATAACGACAGTCAGACTATCCTTTTTTATAATCACTCCCGAAGAATCTGAAATAGAAATTACTACTAAAATAAATTAAATTAGATTAAAAATTAAAAATAATAAAAATAATAAAAGTAATAAAAATAAACAAAATTCTATATAAACAAAAGACAAGAATAAGGGTTAGAAGTACTTTTAAAAAACATAATATTCAAATTTACTTTAAAAATAATAATGATATAGAAGCCTATTTAATAATTGTAAAGACAAGGATAATAGAAGTTTGAGAGCAGGATCAGTAGTATACAAAATAAATTGTAAAGCTTGTGATAAATATTACATTGGACGAACGGACAAATACTTAAAACAAAGAATGTATGAGAATCAGTATGCTTACGAAGCATGAATGGTACATCAAGGCTAAAACACCATAGTTTAGACTTGTTACATTCTTTCGATTTTGAAAATGTAAATATTTTAGAACAAGGTATTAAAAGTAAAATTATTGATTTAAATGTAAAACATAATTTTTATACTAATAAAGAACGATAAGTGCTGCTCAATTTACTTGATTCCAACATTACATTTACATTTTTGCGATTTTTCAAAACATGAATATTTTCAAGTAAGGAGGATGGGGGTTCAATAAATATTATACAAATAGAATTATAATGGGGATAGGGTATATATAGTAGCATGCTGGGTTTTCATCTTAGTTTAGTCCTTGAAGATGACCCGTAGCGGTTCGAAACGTCAGAGACCAAGGTGATTCTAAATTTAAGGTGGTGGGAGCAGTCAGGTTGTCCTTTGCTAACATAGAATATAGCTTGTTTCTATTATTTTATTATTTTTAATTTTTAATCTAATTTAATTTTATGTTTAGTAATAATTTCTATTTTTGATTCTGCAGGGGTGATCATAAACAAGGATAGTCGAACTGTAATATATTATAATATAAAGACTGTAAGGTCGATAAAAATATTTATTAATCTAATTTAAAACAGTCGACATCTTTTGGTCCTCTATTTTACTTTCAGACAACTTGGTACATAGTACATGTACAAATTTTCTTAAATGTGGAGAAAGTTTGTTAATTTATATACTAAACTGCTACCTCGTTTCACATGACTGCATAACGAGAATATGTGACTTTAAATTGTAATTATTTACTACATTTGCTTCATGATTATATAATTGCTCGGATTCATTTTAGCCAACGAAAGGGACGTGGGGCATCAGATATGGAAGACGCGCATTTGGCCGGTAACGACGGGTTTATTAGAAATCGGTTAGTCATTTAGTGGAAATGTTTTGAATCGAGCTTAAATGAACGTCAAAATTGTTTAGTAGGTTTGATTTACGCATTCATTTTTTAAAATGACTAATAAGTTTACCCAAGCCACGAAATTGCGCAACGAAGCATTTAAAGCATAACCATCACGTTTAATTGCGGCAGTTTTTATTAAATATCGCGCATTTTTAGTCGAATAATTCATAAGTATAAGATTGAGAAAGAGAAATGTTTCAATTTCGTCAAATTAGCGTTGAAACATTGAGTAAAAGCAATTATAACTAGCTTCGAATGAAAGTTGTATAAAATCGACTATTGGATTAAATTTGATAAAATTATTAATCTAAAATGATAAACCGTAATCTCTCTATATTTATCTGTACGTAGATCTAACTGTACTTATGGTCAAGTACTTATAGCCATTTAATAAACTGATTCATGCGCGACGTAGCTGCCTTTACTTATATATTTACTCGCTCGACATCTTCGATCTTGATTTAGTATTACTACGACTTCTTGTCCCTTTTTTTCTTAACAATGCTTCTGAACAATAACTATTATTAATTATAAAACAATATCTCAAATATTGTTCATTAAATTGACTGAGCATGAATATTCAAAATGGTTAAATGTTTCGTTAATGATGAAAAAGATTTCTTTTTGTAAGATTTTAAAAATTAACGAGTTTTATGCAGGCGACATAATCGAGGTAACTTAAGTCCTTTAATTCAGTCAGATAAACACAGTTCATCATCAGAAAATAAAGATTTTTACATTTTTATTATATTATTCTCAGCATTATGATATTATACTTTATAAATAAAATTATGCAAATTTTGTTCAAGTTTTAGTTTTTAATTAAAAAATACCGCAAACATTTTCAATCCAAAAGTAAGTACTTTCATTTCAACGTGTTAGATGGTTTAAGTCATATTGTCTGATATTTTTACTTCCTTATATTCCACATACATCGTTATCATTATCATATTACTTGCATATGATTACACAGATATACAAAATCTAATACATCGGGTGTAATAATTTAATAAAATATGGTAAATTCTTAATGGATGTTGCTTCAATAACTAGCCAATTTTAGATTCAGTTCAATTTTCTAAAGCTGCGCCGTCTTATTTGCTTAACTAAACGAATATTAAAGTTCAGTTGGTATTGTTTTTAATCATTTTTAACTAGATTACCGGCGTATTGAAGACCATTTCTATGATCATAATGCTATTAAATATATAATCTATACGTAATACAGCTGGATTGTGCTTATATATATTTTAATTATCATTTCAATTATAAGGCTAAAACCTATGTAAAATCGAGCGTAAAATATTATAAAATCAAAGCGTGTGTACGGATGATATACTATCGATATAGCTGGATATAAGCGAACCGTTTGCAAAAAGGCTGATATATAATATAAAATGAAGCTGTTCCGAGCTATTTGGTTAAGAATTGATGATGGGCAACGATTGTCCACGCTCGTAATTTGATCCCCAAGCGTACCACACACACACACACACACACACACACATTACTCGGTCGAAAGGTAACGCGACACTATCGCAGCGCAATGACGGCAATAATGCATCCGTACGGGCCGTATTCTGCAGGCAGAGGGTCGTGCGGTTGACTGACAAAACGTGATGGTAGAACGCGCCACACACACACACACACACACACACACGCGCGCGCGCGCGCGCGTTATATATATATATATATATATATATATATATATATATATATATATTATGTATATTATGCGCACCGTGAATAATCACCGCATATTTAACTTCTTCGGCAGCACCCCGTGCTCATTACTTCTCGCTCTCTCTCTCTCTCTCTCTATCTCTCCTTCTACTTCTCTGATAGGCGACGATGGCCTTCTCCCCAACGTGGCCATATCGTCGAGGGACCGTCTTATCTTGCCTCGCAGTGCGCGGGTGCGCGTCATCTTCGTCCGAATCTTAGGCTCTATACTCTACCTCACCCGCCCTTATCATTATAGATATTCGTGCGCGCGGTTGTTACACCATCGGAGACCTCGAGTACGGCATCGTATCGCGCGCCACGGATATACATTATAAATATATAGATGAAAAAATTTCTCCATGATGACGCGCCACGAAGCCGGAAGTCGTGAGCGCGTGCGCGTCTGTGCAGGTGTACGTGCACGCGATGTCGGGAGTAATCAAGTAAGTCGGAGTAACGAGGATTTAGTCGCCCGGCGCGGCGCAACGATGCAACGCGCGATTCCAGAATGGGCACTCGATATCAATATTTGCGCGACTTATGTAGAAATGACTTTTTGATGAAATTCCATCCTTTCTGATGTATGAGTATTGTATATGTGGAATGTGTGCGGCTACACGAGTGAGATGCACATATGGACTTGGACGTGGAGCTCCTATAAACTGACACGTTTTCAAGGAAAAGTAATATTATTGAACGGCAATATTCGAGTTTTGTAAACAGAGGATGCATATTTCAGGATGAATTCGAATTAAAAATTTGAGAACCTCCTCGAGAACCCTCCACTTCTTGATAATATATTATATTTTTTCCTCGCATATCGTGCATGTGCGATTAATTTTATAGTAATGCTTTTAACGGAATTGTTACAAATATGACGCAATATTTTAATCATTTATATCAAAGAGTTTCATTTCTTTTCAAATTTTCAAAATAACAAGTTCGTTAAAAATTGGATTCTTTTCTTAAAAATTTTGCACAAAATGTTAAAAATTTTGAAAGTTTTGATTATCCAAATCAAATTCGGTATTAAAAAAATAAAAAGAAAATTATATAATCGGTCAATTTCATATTTTTATAATAAAATTTTATATAACTTGAAATTGAAATAATCTGTTAAATTTTCAAAAGAACCAATAATATATTAGTTTTTGTTTTATATGCTTTTTCCATGGATTTCACTCTAATAATCCAAGTATCGCTAGTTTTCAATGTATGATATTTGAAATGAAGTAAAATATGTAAAATAGTCGATTTATTGATTTTTTTAGACATCCTTAATCAGAATTGTACTGAATTATTATACTTACAAGCAGTGCAGACTTATACCAGAGAAGCAATTTATTGAATTTTTATTAAATATATTAGGTGGAATGTTAAAATAAAGATACACGAAATAATCTTTTAACATGAACTTTATTTCAAACGAGGAAAGAAAAGACGTCTGTTCAAACGAAAGGACAACGCAAGACTAAAACTGCATTACTCGAAATTGAAAACTCTGCAAGCCTTTGTGAGAAACTTAAAACCTATATAAAAACTGATCAGGCATCTAGGCAATAAACTCATAAATCATTTGCCGCGCAGGGCAGCAAAGACGCAGATCGTAATAAGACCCAGTGGACTCATGTTTACATCCTTTTACGATATGGTCCAATATTTATAGAAGGCTAAAATAATCTAACACAATTTTTACTAAAAGGCGAAAAATATGTTTGTTGTATATTTCCCTTATAAAAAGTTTTTTATTTCTACAATTGCTTCCCGTGCATTGAAAAACATATTTTTCTTTCAATATTCGCTTTTTACAAAAAAGTTCATTTACCTTCAAATTTGGTTTTTTAATTTTAGAAATTTACATTATCTTATTTATCTTATTTCTGTTTTACTAATATATAATTTATTCTTTAATGTTAAAGACTAATAACACAGCAACTTTCAATAAAAACCTGGAAACTGGAAACATTGAAGAATGAATTACAAACTCATTCGGTATCAAGCACAAAGTTTAAATGTATTTAGTTTGTTTCATATACATTATATTTTATGATAAGCCTAAATGAAAATTTTTTTTTTTTGAATTAAATTAAATTAAAACAGTCTCTCTTGACATAATTCTATTAACTTATATATTTGTTGCAGATATATTTAAGGAAAATATAAAATTTATATAAAGAAAATGTATATAACGAAAAGTGGACTAAAATAATGATAGTGTTCATTTTTATCCACAATTAATATATTTTCACGTACAGGTTCATTGCAAAAAAGTTTGTTATCGAGTTAATATTTTCTTGTTTTGTAACAAGTAAATTTTTTTTTTCTTAAATTAAGAATGTTCTTCTTAAATAAAGGAATTATCTAGTTGATACAATAAGAGCCCATTTAAATCAAACAGCGTCGTCTTAAATCTAGTGAATATTGTTTTATTTTAAGAAAACGATTTAATTGGTACAAAGCAAGTAAAGATTTACTTGATATCAAAAAGTTTGTTCAATGTAAGAATTTGTATTCTGATGTGTGAGTTTCCCTTAATTAGTTGAATTTAATTTTATTTGTATATATATATATGATAGATTTTTTTAATTTTGAAAATTTAAAACGAATTGAATTTCAGTGATTCCGGAGTCTTTAAAACAATTATTTTTTTGTAATATAATATTTTTCAATTCCATATTAAATGTAGAAAAGCAATTTTGTAAGGATTTTTTTCACTTCCAATAAATTTGTTAAAAACATCACATCCGATTGCGCACGTAAGAAATGCTTTCAGTTTTATTTGTGCAAAAACTAGATAGCGATTTCACGTTACGCTCGTTTATACAGAGCGACGCGGTAAAACCTGATTGAATCCTCATCGAAGCGCAAACGCGCCAGTTCAATGTAAAAAGTACCAAAGTTTAATCGGCAATGCGCATATAATGCATGTACAGTCAATGCTATTGTCAATCTACAGTCAACACACAAACACACGCGCGCGCTAATATTCAAAATAAACTACCAATAAGTCTCATATACAGAGGATTATTTAAAACTTGACATTTCATTTGAAAGTATGAATAAAGTTACTTGCACAGGACTCGTGAAGGATTCTCGTTCAGTACATGTGTTTTTCACGCGAAAGCTCGCGTGAGCTACAGAAATGTGTGAGAATTTAAATAAAATTTCTCTACTTTACTACCACAGATATTTACTCTACATTTAGTGTCGCGGAAATGAAGCTGTGATATACATTTTTGCCGTTGAATCGTATTATTTTTCGATGCCAAACGAATTGTATGCAGTATAATCGGATATAATACTGTTCGTTGGAGCGTTCATACACTATACATATATATATATATATATATATATATATATATATATATATATATATATATTGTTACAGTAGATAAAGAAACATGGTATTACACTATATAATATAAATACACCGGCACACTGATTTTCGAATTCGAAAAATTCCCGATGTTCTTGCGAAGCTCGTTATACATACTTTTAATCCGACTGTATCTCGGTCCGCGCATTTGTATATAGTCTCCGTGCGGCCGAACACGTATTATGTATCAAAGCTGGCTTACGCAATCGGATATGTGTGTGTGTGTGTGTGTGTGTAAAAAATGAAACGACTGAAGACGTGACAAAAGTAGCTTGAAATTACGATAAAAAAAGTGTCCCGTTATATATCTAAAAGTACACTTAACAAGGTGCGGAAAATATCACGTCTTTCTATATTATTTAAATGCACACGAGCTGTTAAAGGACATTGCTTACAAATCGCTTTGTAGTGCGGAGCTTTATAGTTATTCGCATTCCCAATAATACGAATCAAATGCAGATAACGGGTACTAAAAATGCGATGACGAAATGTAGGTATTTTGTCGCTTAAAATCGTACCGAGATTTCGAAAGTAATATTTCAGAGCTTGCCTAAAAAATCATCATCATCATCGTCCTCAACAACACTTTTCAAATTTTCAACGAAATCAAGGGATGGGTGCATTTCGGAAACCTATATCCCAAATAGATAGAATAATGAACATTTTGTTATATTGGATATGTTTACAAAAAATTAAAGATGATGCTTTAGTTTTCACTGTTCCATATATCCAAGTGAATTTTTCGTATATTCGTGTTTGATCTTTAAACTAAGCTATCTTAGCTATGCTAACTAAGCATCGTTAAACGCTACTAAATGTAGCGCTGAACGATGATTTTCCGCTGTATAATTTGCACACTATGGTTACCGCAATAAAACGTTCAATCCTTGATTGAATTATCTTACTCTTAATTTTTTTAGAATTACATGTTTTAAATATTGAATTTAATCAATTTTATAAAAACAGATTTATAAATCAGTGTAAGTTTATTTAAGTTTAAATTAACAATATCTAATACAATAAGAGAAAAAAAATCTAATAATTGGAGCAACTCGTTAAAAGCGAGCACAATGTTTACACGATCGCTTCTACAAACAACTGAGGCAGGTATGCGCGCCGCTTTTATGTAATTCAAATTACGCAGGTTTATACCTGTTAGGCATTACAAGTTCGCACACGCAATAGGAAGCCTCCATCTATACCTCAATCCTAATTTGCTCGACACTGATGCGCAATCGGAGTTTTTCTTACTCCTTAATTGCATTTAAATTATACCATAGTGGTATATACAAATACCGCTATAGATTTAACATGTTCTAAATAAAATTAATTTTGGTGATTTAATATGTACTTTTGTTTTTTAATCTAGAAAGAATATGTTTATATAATTAATTAATTATACAATTACGCTCTATCAATATAGTGAAACATATTTAAATAATGTAGCATAATGTATTTATGTCTCACCACGTGAGAATAGACAAATAATTATAGGCAAAAATTGCTCTATTACTTTACGGGTTGTATGTAATAAGGAAATTTATTTTATTCGTATTTCTTTGTAATTTTCTACTTCCGCAGTTAATTTAGACGTCCTTATATTATAAGATTCTTATCTTATGAGCATGTATCGTACGTCCAAGAATAGATATCTGTCATCTTACTGACTAGTCCCGCTTACAAAATCGTCTTTTCTTAAAAGTTTATTAAGAACGTTGATATTTTATTTTTCTTCTAGTAAAAAGAAAGGACATTTCCCTCGTACTCCATATATTCCTAGTGATGCATAGAATCGTTTTAGTAAAGGGATCCGAGTATTATATATATTATCTTATATTATTTATCTATAATGTTATTCTTAAATACGAATGAATTAAAACAATTATTTATATTAAAACGAGAGTTATATTTTAATTATTTAACGAACCCTTCAGGGCACGGGACACTAGGTAAAGGTCTAGAATTTTGGAAGGACTTCGCATATGATACTATATGGTACTGTATTTTATTTTGATAGCTTTTCCAATAAATATGCGTATATTTTATATGTCCTTTCGTTTGTACAACACGATATTGCAACAAGGAAATAAAGGGCGTCGCGATCCGCGACTTGGCGCGCGCGCGCGAGCACGAGTGAGTCACGCTCGCGCCCCGGCATCGCATCAACCGCGTCCGGACGCGTCGGAAAGGCCGCGCGCGCAGCCATAGGCTGCAGCAGTGCGGTTTTAAATTAAAGCTCGCGTCGCTCGATAGAAAGTATATATCTCTTCTGTCCGGCTCCCTTCCCCGTTCGACTCCCGGGGCCCCTCGCGGTTGCGCCCGTTATAAACGCCTCTGAGAGCGACGCGGGCGTGTGGGTCGATGTATGGGTAATTGCGCGCGCGGGTTCCGTTCTCGACCCGCGTTAGGGAGGGACGAGGATGTACCAACATCGCGCCTTCTTTATATGCAATTGACTCTCGAATTTTCTTGTCGGGTCTAGACCTGAGTCGCGAGAGGAGCTTTGAACATTAGCGCGATTGCTTACAAATTCAAAAATATGTGTCCGGTCTTTTTAGAGGAAATTGAAAGACATAAGAACATTATGTATTGATAATTTACGTATATAATGCAAATGCGATTTAGATCTGATTAAATATTGTTGACAATTTGAAAAAAAGTTGTTGTCCACACAAACCATTATTTAGAATAATATTGCAGCAATATTTCTATAATATAGAAATCTTGCATCGTGACTTAAAAATTCGATAAATACGAAACCGTACGAAACATTCTCGTGTGAGTGAAAAAATTCCCTTGAATACTATATAAAGTTAAGTCACACACACACACGCGCGCGCGGCGCGCGCACACACACAATTCAAATTTATAAATTTCAACATATACAGCAATATTTCAGAGTTCTGTTGGTGAAAAAGTATGAACATTTTTGAAAACGTATAGTTTTCAGAAAAAGTTTATAGCTTGTACTTTAGATGAGGATTATGGTAGCAGCAGTCAGAAATCGTGTAATTGTAAGAAAAATGAAAATTTAACTAATTTATTATCATACCTATGTGTATCTTATTGTTATATAATATCAGTTGGAGAAAAGCTTATGTGATATAATGATATATGTAACAATTGTCGAAACCGAATGACTTCATCCTTTTGTGAGAAATAAGAAACTCTCTTGAGCTTTCTCTAGCCTGCGTAAAGATCCAAGAAACATTCACATGAATTCCTTATTACACAGTCTTGGTATAATATGAAACAAACTGCATTTATACTATTAATCTGGAGGATTGACAATATGAGTCTACAAGTTATCTTAGAAAGCGAAGGGAGATATGATGCAGCACTGAGTCACCTCCCTTTCATCTATAAGTAAATAAGTAAATGTATATCGAAATCCCGAAGTTGAAATCTTGAAACTTCCATAATCCCTATATTGTCGTTTCAAAGCTCAAGTTATCTTGATAAACAAAAGAATTATATTTGTGATAAAGGAAAAAAAAGCATGGAACAAACTATAATTCCAGGATAAGAAATAAGATAGAATTGAAGGCGAGATTGAAGGATGGTTGGGTAAATCGACATTTGCAAACTTTAGACATAAAAGCTTATATAGAAATAAAAACAAATATCTATTACGGGATAAAGATAAGAAAGAAATAGAGTCGTAAATGGGGTACTTAGAATTTATCAAAATAATATACATAGACTAGAAAGTCAAAGACATAAACTTACTATGCCAAGTAAGAAATTAAAAGAAATTATGAAGGTTAATGGATATTATATATATATATATATATATATATATATATATATATATCTATAAATAAATAAATATATATATATATATATATATATATATATATATTCTTTTTTTTTCAACAATTTCATAATGTAATAGAAAAATAACAAAATAAGGTTAAGTTTGTTCAAAACGAAACAGATATGATAATGATAGATGAAACAAATAAAAAATAAAATTAAATTAAATATCAGAATTTGAACGCTATGGGTATACCATTATTTAGAAAACTAGAGAAAATAAAAGTATGTATAAAAATTTAGAATTTATATACGATAGGGAATTTTTAAACAATGCACACACTATCTAGATTTGAAACAAGAAAAATCAGATCGATGAACGATTAACCACTGACTATTGACTATTTACTATTTTCTAATAGCAAACTCGCGGATAAATGATTCTTAAGAAGGTTTATTTTCAAATTTCTACAAAATTGCAAATGAGACATTTTATTATGAATTCCAACGCTGGTTTTGAGAGAAAACATATTGGAAACAGAGGACTTTTTAAATCTCGACTTTTACACATATATATATTATGTATAAATTAATAAATATTTTTTTTATTGGTCATACAGTCCAATCAATTGATTTTGATTGGACTGTAAGACCAATAAAAAAAATATTTATTAATTTGTATATGGGCAGTCGACAAAAGTACAATTCAATTATATTATGTATATCTATATATGTATATCATTTCGTACAATAATTATTATTGATTTAGCAGCTGACCGATCTAATTTTTATTGTTTCAACTGTAGTGAATAATATATGTATTAATTAAAACTTTATATATAGATTTATAAGAGCGTCACCTGATTATCGATGGATATCGACAGATTTAAAAAGAGTTTTTCAAAAGGTACTGTTCAAAAGGTATTTGCCTCTTTTAAAATGTCCTATTTTCGGTCATTTTTTAAATTATCTACACATTTTTAATTTAAATTTATTAATCTTAAAAGTGTCTACAAAACAAACTATTTTAATCGACAAATTTGACTAAATTCCAAAAATAAAATAATTTATTTAATACCCTATTATATATCTACTTTATATTAACTAAAATCATCAATGGAAATTATAATATGGAAATAATATATGGTATCGCGTACTTAAAGATTAATATTATAAATAGATAGATACATTAAGAAGTATAATATTACATTGTTGAAATTAAAAATAATTTTGTAATAATAAAAATAGTATAACAATTTTTTGTTAATAATCATACATCGGAGACTTGATCGAATCAAAATTTTGTTACGCTTTTGTGTATTTTATTTTTTCAAATACAATTTTGATAATTATTTTGCAAAAAATCGTTATAGTTTAGGATTTGATTAATTTTCAAACAAATAAAAAAGATCAATAAAACGAACGCAAAAGTCTAGAAGCATAAAAGATCTCGTTAGAAATTCAAATGATCCGCCTACATATGGTGTCTAAAAAGCTTTATCTGTAAGTGTCTTCTTTCGTTATAGTGCGCATCAATCTTGCTCAAAAACAATCATTCTGTATATAAAGGCGCCTAATACATCATCTTACAAGAATGCAATTGCATTTTCTTATCAGCGGATACAAATTATTTCTTTTCATTCCTCGTTTTTATTATCTAATCTTCGAAAGAATTCCACCGATTACGACACTTTCGGTCAAAAATAGTAATAATATATACATACATACACACACACGCGCGCGCGCGCGCGCATACACACATATGTAATGAACTTAAACTGAAGCAATGTAAATGTATGGCAATAAAACATTTAATATGTAAAGATGACTAAAAATTATTAAATATATGTAATAGACATGCCAAATAAAACTCTTATTTAGTGAAAGTAAAGTAATAAATCTTTCATCATAATATAGTTAGTGTCAAACCTGTGTCGTGAAACATATTTGAATGATTATACGGAAGGTCACCCAAAATATGTTAAGTCAAAATTTGAAAAATCGCTCTTCGTCACTTGACCAGATTTACGTATAATATAGAAATCAGTTTACACATTAATGTAGGTTTAAAAGCTTTTGGTCAGATATTTTCGGATTTCTAAAGCAATTATTCGACACTAATAGAATCCCCCCCCCCCCATTACAAGCAATAAACTCAATGAATGTTTAATTTTTATGTAAGCGTGTGCTTAAACAATACTGAAAGGGTTTGTATAAGGAATTGCTAAGCAAGAATAGAAAAGTCCCTCGATCATGCCACTAATACAATATAACTTTCATACGTGGGTTAAGGGATTGGTGAACTATAACATTTTCGAAGCGCGGCCTCACATAAAAAAACGCCTCGGATTTACATCGACCGAAGAATGCGCTGCCGGCGCAGGTGCGCGGTACCGGCGTGGCGGACGAGCGCGCGTGGAGCTTTTTCAGAGGCGCGGGTTGTGTTTTGTGTGTCTGCGCGCGCGGGTGAGCGCGAGCGTGCATTTGTGTGAGCGCGTGCGTATGGGCGTTTGGGTTCGAGAGAGCGCAGCGTCCGCGCGTATACGTTGCCGCTGATGCGGAGCGGAGTGAAAAATGAAGTCGTGGACTGAAAGCCGATGGAGGGAGAGGTTTATATGTGTAGGGAGAAAGGACGAGAGCATGGGAGAGGGAGAGGCAGGGAGGAGAAAGAGAGTGAAACAGACAGACCGACGAACAGAGAATTCAGATACAAAAAATAAGCGAGTCGGCTTTTCATTTTCCGATACACATCGAATCTTAGAGCTTCGGTTCGATGATGCGGCACGTCCCGCAGCCAAGCTAAATGGACGCGCGCGGGAGATATCGAAACCGGCTACTTTTCTCTCTCTCTTTCATCTATCTATTTCTTTTTCTAACATATCCCCAATAGTCCGAGAAACTCCAACCCTTTTTCTTCCACCTTTTTCCTTTGGCATCGGTCTATATATTTTTGTAGTTATATACCTATAGACATTAGTGGATAAACTGCTTTTCCTTCATCATCTCTTTCTTTTATATATATATAGATCTATATAAGAATCTACTTATATTGTAGGGAGTAAAAAATTCTCGCACTCGCGCAAGAGCCAATCGCTATTATCGACATCAAGAGGAGTAAAAGGAGAATGGGAGAAGAAGAAAAGAGAAATATGAATAGAAGCCGTTAATATATCGCTATATGCATGGATGCCGAAAGCTATATATATATGATATCGATACACAGGGCAAGAGCCGAAGGTGCCTTTTATGAATGTTAAAAAGTCCAGGAATAACATCAACGAGTCGATATATGCTAAATTTATTTTGAAACGAGAAACAAACTTGTGTGCGTGTAATATATATATACTAGCATCCCCCGTCTTGACTTCGCTCGAGATAATAATTTAACCGATTTTTTCAACAGTTCAATAATATCCAAGTAAAAAGTACTCAATGTCTAAATATATATTCCTATAGATAATTTACCTATCGTCGCTTTCATATTAAAAGTTGTTTCAAAGCTGGGTCCATTTCAAAAAAGTGATAATTTCAGACCATTTTACTCAATGTAAATTATATAGGGCTTCTACAAGGAAAATTGTACTTTCGAGTTCCGGCGGTAGTAAAAGATGTCCAATAGTCTCGTAATCTGAATTATTTATCTATAATATATTGAAAATTTTTTGTTATTATTTAATTATGAATAAGATCACTGTGATAATGAGATTGTTACTATGTACAAAGGTTCTAAAAATGAAATTTTTGGGCTGAAATTTATTCCAAATAATACCCAGAATGTACCATAAATGTAAAAGAATTTTTCAGATTCCGGTTTTCTTATATAAGATAATATATTATAATCGTAAAATGAACCAGCAACTTGATTAAGATTCAGCAAATCTTATAATTTATTAATATAAGTTTTTTAAAAAATTCTATGTTTAAAATTTTCAGTCAAATTCAAAGAAAACTAATGTACTTGGGACTCCTTGGAATAAGAAGTTAATTGTATATGATTTATATATCTATTAGTCAAATCTTAACGATTTCTGAGATTGGTGCCCAATAAACCTCGTTCATAAAAATCTTGCAGAAGATTGAAAATTAATTTTCTAACTTATTCTTTTCTATTTTATTTTATTCTATTTAACTTATTCCAAATTATTAATTTTCTAACAGATTTTCAATATTATCTTAATTATAGTCTATCTTTTAAAAATGTAGATCTTCAGATTAATATAAAAAATGATTTTTTTATTTAGAATGCACTTGACTGTAAAAATTCTATAATTTAAGTTGAATATAATTGAATATGTATTAATGAATATCGTAATTAGTGAAATTCTTATATAAGTATAGATGAAGTTGATATACATATGTAATATTAAATTGGTTCTGCAACTTAAAAAATTCGTATTTTCGATGAAAATTAGATTACATTTTTTAAAAATTTTCCATTACTAGCTGTGACTTTTGTTCACAATTCAGACAATTTGTGGATGCCGTTCCGAAAAAATTTCTCGTTTTTTGATAATGTGAAGGGTACTCTAATAAGGGCTTTTTTCATCAACAAAAACAAGTGATGGTAGTCAGAAGGGTTAGTGAAGGCTGCAAGGCGGAACAGAATTTCCGAGTAATCCTTAACAATAATGAACATGTGGATGAACATTGTCACGATATAAAATCAATGTCGACTAACTGGTCTCGCATTTTGGTCGTTTTTTTCGCTTGATTTAAATGCATCAATTGTATTCGAAAGAAAGGCTCCTTGGTCTTTTCAGCCTTTTTCAGCCGATCATTCTAGACTCCACCCTTCGAATCCTATCAAATATAGAGCATTATCTTATTTTCATGCACTTTGGGCTTCGGTTGTGATGCTCCTCGTTGGTCCGACTTGACCCACGATGTTTTCCGCTTTGGACTATCTCCAGTAATCATTAGATGAAAAAACAAATTTTTTTAGTGATGCCGAAAAAAAATTCAAGACAATTTTTGACATATCTCAAAGTCAATTCGTGTGGCACCCAATTTCCTAACTTTTGGTCGCATTCCAGTAATTGTAAATGCTCAGAAACGGTTTCAGGTGTTACTTCCAGCGATACAGTAACTTCTTTCTGTGGTTGACATGAATCTTTATCGAGGATTACGTCTAATTTTTCATCTTCAAACTTTGTCGGCTGGCCCGGATTCTCATTGATTTCGGTATCAAAATCACCACTTTTGAAACAGAGAAACCATTTTTGACAGATTCTAATATCTGGAGTATATTCCAGGGTTTGTTTCTAAGAGCAAACGATGAGTTTCAAATGCATTTGTCTTTAAAGTAAACAAAGAAATACTGATGTAAAAATTCCCGAATATGTTGTTTTGTTGGCATGTAATTCGAGATTTTTAACGTAAAAAAACATTTTTGTTTATAAATTTATATTCACTTTGACAGATCAAATTTAATAAATTTTTTAACGCTCTTTAACATATAACAGACTATAAGATGAATTTTCAAGTTGCAAATCCAATCTATACTTGAATATATTACAATTTAAATAAAAATATTTTTTTATGTAGAGATTTTTTAAATGGGAAAAAAAATTTTAATATGCAAAAATGTATAATTATGTCATGCGTTATTATTATAATAATATAATAATAATTTTGATAAACCATCATAGAATGTGCTATAATAATTTTTTCCTCATTTTTAAATATTATAAATATATAGGAATATGATTGGAGGTCCACACTTATCGTTGAAATTCTGAAAAGTTAACACGCTTTAAAAAATTGATAAAATAAAAATGTCCATATCATTTTGCATCCGAGAAATCGCACGTATTTTACGTAATCATTCTATAGGATTCTCATATGTATATACAGTATTAACAGCGTAATGTCGCAATTACGTAAACAACATATTCCATTGTATATAATTATTGATCTGCTATGAAACGAAAATCAAATAATTCGATTTTTCATTGTATTGGTTACAAGGGTTGTGGTATAAGCCCATTTATTCATAATTAAATACCCAGAATTCAATTTCATCTCAGAAAAATGAAGCGGTCTATTTACTACGAAAGTACTATTTACGAGACTTTACCTTTTACGCATGTATCAATGTTATCGTTTATATTTTAATAATTATATTATAATTAATAATAATTACTATGAATTTATGTATAATAAAGTATCATTTTAATACATACCATAGGTTTATGAGTCTAGCAGCATTACCATTCAATTATAATTGAATTAATACGTATATGTAAACGTTTCTGCTATTGCTTTAGAAAGCTTGAAGGGTATCAAATGAAATGGTGAAATTAAATGAGATCGTCATTTACAATCAAAAAATAATTCTAGACGAATAGAACTATGGCTAGTAAATTTTCTGGAACACTTTGAACTGATGAGATTTGAGATATTTTTAATTGAAACGCTATTTTTAACTATATGTAATCTTTTTACTTACAGAAAAAGAATTATATTTTTTTATATTTTGTATAGTAGTAGTTTATATTTTGTAAAATTTCGAATGATTGTATTCATAGTATCACTATTTTTCACTTCGACTCGCTGATGTTACTTCATGCCCTTAAATATAGAGTTTATTCAATCATTTGTATTTCGATAAGAGCGAAATAATTTGCTCATTAGTATAAAATACATAATCAGTTATTAGTACTTAATAATTGATTATATAATTTAACATAACTTTTTTTTATGTAGTGAAAAAGTACTTATATACTAATTAAAAACTAACTCATATACTAATATTCGTATATGCTTATAAGCAAATACCGTTCTTTATTGCTAATCGTTATTAATTATAATATATATTATTAAGCAACCTTTTATCTTATTTTTCATTGGCTCTATAGGTCCTTGAATGTAATCACAAAGAAAATCCTTTAAAGCACCTATGTTCATAATATTCTTTTAAGCACGGAATTATTAGAATAACGTTTTCTAATAGAAAAGAAAAAGCATATAATATTCACAAATACCAGGCACGCCGGCCACTATAAAACTGACTGAATAGGCAGTCTACATGCAGCCAATGCTGAACCTTTTCCCCATTTTGTTCGAACTTACGGCATGTAACGTATCGAAAAAATAGCCATATTGCACAATCGTCTATTCAAAATGGGTAAGGGGAGGGAGTGGCGGTTGGTGACCCAGCCATGTGCGTTTATTATTCGCGCCATGGTACTCGTAACCGATGAGTATATATAATGTGTACCTATACCGCAAATATATAAGCACGTGTATTGAAGCCGCATATGGCGAAGAGAGAGCGTTATTCCTGGTTATACGCGGGATAAGCAGCTCATTTTGCGGGGTCAGTGTGCACTTATATACGTCAGGAACTTGCGCATATACGTATACGAGACGCAAGGTGCGCGTGCGAGAAAATGTGGTCAGATGAGAAGGTATATTATATGAGACTCGCATCGGACTCGCATCTCGTGTGGAGGGACTGAAAGGGAGAGAGGAGCCATGATGAATTTTTCTGATGAATTTGTTGTTTCATCGGTTAGAATACTTGCGGATGGAAAGTGATACATAAGTAAGACTTTATCAAGAAACACGATATATGCGTGTTTGATGATATTAGTCTTAGGAAATCACGCTGTTCTCTAGACTGAACGCAGAAAGATGTATATATATCGTTGGTCTTTGGCGGTAGACAATCGTCGCGTATAGAATCGTAGTGTTATTTGCTTCGTTATAAAAATAGGGCGGGACGTCACACTGTATAGTAATTCCAACAGCGATAGAAGGACCGTGCTGTATAAGCAAATTTACTTACGTGCTTCAATTTGCTTGAGAAAATTAGAAAATCTTGTATGTGCGTATATAATTAGAATTAGAATTCAAATTCATATGTAGTTTAATATAATTTAAAATTTTTTACGTTAAGTGCCTAGTTAATATAATGCTAGTTAATTTAATCTTCGTGAGATTTGTTTCATTTTTAAACCGCAACATTTCGTTACCGTACGTGGACGAACCGAATTAAGACACGCGAAGAAATACACGAATAAATAAATATAATTTGTTATATTTCCAAAATAGTTCCGATTAGTTCTATATAGAAATGCAAAGTTAAATGGAATATTAAAAAATGTAACAAAATATTAATTATTATGAAATAAAATCAATCTGGATTATAATCATAAAATATTCTATTTTATTTCTTCGATATAATATTTAGCCTAAATTTCTATATAGCTGCTATGGTTGATATGATTAGTATTAGAGTTTCTTCATAAAATAAATATTTAATCATTAGAACAAAGCAAATAATTTATTTACGATATAGAATATAAATAATCAAAATAAGTAAAATCCCTTCAAGAAGTAGGCTTTCACATATTCAAGAATTATATAAAACTGCATTTTACGCTTACTGTTCCAAAAATATTATATGAAACGTGCGCTTATAACTTAAATACACTTGTGCTGATTGTCGTAAGACTCGGGCTCTCGCTCGGATTTATCTGACAATTGGACTCATTAACAATTTAACATCTATGTGTTGGATATATGTAATAATATATAATATATCTATATGTATATATTATTTGATAATAAGAAACAATTTTTTCATATTATCCTGTGCACTAAGTTTAATTTTACGGGTGCTTGAGGGTATTAACTTTAGCCGATAAATGATTATATGATGCAAGTTGAAATATAGTTTATAATAATTATATTATAATAATACTATATTAGAACAATATAATATTTAGAGTCTTAATATTTTAGACGAAGGATGATGATAGTTTTGTAATATTCCATTCCAAACATTTCAAATATTCAATATAGAAAATTACCCCACCACACATGAACGCACGCACGCATGCACACAATAGAGAAATTTACAAATATAGTTATAGTTTTATCCAGACTGTTATGAAGTTGGTAGTATTATTATGAAATAATAATAATAATTTATCTGTAACATTTATCTGTACTGTAATAATAATAATAATTTATCTGTAACGTTTATCTGTAAAATAAAATAATTGAAACATCGTTATTTTCAATATATAATATGCTGGAAAAATTACGTATTTTCATAATGTATAAGTATATCAGATCATTATAAGACTATTTAGAAATTTGGAGAACATTATTGAACGAATCTCGAGAAAATAATGAAAACAGATCATTGTGCGATATTGTCTTATCGTTGATTACCTTACATTATCTCATATATTCAACTTTCCTGATGTATAGTATAATTGAAATATTACGAGTTCTCTTTAAAAGCAATAGTGTCACTTAGTGTAGTATATACTTTATAATTATATACTCTTGATGAGAAAATGCAGGAAGCTTAATATGACCGGACAGGTTATATTAACGTCCTCGCACCTCATTTCCGCATCTCATGAAACCCTAATGTGGGCACGCGCCGTAGCAAATACTAATATTCAATTATCATACATAAAGGCCAAGCGATAATCACGTCGAACAATCTTGTCATTACTAACATAATATGTTTTGATCTGTCGCATCTTAGATCTCTGTGGATATACAACATCAGCGCGCTGGGTTGCATTATGGGACATTATAACAGTGCGTGCATTATATATGACATTCTTAAATGTTTATTATATAGCCATGTTACTATATACATCTATAGGATATAATAGTGTAGTGGTTTTGGCATCGTGATGATATAATCCACGCGCTTAACCGATGGGTATTATTATAAAAGAGTGCAATCCGCCGATATAATGATCTGCAAATTCGTTAATATAATAGATACATGATAATCAGGGGGTTTTTGGGCGCACGCGGACTATAAATGAGATTCATTAGTCTGAGATATGAAGACCTTTCCTTGCGGATTTTCTCTTCTAGATATCCTGATTTGTGTGTGTGTGTGTGTGTGTGTGTGTGTGTGTGTGTGTGTGTGTGTGTGTGTGTGTATGCGCGCGTTCGTAAATATGTCAATTTCCTGCGTAAAGTACCTCTTTACAAATCCTATATTTCATATTTTTGAGTTTATATATCGAATCGTAAATATTGCTAAGTTGAATTAAAAAAAAATCATTCGAATTTACAAACCCAATTGTCTAGTTTATTTAACATTAAAAAAAATACGTTTATTTACAACGAGGGACTTTGGCTTATGGGTTACGAATTGGATCCAAATTGAACAGGCGTATGCATTTTGTAAATTTTTGTTCTATTAGAAATATGTGGTACTCTCCCACTTACAAATTAATTCTTTCTCTATTTAAATTGGACACGTTATAAAAAGTATTTTTTAATGATTTTACCAAATATTACGTTAACGAAATTAAGAATGAACAATACTGAATGCCCAAAACCTTCTAATGATCTATGTCCGTAAATGCACAGTTGTTTTTTAATTTAATGGAAGGCCGACCAATTTGGAATAAAGGCAGGAAATAATCCGCTAACAACTGTTTCACCGGCTGAGCATCAATTAATAATAACGAAAAGTATGCATTTGCATAAGGCAAAGATTTATTTCAACATTAATTCTTGAATGATATATTTCATCACTGGTCTGAAATGTTGATGATTTACTTTGAAATGCAGCTTATACCCGAACGAAATGAAAGAGGTAAATATTATAATTAATTTACATATATCAGTGCTGAACGATATTTTACGTCATGAGAACCCAACAATCACGTTAAAATTGTAATTTTCAGCAATGGCGTAAATTTCAATAGTTTATTTTGAGAGTAGTATTTTACTCAAGTTGGAGTAACTCTGTCATTCAAAAGTCATGTACAAAGAATGTGAATACCATATGAAAACCCGCATTGCGCAATAAAGTAATTAGAACTAAATATGGGTATCATTGCATACTTTGCTTACTCTAAATAGCCACGGAAGTAAATTAATTAGATTACTCTAATCTCAAAATAAAGAATTTTACGTGAGTGTGTAGCCTTCGTTATATATTATAAACATTATACATGTCAAAATCGACGATTTCTGAACTATGTTTTTTCAAACTTCCTTTTCTCTGCCTATTTAGGATACACAAGGTATGTAAATACTCCATTTAGCTTTACCAGTAATGCGTAAACCAAAGTAATTACTTCCACTGTGAAGTTAGATGCAGGAATTACGTAGTTTGCTCATTGTGAACTGGCATAGAAAATCAAGCTTCACGCACCTTAGTTCAGAGAAATCAATTGTTCTATCCATCATAGTCTTTTTTTATTGTTCAGATTTTGCTTACAGGTGATAAACTCAATCAATATTGAAAACATCGATTGTATGCACTAGTTATTGAATCTACTGGTTATTGGTATCTATTGAGTTATTGAAAAAAATCGAGTTGATTCTAATCCTGGGAAATTTTTTTACCGTTGCTACTAGTGGCGCAGCTCAAAAACAAATTTCTCTTATACCTTTTGAAATGGACTGTAGACTTTATTGGAAAATCGTGCATTCAATGATATCCGGATACACTGATGACTAGAAAATCAACGAAATGAACCAACTGTTCTTGTCGAACCTAGTCTTAAACTGAAGGGGGGGGGGCATAGTGACAAGGGAAGGTGGCAATTAGACCGACGTGGCTGGTAACTGTCGGAGTATAATATATATCTATATATACCTATAATTCGTATCCTTCGATGTGTAGTTTCTTTAAACCACGCTACTAAGTAAGTGGACGGCGAAGGAGAAATCCCAGGAGATGGCGCGCGAAAAGGAAATAAGACTCGCACCCTGGAGAATTAATCGGACACAGCGTATATATGTGTCTGTATATATATGTGTAATTACAATTCCATCGGTTGATACAGTACGAGCCTGACGCTTGTCGTCCGCACGATCAGCGCGACTCTCGATTTAAATCGGGTGCGCTGTGGCGCGGGCGGATTCCGAGTATTACAACGAGTCGTGAGCTCCCTCGCTCGCTCGCTCTCTTTCCCTCTCTCTTTCTCTCTCACGAAAGTCACCGGCGCGTGTTTTTCACTCGCGCGCGCGATCTGCGCCCCGTGTGAGCAAGATGCGGGGTCGCGCGCACGAACGACACTTTCGAATAGCTGGTACGCCATGGGTATTAGCAGCGGGCCAGCCACCGGAGCAAGCGCGAGAGTCGGTGAGAGTATTAGAGAAGCTGCATCACGTTCTGAATCCCGATGCTTCTTGTTTTGTCAGACCCTCCCCTTTCCTCCCCTCTCCGCCTCCTTCCCTCTTCTAATCTATACCCTTTTCTCGATCGAGTCTATACACGTGCAGGTATATGTACGTGTGAAAGTCTATTATATATATGGGCTGAATGCCAGCGGGTGAATTATCTTTATAGACAACACGGGCATCGTGGCTTATATATATATATATATATATATATATATATATATATATATATATATAAATACACTTTATTTATATAAATTATACTATAAAATGTGTTTCATTACAATTAATTTATTTTTATTTATAGGTTTTTAAATATAAAATTTAGAACTAAGCTTTATATTTATTATCTATTTAAATATTTACAAAACAGAAATTCATGCTGCTATTGAATTACATTATTTTATTTAAACTCATTATTATTAATTTTAATAACATTAGTTCGAGTATTATATATTAAAAATGAAACGTAAAATTTCTGGAGATAATTAACATTACTAGAGTTCATTTAAAATACAATTTCTATATGGGTTGTATATATATATATATATATATATATATATATATATATATATATATATACACACACACACATATACAATAGTATTCTAACGTGCTTGCCGACGTGAAAAGAAATGTCATAAATTTTCTGCTTCTGATTAACAGTTAATCATGTCTTTAACGAGCGACTTAGTCTAATCTTTCAGAATATTTCGCAGTGATAATAAATTGCTTTAAAAAGCCATTGACTCGTTAGTATTTGATGAAAGATATGTAAATATTATATATATATATATATATATATATATATATATATATATATATTTTACATAAGACGCTGCATTACTTAATTGTTTCAAGTAGATTTTCAGAGTTTTTCCTATAAAATAATTTTTATGAAAGATGAAAGATAAAATTAAAATTATAATAAATTGTTAATTTATCACCGTATATCTATAAAAATAATAAATATGTAATTAGTTGTTTTAGATAAACATGGTTTTATTTTTCCATTAAAGATTGATATTATTTTTAAAACACATATACACTCGCGCGGATATATATATGTATGTGTATATATATATATATATATATATATATATATATATATATATAAACTTGTAAAGCGCATATTTTTTCATGGAAGTGCGAATGATTCCGTATAAGTTTAAAAAATATAATGATACATATTCTTTCTCAAGGAAGTAATATGCATTAGCTGAGTTAAACGCTGAATATTGTCATTGAGACTTAAAATATTAACTATTATTAATGCCTGTATTAGTAGAGCCTGACATGTGAAAAGAAATTATTGAAAAAGAAATAAAATATATCTTTGAGAAAAGCTTGCGCAATGTTAAATTATGTATAGATTCAAACAAATTTTTGAAAACAGTTTAAAAATCCTTCGTACAATGACGAATGAGAGAATAAAACAGCTGAACATTCTCATTTTTATACAACTTTGCTAATAAGAACTATCTTTAAGTTGAAATCATAGTACTTTGTAATGAATTCGAACATAAATATTGGGACCCCACTGTTTCTTATGTCTTCGAAGATGGTCTTTTCAATAAAAATTCTCTCGAAACAATTCTCTCAAAAATTTACCTTCAAAAAATTTTTTACCTTCATTCAATCAAAAATAATAAAGAGATACCTTTTTCGATGGATTCTTTTTACAATAATTTATCGTCTTCTTTTCATTCTTTATATATAAGAATTCTATAAAGATAATCAGGACGGTTCAAGACAATTTTTTAGTTTTCGATATTGACAGTAGATTGAAACTTTGAACAACGACATATTGAATGATATGACATAATGAATAAATTGAAAAATATTCTCAGATATTTTGACTGTTTCGAAGATTTTAGTTATGTAGTTTTTCAGACAAATTTTGTTGAAGTATCTATTTTTCAACCATTATCATTTTTTATTTTTATACACTAGAGTCTTAATAAATTAAAACCTTAGAATTCCGTAGAGAATATTTACAATTTTTTGAGATTTTCTGAGTGTTGATTTTTGACAATTTGATTCCATTAATTTGCAAGAAATCAAAAATTTTATTAGAGTTATAGGCTTAAAAATCTAAAGAATTCAAAAAATCGTTTTCGAAATAAAAAAATCAATGGAACAAATATATCTTTTACTAATTTTGGATTCGATTTTAAAACTTTTTAAGGAGAATTTTAAGCACAATCGTGAAAAATGCACTCCCGAAAACGTAGTAAACTGTGAACTATAAATGTTCTTATCCTGCTTATCATTCTATCTTACTTTATTACGAAGTATAGAAATTTAAAACTCCATTTGACAAGTATAATAAATGCAAACTGTTCAATACATTTTTCTTGTATATAAAATTATAATTGTATATAGAATTCACGTATATATAAAATTAATATAGATAGTTGAAATACTAATTAAGTATTAATAGATTTTATAAGCCGTATTGCAGAATGCGGACTAATATTTGAAAATTTCTTTGACTTTTAATAGTGATTATTTTATAATTACTTAGGTGAAAATAAAAACACTATATGAAGATACTAGTTTCTTCTTCGTGCTTTTTTTGTTGTCAAATAGAGAATTCGATGACATTTCCTGCCTCCTACTCTTACAATGTGTTACAATATTCTACGTTTGAGCCATTAGCAAATTTTCGTTTCCGGACACTTGACTGAAATCATCGAACCGAAGATTTGTCCGAATGTACATGTGGCCGAAAACCCTTTTACTAAAAAATGACATTTCCCGTGATTCATTGTTCATTCAAAATCTGCTATACATTTTTTCGTTTACTCCATTTAATCAGAAGAATTTTGGCCAATTGTCTATTCGATCGAGTGTCTTTACAGTATCCTTCAACCTAATGATTGTCGATGAAGTAACGTTAGAATATTATTAAAACAATGAAATTTTCGTTAAACAGTTAACGAATCTTCACTATTTATATAGTGAATATTTGTGTGTGTGTGTGTGTGTGTGTGTGTGTGTGTGCCTATATTAGCCCTATGTTACATAAGGCGCGTCAAGTCATCCCGCACCTTAAAAATAAAGAAAGATTATGTGTGCACATAAGAGTGTGTGTTTAAAAGTCTAATGGGTGGCGACAGCATCACCACAAACACTTGGAGCTTAACCAAAACCGATTAGACTAGTCTTGGTGTTGTTCGGTCTCATATCGTAATTCATGGCCAATGGTGAGACAAGGCCTTTTCAAAAAAGTCTCAAGGCTTAGAGAAAGACCTGAAACAGAAGATTGTAGGTCTTGGTAATACTTTTACTATAGGCGTTGTAAGTATCTATAAGAATGTATAAAACAATAATAATAATCTATAATCTGTAAGAGTCTATAAAATCTATAAAACTATTGTAAGTAAATATACTGTTTTTATTAATATTTTCCCAACTTTCAAAATGCAAAATAATACATTCTGTTAAAGGCCAAGACCCCGACAATACTTTATTGGCAATACCTTTCCGATACCGAGACAATATTTTACGAAATCTCGCATGCTTGATGGCATCGGTGAAACGCTACACTCGATGGGCAAATATTCGCGCGCCCGACGCGCAGATTCGTCATCGAGAAAAAAAGAAATGGAAGAAGAAGGAGTAGGATGGGGAGGGGAAGGAGAAGAAGAGGACGAGGAGGAAGAGCCAGGCAGCAGAGGCATCGGCCGCGCGTCCGTCCGCGGCCCGCAGGCCGTAAAATGGGTAATAGTCGGTTAGCCGAGGGAGGTTCGCCGGCGTATATAGCCGTGTATTATAAGTACCTCTCTCGCCCGTCGTCGTCCAAGTCGGGCTCGCTATATACATGTACATGCACACATATATACACTATATACCGATGGCGATGCGAGCTTCTACGAAAGCATCAGTATATATACGAAAGCCATTCCCTCCCGCGCGCCCGCGTCGACCGGCTATATTACCATCAGCATTTGGCCGAAAGATGTCGGCGATTAGATCGCGGGCTTATACTATATTTATATATATATATATATATATATATATATATATATATATATATATATGTATGTATGTATGTATGTATGTATGTATGTATGTATGTATGTATGTATGTATGTATATAATATGTATATATAATATGTATATATAATATGTATGTAGAGCTACGAGTATCTTTGCGATCGTGTTTGCTCTACTTCTTTCCCACTTATATATATCGCTGATTATTTTCTTACATCTCTTCTCGAGGCGTCAAAGGGCGCTTTATCTTACGTTCGCTCCTTCTCTCTCGCAATCTCTCCCTTTCTTTTAATTCTGATGAGAGCTGGCCTTGTAGAGCAATCGACGATGAACTGCTTTCGAGCACGAAAGAATGTCTATTTTTATTATTCCAATTAATAATAATTACTCGCTTTTTTGTGCAATTGATTTTATATCAGCGTTCCAGAGATCATTTTAAAACAAAACTTTATTTTCGACGCTGTAATTATTATGTTGCTTATTTTTACAAATCTTCATGAATGTCATAAAGTACAACTATTTTTTCAAGAAATCTAATAAGATACAAAGTTTTTTTTTGAGTTTTTAAAATGCTCACTCTGCACAATTAATAATGATTAATATATTTATATGTATATATTATTGTAAGATGTAGTAATTGAAACATAAGCTTTTCTTTATTAATTTCGTCGTGTAATTTTTTCAATACACATATTACAAACTAACTGTATCTTTACTTATATAGATAAAGCTTTTAATATTAACTTTGACAAAATAAAAATGAAATTATTTCTGAAAAGTTTAAATTCTTTTCATTTTAACAATTGTCCGGATTAAGACTAAAAATCATTTATTTCACTATGACATTTTGAAGAGAAGAAATATTTTACTGCCAAGATCATAAGCTTGCTTAAAATCCTTAACACTACTCTAAAACGACCAAATCACAACTTGAATTTCTTCGCTTCGCTAGAGGAGTAAACATCCTCGTGAGCAGTGGCCTTGAAACAATTTTATAAAAAACAAAAAAAAAATAGAAAAAAACTAAGAAGACATAGAATTTGGAAAATACTAATTTCATATAGCGTTTTTACTTATCGTTATAAAGTACATTCAGTAGTCTAAATATAATAAACTTAAACGTCAGGCTGATTCACAATTTTGAGCTAGACTATAAACTTTTCTATAAGTATCTAAAGTTAGTACTAATCTCCGAGCTTTAATTTTGTGAACAAATAATTTGATTAAATTGGTATAGGTTCATTGTACTTATAAAATAATTATATCTTCTTTATAATCTTTTAGTATTCATAGAATACAATTTCCATATTATATAATATAAGTTTCCATCATTGCCACGTGATGAAGCCAAGAAAAAAACCAAAATCCATGATTTTTTTTGCATTTGAGAAATTTTTTTACAATGCCGTTGATTGCAGTTTTGTAATAAGTTTTACCATAAAATATAACTAAAATAATAACAAGTTCATTTTTCCAATTGAGTTCTTTTAAAAAACGATATGAATATTGTTGTCGCCATGACTAAGTTTAAGTAATCACGGTTGATCCAGTCTACAGTTTCTTTTATGGTAAACATTTTTTGAAAAAGTTCCAATCGCAATAATTAAAGCAATTAATCTTGAAAAAATGAAAAACATTGAATTATGATTTTTTCGTGACAATTACGTATAGTGTTCATAATAATTATATTTTTTCTTTATAATTAAAAACTGATTTGATACTACGTATCTATAATTAATTTACACGAGTTTTTTTCCAAGACAGTTTGTTATAGTTTTCAAGAATTTCAATGTTTAACATTTTAGCCTCTTTTAATATAGGGAATAAAGAGTTGAAATTTTAAAGTATCTTTCTTGTAACTTATGTTAATATTTATCTTTATTGCAAATTATGTTAATATTTATTATTATATTTTTTATTACGTCTTACGAATCGATCGAGTCTTACGAATTAGTTCAGGCTTGATTGAAACCAATCTTGGATCTTGGCTTCACCAATTTAGGGTGGCTCAGCTACACTCGTGTCCAAACGTACTATTCTCCAAATCCTTCCAATTCGTTTTAATCTCAGCGAATGACAGTGGTTTTAAATAAGACGTAGAAAGACGTTTGGTTGAAAAAAAATCATTTCAAACAGTTATTTTTAAATTATATATATTGTAACGTATTGTTTTATATGAAAAATATAGTAGATCAATATAAAACGGGTGGAAAATTTCTTAAATGCATTAGTACTCATATATATTTATAAATTCTTATATATTTACATACTTTCTTTTAAAAAATTGAAACTATTCCATTGGATGAATCTAATTAAATTGGTTAAGAAACCATTTTTAACATTAAATAAATATAAAATAATTAAGTGTTTCAACTAATGAAATATTTTCAAGTTATCTTGTCTATTGGCGGTTCTGCTTATCGATATCTAATCCATGTTACATGCTGAAATCACTTCATGTATATAGATAACGCCCACGGATAAGTACTCGCGTAAATAAATCAGGAATGACATGGTTTTTATATTCTTAACCATTTATTTTTTGAATGAAGGTTCAACCTCGGTTGAAAATTTAATGCAAAGAACATAGTATGTTTAATCGTAGAATAAAAATTCCTTAATGTGTTATATAAATAGTAGATATCTCGTTGCTTTAGATTCTTTTCGAATTCCTATAGAAATCAACCTTTTTAACGTCCAAACCTCCTACATCTTTAGTAAATTTTCAACCTTTATTTGGTATACGTATATCAACATAAAAATTACGCTCTTTTGGAATATTGGGTACATTTTCCAATTATAGCTCGAAGAAAAAATTGATTTAAATATGAAAACCGTGCAAATTTTTCAATTTATATTTGTGAAACTGATAACAAATTGAATAAATTAATTAAAAATGTAAATTGAACCTAGATAAAGATTTAATGTCAAGTCCGAGGATAAGCGTATGCCTTTACGAATATTAATCTACCAAGAATCCAAGTTCTACGGGATTAGATTACCAAGTGAAAGAAGAGAAATATACTTGACTCGAGCTTGACTGTTAGAATTTAGATTGTACAAGGCGTGCCATTATTTTCACATGCTATATTCAGGGGCAGAAAATCAGCTTCTTGCTAGATATGGAACTTTCGACTTCTCCCCCTCACTTCGAGACGTGACAAAACAAATAACGTAATAAAAAAATTAATTTATTGCAATGATTAAGTAAAAGATTCTCATTTATATACTTATATTTTATTAAGTTATTGCAAAAGTTGAGATCCTCACTTTACATTTTCATATAAAATTATAAAATAGCAAATCATTAATCCAGAATCTGCTAATAATATTTAACATCATGAAGCAATTCCAGTAAAATGAAACATAACTCAGATTTTTCTTTAGGTATAAAATAATATCTTTGAACAGAAAGTTATTTTTTATAATCATTCTAAGCTTAATGTTCAATATCTCACCTGTATTTTCAATTGCATGCTCAAGCGCTTATGTGTTCTTTTGCATTTGTCATTTAAGCTTTCCTTCTGTAATAGATATTAAAAAAATTTTTTTAGTTCATTCTAATTTTATATATAATAAGTTTTATATAATAAGTTTTTCCAACAACGTTTACCTTTCTGAATGTAAAATATTAATATTGTCTCTTTGTTCTGTGACTCTTTTTCCTCTAATATATTCATCGATTTTAATATGAAAAAAAACTTATTTAGATCCTCTAATTTTTTCATCCGATTGCGCCTAAAATAAATAATTTAAAAAGCTTTGTATTTACTACGATGCACACATGTTTATATATATATATATATATATATATATATATATACGGTGTAATATTGAAATATCACTATCAGTGAGGTAAGTTCGTTTATGGATTATTGCGATTTTACGTGCGGAACTTTAGTATTAAAAAACTGAGCATATTTCGGAATAAGGAAGGTTAAGGCTTTGTCGAAATTTTTTTCTAGTATTTCCATACCTAGTGATCTTTTGGGAATGAGATTTTTAATACCTTCCTTACTCAACTTGTCACCCCTGGCTATAACACTTTTATAAAATTCTTTGAATAATATAATAATAAATAACTTTGCTAAATGCAGAAAGCTTTCATTTCTATATACAGGCCTTAGCGAGTAGTTGATTTTTTAAAATTCTGAGTAAAATCCAAACCGACGCGATGTGTCTTCCTTGCCGCGCTTACACGTCAGATTCGACGCGGGGCCTTGTTTCAGTAACGTGCGATTGTTATAAATATTTTCTCCGTTTATCATCGTGGAAGAATTGCCGAAGCTAGAATTACGAAAAATGTATCGAATTATGTAAAACAACGACGCGAAGATATTTCCGAGACGCGCAATCAAACACTCGGCATAAGCACATTATAAAGCGCATCGGGCCGAGGCACCGCTGCCGCGCGCTGATACGTGAGCGAGTCGATTCATCGCCACTTGTATCATATACGTCTATCTGTATATGTGTATACGTATATGAATGTATGCCCGCATGTATATATCTCTATAAACGCGTGGCATGTCTGTTTGATCACTCGAATTCGGAGCACCGAGTGCCCGCGCATCATCGTCGCGCTTTAATCGCAAACGCGGCTTATTATAACGATCCGACGATCCGAAACTCATATACGAGAAATCCGAGGATTCATTATGCGACTATGTAAGTAATGTAATTATTCGGAATTGAGCTCCATGCCTAAATAGCCTTTAATCGAATACATTAATACGAATAAGGTGACGAAGTTGGAAAAAAATGCGATAATATACAGCGCGTCCGTGAACGTGTGAACGACTTGTGTTGGAAATATATGTATATATAATGCTCCACTACGTTCTTCGGGCGGAAGACTGAGAAAAAATGTGCTTAAACTCATCATTCAGGAATAATGTTTATTTTAATCGTTATATTTTTCTGCTTCTATGAGCCTTTTTTCATTTATATGTACTTTTTTGATTATCTAGCCATTTGTTCGAGTATTTTTCGATTTAATACTAGCAATAAGGAATGGCACTTTTACTAAGAACTCCTAGTGTATATATGCCAATGAATTTTGGAATTTCAAGGACTATTTATATATGAAAATAAAATACAGTGTCATTCTATCATTTTTCTTTCTAACTTTTTAAATATTAATTTATATACCAATAAAGCAACTTATAGAAAAAATTAAATCTATATATACACACAAAATATACACACAAGTATATATATGTATATATATATATATATATATATATATATATATATATATATATATATATATTAATGAGTCCCACGCACGGACTTCGGGGTTTTCACAATAATGAAATCAGAAATATTAACGAATTATTACAATTTGGTCATTAGCGATAGTAATTAAAGTTGAACTCGCAAACTTTAGAATTATATCGCTATAGATATTAATGGCCTTTTTATATCTTTAGTAATTTCGTTGCTCATTCGTTAACGAGGTAAGATATGCGCAAGAAGAAGAAAAAGAAGAGTACGCTTACTTCCGAAGAGATAGTCTCTATCAGATCTTTCGTTTCTATAATGTGCCCTCAAAGTGACTCGCCAAGTAAGCTACAATCAATTCTGAAATCTCCAGTCCTTCGTATGACTTATATGTATATTAGAAAGACACATATTATACTGCATATATTGACTTGGGGCTAGATTTCTTAAAGATAAACAATGGCTTATGAATCTGCGTATTATATATTATTGCTGTGAATATACGTAGTTACGCATGCAGCGAAGCGTGTAACACTTTTATCTCTGTACATTAATCGGCGAGGATGATACGTATACATCGTGGTATATATCCTAGTTAGAATCTCTGAGCATTAAGCCTAAGTTGACATTTTTACTCAATTGTCAATTGTTTGTGTATATACGTAGATATGATATATACGTAGACGAACAGCTCTTCCTCTTCTTCATAATATAATACAGTTCTTGGACAGAATGCGATATTGATGTGTGTGCCTTACCATCACATATACAGGTGCTCCTATTAATTTATTATTCGTATGTATGAGAGGTTATTGATCGTGATCTACGTTCTGTCCGTCACTTTTGCGATACAAGTAATATTGATGATGATCTTTTGTAATATACTTTTAAATATATATACTAGCATACATTTACGGACCTTACATTATTATCGATTGCTACGGCAAAATTATGACATCAGTGATCGATTGAAAACTCTCTAAGAGAATTTAGAGTTCAGACTTCGAGTAAGTCGTTGTCCTAGATCAATATTTTCATTTCGTCTGTTTGTCAGAGAGGATCGTCGTGGTTAAGACTCGTTTGACGAGTTCAGCAAATCGATTTTAAATAATCGTCGAAAAAAGATGGACTTATCAAAAAATTGATTTTTAACAAAAATAATCGAGTCGTTATAGCATACTTTGCAGGAATTTTAATTGGGAAATATATATACGATTTCTGAGTTCTGCTCCACCATAAAGACCTATATTAATGAAGTATTTCACTGGGCATTAATAAAAAAAATGTGTCCAATATCAGTAAATATAACACCCCGTGAAGAAATTTATTAGTAATCATCGTCGGATACTGCCAGGGAATCCCTTGATTTAATCAGTTTCCGATCGTGAATCATGGCCGGATCCCTAACAGATATGTCCCATTTTTTGAATGGATTCCGATCAGGAATCCTGGGCAGTACCCTATCTGATTTACTATTAATTTTCCAATAAAGCATTTTAAGTAATTAGTAAATTATAATAAATAAAATAAGATTGATTATTATTTGTATATACCTGATCCCCTGGTAGAAATCCATTCGATTTTCAAGGTATAAATTGATATCCATTAATAAGATATCCATTCGATTTTCAAGGAAGTTGCAAATGAATATAGCTAGCAATAAAGTATATTTGTTCACTATTATATTAAATAGGAAAACATGTAATATTTATTTAAATATATATGTTTCATGCGTGATTTTGTGTAATTGTATTTAAAAAAAGGAGAGTTTTGGAAGCACATTCTTAATTAATTACAATTCTGTGTGTATATATATATGTATATATATACACATATAATATATATAAACTATATATATATATATATATATATATATATATATATAAACTTATTTTTTATACTAAACTACACATTAATATTGCAAACACTTTTATTTTACAAAGAAATGTTCTATAATCCGCTGAAAAAAATTTTGACCTAACTCAGTATCGAATCCACGATCCTACGATTATAAGCTAACGCCTTATCAACTAAGCTAACGCAGTATATACGTCTTTAATACAGCACACGTGGTGATATATATATATATATATATATATATATATATATATATATATAAACAGTATATACATAGGAAATAAACATACTTGAAGCATTAATTAGTAATATCTACTTATAGGTAAATCAACACTAATTATATTATCCATTTAATACCAATGATTTTGCCATGAAAAATTGAATGATAAGAAAACTTTGTTATTCTTTCATAATCAAATTAAAAGTACTTAATTTTACATATTTAGTTATAAAATCAATGAAAGTATATTGCATATTATTCTATAACAATTAATTTTTGCTAATCAACTAACATCTTGTATTTAAATTGAGATTCTCGGTTAATAGTTAGAAAAAAGGTTATTTACTTAGATATTTTATAAACTTGTTTTTACATTTTTTATAGCTATTTCTGAAGTTGCTTTAGTTTATTAATTTTTTCTTTCTACGATATGCCGATTTTCTACCTATTAGAATTTATTTTATTTTGGCTAGCTGTTTAATAGTTTCATAACTATAAATAATAGCAAGATTTCTACCAGGTTTGTCATTACTTTTTAAGTCAAAAATAATGAATCTTATTTATTATTTAAAAAATCTTATTTATTATTTCAACATTTATTTGCAAAAGAATTTTATTATATTGATGAAGTTCTGTATTAATGGATTCGCTTAAATTCTTTACTAATCCAAAATATACATATTCCACTACTTCATCATCATTTATGATTGATTTTATTTCATAATTAAATTTAGCACCTAAAAATGTTTTTGCATTTTTCGGAAGTTCTGGCAATAATTTTTCTCGTAAGATAAGTAATAATTCATCTATAGCTGAATAATAGGTATTATTTTTTAAGGCCCATTCTGGCAGTTTTTCTATCTCGTCTTTATTACACATATATACATCATTATGTAATGATGTTGGATTTTCTACGTTTGTTATATGATCAAATTTCGGATAAAGTGACTCAAGTTCTATAGTACGAGTATCAGAATGGTTCTCGTCTTTCTCGCAATCAAGTTCTTGAATTGTTGAAATATTCTGAGAAGTATTATTATTGTTGGTGCGATATTGGAAAGTATTATCGGTCTCCACTTTTTTCATGTAATAAACAAAATAAATCATAAATAAAAATTAATTTTTTAAATTCTAGATTATTGTACTTACTATTTTTTTCTTTTCTGCAAGCATGACTTCATCATATACTTCATTTCGAATAGCACGATATTTTCGCTTTCTGTCTTTTGAAATTTCTTTCATATTATTCATTGTAATTATAATGATAAAAACTAATGGTGTTACGTTATTCATTGATTATAATGACTGAAACTATAGTACACATATATAGACAATTAAAACACTGTATCACATTCAGAAATCTATAAGACTATGAATTCACGCTATGAGAACCATCCTTAAATATTGGTCACGTTCAAGGTCACGTTCAAAAAAATATAAGATCTCAGATGCAGAATTTCTTCATCCGAAAAAACGACAATGTGGAGTTCGTAAATAATCGAAAACCAATATACTAGGTTGCAGATGATTCTAAAAGGCACGAGTGATCGCATTGTATATGTTTGCACGCAGGCCCCTCTAAATAGCTTCGATGCATGCTAATAAAATTATTTGGACGCATAGTTTATAACAGGCGTGCATCAATAAACACTTTAATGGATTCTAATGATATAAAGCTACTATAACCATTTGTTTGTCAAATACTTTTTACTATATATATGTACACAATATATAAGGCTTAAATAATTTAATAAATTAAATTAAAAAAAATTTAATAATTTTATATTTTTTTGATCAATAAAAATTCGTACAGGGAAGATAAGAATTCTTTAAAAGCTACATTTATATATAATGAAGAATACGATTTTATATTTTATACGTTTTTAGTATGAAAAGAAATCTTGGACGTTGGATATATATATATATATATATATATATATATATATATATATATATTATTTATAACAGTAAGTAAACAGAATAGTAGAAAAAACTGTATATGTTTCCTGTCGAGAATCTTGAATGAATTCCCTTAAATTATCCTATTCAGTGATAATTCAGGAATAATTCAAGAAGAACATTCAGGATTCCGGTCGGGAAATCTAATGAAATCAAAGCTACAAGGATATTCAAGATTTCCTGGCCGGTTTTTGGTCGGATTCTGTCTAGATTTACGTAGACAGGGAAATCTCCATGAAATCTAATCGGAATCCGGTATAAACGTAGGGATGGTTCTTAAAATTTCTAGACGGGACATTAACTGCTTCCTATATTCGTTTAATCAATTGTGAATTAATAAATTTTCTACCCAATTGAACAAGCAAGACCTTTGTATTAACCTTCTATGGGTAAACATACATATGAAAAGTCTTTTTTTACCTGAAGTCGTATATTATTATAAATAATCATTTGAAAATTTCAACTTCATGACGATTGCAAATTAATTTCGGTCCTAAACCGCGGTGACCTCTAATTTAGTCTATATACTAAATAAAGCATTTTTCACGTTAAATATTAATTTTTCTCCTAGAAATTAGTCTCGTGACTGGTATATTTATTTTTTTATTCAAATAAATAATCTTTCTACTCTTTGATATTCTGCTTTTTTTTAACTAACCAAACGGATTCTGACTAGTACTGGGAAAAAATGTCCAGAAGAATAAGTGAATACTTTATTAATCAAAAGATGTGAACTTCAGAACTTCATTTATACTTTTATTATTTAATGTTGACGGAGTTAGAGTTATTATGCGTTCCATCTTATCCTGATAGTCCGAAAGCATCGTTTCACAGACCTCCATGCGACACTGTTTTTCCAAAAAATTGAGTATTTTTTGCACCAATTGAGATTTCACTCTTTGCAGGCACAAAATGTCTTTAAAAATGTTGTTGACCGACCCATTCGCAATTCCAACAATATCAGCAAGCGCTCTAGTAGTCAATCGACGATTTTATAGAACGAATTCTTTGATTTTGTCGACGTGTAGCCCATCAATAGATGTTCTTGGTCGTCCTTGATGTGGTTCGTCTTCAACGCGTTCTCGACCTTCTTTGAACAATTTGTGCCAATCAAAAACACTTGCTCTTGACATTGACTTCTCACCAAAGGCCTTCTGCAACATTCTGAACGTTTCGGTGGCCGATATTTCATTTCGCGCACAAATTTGTTGATCAATTTCAGACATTATAAAAACCGAAAAGACAATTTTTCTTTGGTCACAAAACACAAGCGTAACTATATTACAAATGAAGATCATTACGTGAATTTTGGCATAGGTAACTCTGACAGTACTACCAACTTAAAAATAAAAACATTTATTCGAATCGATAAACTCGGGAAGTTTGAATTGAAAAGTCTTACTGATATTTGTACACAGTAGTATATACGATAATTCATAAGGAGGCTTCCTATTTTTCAATATGTTATTCTTCTGGCTCTCAATTTCTGATGTTCATATACTTAATTAGGGAACTAAAATATATGAGTTAAGCTAATGTCAGTGAATCGGCCATGTAGTTTTTTTCTGAATTACACTCATTAATTAAAGTCTGATGGCGTGAAGCCACATTTCTGAACATTTCACGAGGGAAAAATTTAAATTATCAGGCAAAGCAAATGTTTTCAAAAAGTGCAATCCAAAATCTAAAATTTGAAAAAAGAGACATTCAAATCGATTGAAACATCGCGTTTGGTTCTCCTGTATGGAAATTGTATAGAAATTGTATAGAAAGTCAATGTCATCCGTATTGATAAATTTGATCAAATATACAATGCCTACCTAGTATTTCCCAATTTTCTCAAAAGCTCATTAAAAAATTTATTTCAAAATTCTAATTAATATATATATATATATATATATATATATATATATATATATATATATATATATATCGATTAGTCATGATTGAACTGGCTGTGCACAATCAGATCAAAATACTCCTATATAATATACCAATATAATATACCTATCTAATGATAAATTCATGCAGTTTGGCAAGTAATGATAATTGCAAATTTAACAAATTGAATTTTTAATGACAAGTTCCAATGACGTACAGCTTTCGAATTTTAAACTATATAATTAATTTATAGCTTATTAATATTACGCGCATATACACATGCGCGTGGGCACAACTGCCGCGATCGTTGAACTTGGACCAGGCCGAAAATGGACGAGGTATGCCCCTTACGTATCCTCGATTATTTCGATGTATCGAGGAGAGAAAAAAATTGATTCCGAGACAGTCGCTATTTGAAGCAATCAATAAAATAATCAATGCTTGTAAACAAAATAATCGAGTATACTTGTTGAAGAATCGATTGAATAATCGGGCAACCCTTAACTCGGATTCCAGAGCCACTTAATCATCTGCTGTCATATATATAACAAAGTAGAATTCTGACGCGGAACATCGGACATGTACATAATAACGACTTGCACGAGGCCGTGGACTACACGTCACGAACGGTCCGAGTGCGGGAGCACTTGAGCAATGGGGAAACACGGAGAAACATTTACCAAGCCCCGAGTTCTTTTACATATGTACATAGAGAGAGTGTAAGAGAGAGAGAGAGAGAGAGAGAGAGAGAGAGAGAGAGAGAGAGAGAGAGAGAGAGAGAGAGAGAGAGAGAGAGAGAGAGAGAGAGAGAGAGAGAGAGAGAGAGAGAGCGGCATTCCATAACGCGAGCGGCGCAAGTATTATAACGAACAGTTCGTTCGCGTGTACGCGGACGATGTATGATGAGCCGCGATGATAATTAGTCGATAGGCCGGGAGAGCTCCAGAGACCGCGCGCGACTCCTCTTTAAGCGGCGCAGCGAGCTTTGATCTACAACCCGATCTAAAAACCCGCTGGTTTATCCGACACTATTATATTTGTATAGTCATCGCGAGTATACAACTTATTATATATATGTATAATATACAATGATTTGAATTGCGAGCTAAAACGTTGCGGCCAAGTGACGCTATAAATTTATCTAGGATTTCAAGATTCCATGAGCCACAGACTTGTATCTAGATCTTTCACTCTTGTGGTAATCTGGAAATCGTGCCTTCGATGGTCGGTTAACGCATACACTTTTACACCTTGAATATTGCCTTACATTATTGTCCAAGAAAAATTTTAGTCGAACTTGATTGGTAAAAACCCATACGTTGATTTGTTACTATTGATTTATTGATTATACATATATTAAAATATTAAAATATTATATTTTCATTTATTAATTTCTATCGTTCAATGTCGATTTCAGCTAATTTCTTCTTTTAAAAACAAAAAAAAAACGCATCAGGCGTATGTAACTTCTCGTATAATTTTTTATCTACAGCGTAAGATATTATGTTATCGTCAAATTTTTTAATAAATCAATGTTTTCTGAAGGAAATCAGAGGCCATTTTTAACTAACCATCCATCATCGAATCATTGGATAATATTAAAAATTAAGAACGTTGATGTTTAATAGCGAAAATACTTTGTTTCAAGTTGAGTGAAGAAGTTTATGACACTATAATGATAGATTCAAATTTAATCTGAAATAAAATTAATTTAAACTTAAGTACAAATGAATTTAATAATATTGAAATAATTGCAAATGTAATAAAGATTTTAACGTTTTCTTTTTGTTAAAAAATAACAAGTATTAAAAGATGAATTTTACAAGAAATAATGCTATATGTAACTTTTGTGCTTAGTCACCTGTTGGGTACTTCTTGCTTCATCAGTATATTATGACAGGTGGCCTATTCTAAGGTCTCTCAAAGGTGCAAGGACAAACTGGTTTGAGCCATATTTATATAATATTATAGTTCTTTTCCTAAACTAATAAACATTATTATCGGTTTTACAGTTTCTTTTGTTTTTTTTTTTGTTTTATATATTTATTTTTTTTTAACAAATATACGTTATCTGACTATTCTGAGTTACAATTGTCCCTGCAGAATCAAAACACCTGTAATCGCGAAAAATTTTGGTGGAGGCAAGAGTCAGATTATTCTCTACAAGCAGTAATAAATTTGATTTTTTAGATTCTGTGGGACGATTGTAAATTTGAATAGTTACGGATAACGTATATTTATTGTTCAAATAAAATTGTAAAACCGATAGTAATAGTTATTAGTTTACTATGTATATAACAGTCGAAATATATAGATTTTGGGTTCTTAATTTCTCTTCTTGAAGTGAATGAAGTTTTATATATTATTTGTACAAGAAAAAGAAAAAAAACAATAAAATTTATTTTTTAATCAATTGAAACCACTATAGTTTATACAAGTGTATACAAATGTAATCACTATAGTTTATACAAGAAGGGTTAACTAATCAGATTAACTGTCCCGATGGTTGGTTAGAATATTACAGATGAAAAAGTACATAAACCTATAAATGATTTAAACGATAGACGATAATAAAAATATGTAAAATTTAAAGTCTAAATTTGAAAATCTAACTTAATAAAACGATTTTTTGTTTTTCATCAGTATAAAATACAGTCAAATATGTAGTTCATACTATAAGTATAATTCTAAAACTGGTTTGTTGCTCTAGCTGCATGTAAGCCTGAGATTATGGGTGACTTGTCACTTCACTGACGCGCCTGGCAGAGCACCCGGCAGGTGATTTAGAGAGGATGATGCGCACACACATATATATATATATATATATAGGAATCAACCCAAAAATCTTTCATTTTTCATTCAAAATTACTTGTTATAAATTCGTAACAGGAGTAAAGCCACATCATTTTGTAGATCTATATCTGAAACAAATTCTGCCTATATTTCTGTAAAAGAACGTCACCCAAGCTTATACGGAAACAGGTCAATATTTACCAAAGAATAACGGAACTCTACTGGCCATGTACAAGTACACTCGAATAAATATACCCAAACCGCCGCCGCCGTCAAAACACGGATCGCCGATCACGGCTGGGACGCGAAACGCTCGACTACCCGCGGCCGTACGTATAAAGGTTCAGCCAAAGACCCTAGGAAAGGCCCCTGGCACACTTTTCCCCCCTTTCCCCAACGTCACGGTACACCGCACCGCGTCGTCGCCTCGGGAGTGCAGAGATCAGAGTCGTGGCCCATCTCATACCAGCTCTTACCTCTTACGGCACTCTCTCTGTTTCTCTGTGCCCCTCGGCGGAAAAAATGGCCCCCGCGATTCCCCGGGCCGGGGAAAAGGCAGTTAGGTACACCAGGCCCGGGAAACAAAGAGGCGCTCTGTAGGGCCCAACGGTACACCCGAACTGCTCGTCCCGCGCGCACGCGCGCATGACGACTATATGTATATATATAGACACACACACACACACGCGCGCGCGCGCGTGTATGTGTACGCCAGGCGATTAGGTCGCGATATACGTTCACTGACTGCATTATGTGCACAGGTCGCGCTATCCACGAGCGCGCTTGTGTCGCGCGATTGTGAAAGCTGCATTCCCCGCGCAGCGCACCGGGCGCGATGCGCAAGATAAAGTTTACAGGAAGTGCGCCTTTTCCGCGTTTTATACATCCCGCGCACCTGTGTATTTGTGTGCGGGGTGTGCTCGTGCGCGCGGTATTACCGAAGTAACCGAAAGGTGGGGGTGGTACCTATAAGGTGCCTATAGATATATAAATACGCGCCTTCTATTTTATAACGTGACCCCGTGCGCCGTCATCGGCCGAACCAGCGGGGACGTAGATCGTGTGCGTGCGCGCTTATAAGAGCGAAGCCTTTGGCTAATGGCTTCGGCTTGTATCGCTGTGAAATTTGGGATGGCATTCTTTTGGCGCGAGCATATTGTTTTGGATTCGAGCCTTTGCCAGAGGATCTATTTGCCTGTCGAGGAAGCCTTTATAAAGTGTATAAGTTGCGTATAACAATCCGATATATATATATATATATATATATATATACTTACACCTCTATTTATACCTTACGACTTCAACCAGTCAAACCTGTCGAATATATATTGAGACACTTGTACTTATTCTGTTGTATAAATGGCTATCAATCCAGAATAAAAATCTGTTGCCCAACAAACGCTTCATTTCTTTGAATACAATAGGTTGAAACCTTATATGGGAATAATGTACTTTTATTTTATTGTCACTCACATATACGTTCACTCCGTTGTGCAATTATCCCTCGAACAACATTCTAAAGTTTTACTTTTATGATTCTTAAAATCCTTACGATCTTTGTTATACCATATGAATATAAGACAAGAAGCGCCCTTCTTCACATATGCTTTTGTATTGAATATTTAGAATTAATTTATGTATATCGAAGTATAATAATAATGTAGTATATTCTATTGATAGCAAAATAAAACATATTACTGAAGTACAATTTTGCGAAATGTCTTACGAAGTAAATTGTAACATAATTAGATGATTTAAAAATAAATCATATGTACGGATTATTTTTTATATTATTTTTAAGATCCGTTATTTTTAAATTTCACGTTTTAATAATAGAACATATTTAGATTAAAAAGGCATCATCACGCTTTCATTAATTCAAAAGTACGTCTGAATATAATAATTCCTTCTTCGTTTTCACCGAGTCAAAGATAGTATTAAAATGAAAATGATGTTCCTAAAATCCACGCTTTGTATCGCCTAAAAACTTTATAACTGTATGTTACAAAAACTAAATTCTTCGTTATTCTTTACTTGGTTATTCTTTAGTATAAAATGTACCTGTGCGTCGCTATATAATTCAAGATACAGCAAACCTTATTATGCCGACACGAAGTATATATAACAGTGGACAAAATTCTAAAGGAATGAGAAAGTACCGGAGCATTGTATAATTAGGATGGAAAAAGGTCTTATTGCTGTACTTTTTCAATTAGTCTCACTTCCTGTATTTTTCAAATTTCAATATCTACGGGAAAATCATCCGATCACTAAAACATGGCATTCAACGGAAGTTGCTGTCAATAATCTTGTTTGAATTTCAACTTTATCAGTGATATAGAAAATTTTTTTCTATTTCCATTTACTTTCCAGGAAAATAATATGTGATCATTTAAATGCGTATAATAGATAATAATTATATTTATTTATGTTTACTTATTTATTTCACTTTTTATTAGTTATAGAATTCAATTTTTTTTGTTATAAATAATTTACGTATATGGAAGTTTCTTAAAGATCTTATTATTGCTATAGAAATAAGATATGTATATGTTTTTTTAAATTTTATGATTGATGAAATTCTATCGTGTGGTATATATGTTAACATTTAGCTTCAACAATTTTCTTACACATACATTACTATTGCAATGTATTATATTATCTGGCATAGATTTTCATCTAATTCTAGGATCTACTGATTTCATTCTATTTTTACCGATTTTTACTTTTAGATGATGATTCATCCTATAATTACTTCCGAATAAATATTGTGTTATTGATAGATTTACTAATAAATATTTATCGTATATCAATCAGTACATGTCTTGACATACGTATTTCAACATTACACTGCTTTTCTATTATTGATAAAGTAAAAAATGTCGATATCTATAAATATGTGAAGACATTTGACAATTATTTAAACCGTTGTCCATACCAGATAAGTCAAATGCTTTCTATTAATATTATTGTATATATTATCTTTCATTGGTAGCTGTCAACGATCATCAAAGTCAGTTGAAAACTAGTAATACACTCTCATACCTCGAGTTATGAAATTTCACGTATACGTATAAATAATATCAATCCTTCATTAATCTATTTCTGTAGACATATTTTCATATGGGTGACAAGGCTGGCGTTATACAACAGTATCATAACTATATACGATGGTTTGGTTTTAAAGGTCTGAAATTAATTCGGCACTTTAAATCAGCTGAAAACAATTTTAGCAAAAGAATAATAGAAATAATCTATTAAGCTAAGGACCTGGCTATAGGAGAATCTTGCTTGAAGCTGTTCTACAAGATGATGCAAAAATAATTATCTCTATAGTAATTAAGTAATACATTTTCAACACAAAAAAAGAATTTTATACAAAAATGATGCTTACGATGTCATTGATCTTACTTTGATGCAGTTGAAAATATGATTGGAAAATGAACTAAGGGCATTATTAAAAAATTATGAAAATTTTGCTACAGAATTTTTTTAAATTTATTTATTTAATGTCACATCGGCTACAGAATTGTTTGGAATAAATATTAACGAAATAACTAATTTTTAAAATAAAGATGTTACTGAGATACAATTATGTGGCTATATTTTTGTAAAAGATCGCAATTTCTTTTCATCTTCCGAAAGCAATGATACAATATTTACAAATAAATTAAAAGATTTAATAACATTTATATATTTATTTAAAAAGAAAACATAAGTACAATTTTGAATTCTAATTTAAAAAGAAAAAAAGAAAAGCAACGACATATCAGTATCGGATTTGGTTCAGTAGATTGATTGAGGTAACTTTGATGACTTTCAAAATAAATCCTGTACCAAGAATTTTTTAAATATAAAATTCGTATTTTTAACACAAAGTTCGAAGAAATAAAAATCCTTGTTGATCATTAATGAAAGTTTTAGGCTAATTTAATTCCGTTGATTGAGTATAAACAATCACCCGTTCTCGTGTAGAAATTCAGTCGAATTTAGGGAACATAGGCTCATTAGAACTTCACTGCTGGTTATTCGGTTTTTTTGTTTTCAGTGCCAAAAGTAGGGAGTTTTTGTTAAAAAATATCACGCTGACTCGGCAATATATATCCAATTTAATTATATACTAATTGCCTAAATAAGAAGTATAATAAATAATAAGTATACCATATATTGAGAATGAAGGTAATCAGAATAATCTCCTACTCATTCTGGAGCAAATCCGCCACTCACGTGTCAGTGTCTCTCTTCGTGAGATAAAACAAAGACTCTTTAAATGAATATTTAGAAGACTAATATAAATTGGATTGAAAAATAATGAACTCGAGCAAAGCTTGCAAAAAAGTAAGTACAGTGCGAGAATAAAAGGAGAAAGAGAATATATAAGAAGGGGGCTGTCTTTGAGACATCCGGACGTCGAAATGAATCCGAGCTAACATTTTTAAAATGCATTCATCGCGCTGGTTGGCGAGACGCCCGACGAGGAATAAAAAAAAGACGAGCTAAATGTGCACATATGGTGTTCGAGTTTATATATCGTATATAGACATTGCCTCGAACATTGCCGCCTATAGAAACGTTAATCTATTTCTCTCTCGGCCGCTCTACTGCCTGGGGGGCTTTCTTTTTCGCTCTATGTCTGAATGTGGATTGGCCCGGGTCATTATCCCTATATACATACATACATACATACATACATACATACATACATACATACATATATATATATATATATATATATATATATATATATGTATATATATATAGTAAATTAATAAAGTGGTTAACGATGTGAGATATAAAAGTCTCGTTGACTCCGTTCGCATACATGTGAGCGGTCCCACGAGAAAGGGCGAAAGAGAGGGAAGGTGGAGCTGGGGGGAGAGGGTTAGACTTAAAAGGATCTGGCCGTGATTAACCATCGACGAGGAGGTTGCGCATTACCGTGCGAGAGAATCATCCACGATAGTATATACAAACTTCTGACGAGATGTCCTCCCTCAGCTGCTTCCTCCCACGACTTTAAAGACGCGCTTATACATATATGCATAGAGTACACATATACTCATATATAGGGACCCGCACAAGGCAATCGGATTGCTTTGATTTTACGAGTATAATATATACCTTGATGCGTCGATGGGCCCAGTCGCCCGGGAGACGTGAACGCGAGTCATTTCGCGTGTATAACAGCGAGGAGAGGAGCGTTTTATGGCGAAAATGACGGTGCAGTTTGGCGAGGAGTATATATATATATATATATATATATATATATATATATATATATATATATGCATGGTACCGATGAAATGGATAATAATCAAGCGAGTCGGGGCTATATTCAATGAAAATGTATGTAAAACGGATTTTACGGCGTTGGGATGGATGAGAGTATTATATGAAAGAGAAAAAGAACATGTCGACAAATTCCCCTGGACATTTTTTATTTTAAACATTGCACCGAGAATAGCGCGATGTTCCTATTGTGTATTATTTTTACTTCATATACACGTAATTTTCAATTGAGAGAAAACAGAGAATAAGATTTGCTCTAATATTTGATTGAAGAATATCCCTTTTTATGTAGAATATATAGTTGTATTGATACTTTGATAATAAGGCATAGAGAACATAATTAAGAAATTCTCAAATATTTCGTTCGAAATGAAAAAAATTGTTGGGAAATTTCTCGGGATTTTGGGAAATTGGGAAAGCGAATGAAAATCCTATAAAGATTTATATCGACTCGAGGTCAAAAATGAAAGAGCATCGAATAAAGAGACACGAATTATTCTAATTAGTATATTTATTGAATAACGCGCAAGCAGGTCGGAGGGAAAACCACGGCTTTGTTAAGGTTCCGCTCAAGGCATCCCTGCCATATATGCCGAAGGAGAGGATGAAGTGCGTGGCGGAACCCCCGGGCGCGGCTGCAAATGCGCCGTGCGCGCGCCCGCTGCACTGCCGAGTCGAGAGTCCAGCGCGGGAGTAGATGTATACATATATAACCCACGCCGGACAAAGTCGATCTTCCTACACGGCACGTCCATTACCGGAAACGGAAGCTCCACCCCGCGTGCGCGCATCAACGTGCCCGCGCCGGCTCACGAGGGAGTGAGAGACAGAGAGAGCGCGAGAGAGGGAGAGTGAGGGGGGGGATATCGGAGCGAGGGAGTTTCTACTTCTCTTTCGCTCCCTGTATAATCTCCGTCCTGTTCTGACCTCGTGGATTTTTCCTCTCTTCCTATCTTTCTCTCTGTTTCTCCCCCTGTCCCTCTGTCTGTCTTGCGTGCGCGGCGCCCGCGCATATCCCCTCCCCCTCTGCTTTTTAATGCCTGCATATATATACGGTTTAAGCAGGCGTTGGTCTAAGCGAGTTTCTCTATATATACAAGTGCATATATAATATGCATATAGAGTATGGGCGCCCGCACGCCTCCTCGCCTCGACGGGCCTCGCGCCCGCCGTCCTGGAAAAAGGACAGAAAGATAATCCTTGTCACACGCGCGGACAATCGACGCTGAAAGCCCGCGTGTCATATACGCGCGAGGGGAGACACGGCTTCTCTTCCCGTGAATATTTATCAGTTTATACACGCGCGCACGCGCGCGCGGGCGTACACTCACACACACACACACACACACACACACACACACACACACCAATTGTGAGCATGCGTACGTTTCGAGGCCTGATGGCTTTTCCAGATTCGAGTTGTAGCATGGAAAAATATTTCAAGGAAAGGAAGAATAACTTGAATTTAAGCTATCGTGCCAATGCGCGCTCTTATCCACCGCATATGTTCTCCTCCTTTTCTACATTTTCATCTATTAAGAACAGATAATATTGTAATATTGACCGATGGGCTTCTGAAATGGTGATGAAATTTGAGTAAATTCTTTGAATGCCACGTTTATGAATCGATTTGGAAAAACACATTTCTTAATTTCCCAACTGTAAGGTTTATTATTACTAAATATCTTGCAGAGTTTCATTAATGAAATATTTGACGGTCAGAAGGAAAATTAATAAAAGTTTCTAGAATGGCTATATAATAATTAAAGCTTATCGTAATTAACAAGAATATACAAACGCAGGCAATAACTATAAAATATTAAAAATACCCCACGGTATTTTAAAGTGTTAGAGTGTGCATGGCAGATTCAACCTATGAATCGATGTACTTTCATGTGAGTTTTCACGTTTTGTTGCGCAATATGAGCTAACTATACATATTGCCTTGTGCTGGGAATGCGAACGATATTTAGAAACCACATTATTATCATAATTAGTCGCTATAGATCGGTGGAATTTCCTGTATTTTAATTTTTTCTAGAATATATGCATTTTTTATTCTATACTAACTGGCACATATAGATGTTGGACTTTGCCTGCGTTAAATTTCTATAAAAAACATAGGCAAAAGTGAAACCACTCGTATTTGAATGCACACTTCAGTGCCGTATAAAAGCTTATTTGTATCAACAATAATTAGAACGCCTTCTCATAAGTAAAGGAGATTATTTTCAAATAACTTTTCTACCTTCTTTAAACTTGATACGCAATGTATTATGCCGTGCGTGTACTATATATATTATATATATGAGCGAGGCGACGGAGTTCTTTGTGATCGGGCGGGAAAAGCGGAAATCCGTCGTAATTATTCTGGAAAAATTGAAATGCGAACAATGGTTGACAAGTCTCACGCTGCGGCTGCCTCTGAAATTTCGGTATCTTATATTATATATATATATATATATATATATATATATATATATATATATATATATATATATAATGTTACTAAGTCAATGAGGCGCGCGCGCATGGAGCACGAGGCAGCGGATGCATAGCCGCGGGCAAAAGATGCAGGAACAATATACATAATATCATTGTAATGTATATATATATGTTATATCGGATTATACGGGAAAAACCCGCGTGAGAATTTATAAAGCCGTGCTCGATCCGTGTTTTTCCGCTTTTCCCGTCATGATGAGCGCGTGTTAAACCTCGAGTCAATAATGCAAGGGAGAGAAAAGCGATGGGAAAGAGGGACGAGGGAGGCAGAAGGTACCTTTGATGCTGGTACAACTGTGTAAGCGCAGACCTCGCATCCTTCCTAGATGTTTGTTCAAAAAAAGACGCTCCACGAGTTATATCTTATCCTGACCTAAAATGCCCTCATTGTAGTAAGCTCCCGAGTTTTTATAATATATGTACGTACACACACGCGCGCGCGTGCGCACACCCACAGCCCCCCCCCCACACACATGTACATTTCACGGTTCAAATTTTTTGAAGCTTGGTTTTATAAATTGATGGAAGAAGCGAGTGCGGTTGGACATTATATCGCGCTATGGAGGGCCGGTATATAACAAAGAAAAATCACGAGCCTGCGGGATCATCAGCGTCGAAGCACTACCTTTACAATTAATGAATAGATCGGAATCAAGATTCTAAAAAGAAAAATCAGTTTATTATTTCCGTCACTATACCGACAGGAAACATCTATTCCGTATTTTCACAGATAGGTATATATATACACACATACCACATGATGTGAATTTAATAAAATATTATAATATTAACTTCTGAAAATTTGCTATTTGTTATTTACTTTAGTACCGATTAATTTGCTTGAATAAGTATGATTTTCAATTTTATTTATACGTACATAACAATCATAATGATATTTCAAAAACAAATTAGAAGGAAGAAAAATTAGATTCTACATATAAAATAATGATAATGATGACATGAAACATTTACAAAAGGACAATTTGAGAGCGAAAAAGAAAGAGAGCAGAATTTTACAAATACATTTACACAATAATAAAAAATGTTATTGTATAATATTCAAAGATATTATATTATTAAAGTAATAATAATTCTTACGCAATCTTATCTTGGTTAAACGTATTTAAATTAGAAAAAATTAAGAATAATATATATTCCGTAGTTTACGAACAAAACAGTTGCTTTTCATTTTAATTAAAATTATTGTCACTTTATCTCTCTTTTATATGAAATCAAATGAGAGATGAAATGTTTTCTCACATACTCCTTATAAAATAAAAATCTTATTTTGGCTCAATTGACGAAAGAAAAATCGATGTTAATCTTTTTTATGAAAATATTAGAGTGTTAAAAGGTATTACTCTGATATTATCTTGTATTGTGTAAATTTATTATTATTTTTTTTAATAAACTGTTCAATGCAGTCTTATGTATATATATGTAGATAATTGCTCGAGTTCAGAAACAGTGACATTTTATATCTATATATAAATAAAATTAAAACGACTAGGAGTTGAGTCAGAATAGTATTTAGCACAAATATGCAGGATAATTTAATGCAAAAATAAAAATGTCATACAAAACTGAATAACGCTTCGAATAATCGACGCGAAATATGTATGATCTGTAAACGGAAATTTGAACGAAAAATGCTCTTGTGTGGGTAGCTTACATTGATGTAAATTGGACTAAAATTTCTTATCGCTGAGAAAACAGCGTCAACGTCACTTGGTACTGGAGTTATAACTCGGTAGCTCGTTTATTTTGCGCTTGAACGGTGGTCGAGATTTTCGAAAATATTTTATTCATATATACCTTTGGGCTTTGCAAACTGAATAGCTTGCGTGTGGGTTAAGATCCAAAGCGTTTGTTTGTGTTAATTTCTCAGCTTTAGCGATTCTACAAACAGACACACACACACACACACACACACACACACACACACACACACACACACACACACACACACACACACACACACACACACACACACACACACACACACACACACACACACACACGCACGCACGCGCACACACGCACGCACACACACACACACACACACACACACACGTTAACAATTAAAAGGAAATTCAATTGATATAATATTTGCCATTGCTATGTTTGTAACAATATTCAAATAATCTGTTGGTAACGATTAAAGAAAGTTCAATTAATTTATAACTGTGAGATAAAGAAGACAAGTAATATAATTTCCTCATTAATGTTCATATTAATAATTATTATTACATATAATTAATTATTACATCTGTATTAACATCCCATACGCATTTAATTTTAACAACGTCAAAAAACGCTCGCACAGTGTAAAAAAGCTGTAATTTCCGAAGGATATAATAATTGTGTTATTCCTGTTGAATAATAAATAATATTAGACATGGACAGATCTCTCTTAGGTTCGCGTGTTTTATGTTAACGTAAGTACTATCTTAAAATGTAATTATCGTCCTTCAAATCTGTCACTAACGAACTCTCGAGTTCAAATTCATTCATCACACAAGTAGTAGTGTTTTTCTTCAAATACTGCGCTCCTAAGCTCTGATCCGCAAAAAAAAATACCACGTTACACGCGAATAAAAAACGCCCCAAGGAATACGGTATATACAACACCCTGGAAGTACAGCAAGTAACTACTTCGCCTGCGCGCACTCGGGAGTGAAAAATGACTAATTGGCCAGCTGTACCGAACCTAAGCGCAGATGCGTATCGCACCGAGCGCGTCCTTTTACGCAAAAACCGCGATGCACCCAACCATCGCCACGTGGCGAAAGTGGTGCTCTGGCAACGTACGCGCGAGCGCGCGCTATTTACTCGCTCGTCATCAGCATGCGTTGGCTTCTTTATAGTTCTTTGGCGCGCGCGCGCGCACCCTGGGTTATAATACCCACCACACGTTTTGCGCCGATCTCGGCTCGCGATTTAATTTTAAAACTCGCTCCTCTCCCGCGATCGTATATGTGTATTCACTCCTTTCTTTTACGGCGGAAGTTCGGGCTTTCTGTTCTTCGCAGTTTGCTCGTAAATGTTATTTTAAGCGCAGAGAAGAGGGAAGAGAGTGGCAGGGATTGGCCTTACTAATTGATATCTGTCCCTAAGGATCGAGGGTCTAACTCTAGTTGTGTGTATAGTAGACGTCGGTATACGTAAATTTTACATTTTAACCCCTACTTGCCACACGGGATTGAAAGAGCCCCACGCATTATTGTTCTTACAATTAAGTATATCGAACTGTATAATCAAGGGATCTACCGAGGGGCAAATAATAGATAGTTGATGAATTTGACTACTATCCAGAACCGTTAAAATGGTTAGCTATTTGTACTAAATGTAAATGAAAAGGTTGGCTCTAGGAATCCATAGGGCATAGAAAGATATATGAAAGGTTTTTGTAAGAATAATAAAAACAAACATGCGAAAGAATTTTGCAAAAACTCTGAAATCATTCCAAATGAATCGAGAAAGGAATACATAAAAAGAAATTTAAAATATTTATAAAATATTACAAAAAAGAAGATATAAATTAAATCTAGTATCAGTAATCATCAAAGCTTGTAAAACTAATTTCTAATGATGTCATAAATTATTTCACAAACGTTCGTATTAGACAGATTCTAATATGTAAATATTTGAACATTAATATAATGAATTACCAAAATACAGAATAGGTGTTTCGGAATCTTTATGCGTATAATCCTTTAATATTAAGATTTCTGAATATCTTCACAAATCCTCCAAAAACTTTTTAGAATCCTTACACATCCTTTCTCAGTATTTATTTCCTAATTTTTTTCGTGATTTTTTAAGAATGTGATTCTATATTTGTCTTGCAATTTACAATAAACTAGCTCAATGAATATAAAAGTTTCAGTATAAGTTCTTGCTCCTATCTCATTGTATAATTGCGTGCGTGAGAGCGAGAGAGAGAGAGAGAGAGAGAGAGAGAGAGAGAGAGAGAGAGAGAGAGAGAGAGAGAGAGAAAGAGAGAGAGAGAGAAGAAAGAGGCAAGAAGAGTTTGGTTTCATATTTGACTGATTGATTGACAACGTTCTTACCGTTATAGGGCTTGTATGGCGAAAGAGTAATACAAAAGCAATATATTATTATAAATAAAAATTAAAATTTAATGAGTAACATATTAAGTATTGTGATAATGTACATATAATAATGCATTCAATGTAGTACAGTTTAAAATAAGTAAATTAGTTAAAAAAGCGTTATAATAAAAATTGTATAATGTCATACAATTCGGGATAATCAAGGGAAAAAAATTATTTGTTGCAACAAAATCACTGCCAATTGCATTCTTGAACCCATTACTTTTGTTATAATTAAATAAGAGAGCAAGAATCTGATCTTTGAAAAAGACTAGGTTCTTAAAAAACATTTAATCTTATAGGAAAGACATTTATTCAGCGAGACGAATTAAATGTGCAGAATTGGAAAAGAACTTCAGTGACAGGTTTTTAATGAATATCTATTTCTTCGCTTCTATTGACGAAGCGTATTGGCGGGACGACTGTTGATACAAGCCGGAAAAATTCAACTAAGGAGCCAGGTACAACTGCGGCAAGCGTATTACTGGAAAACAATTGAGCTATTGACGATAGGGTGTGACGTAATTAAAACGGCAAATATTATCGAAAGCAAAGTGAACATAGGCTTTTGGAAAAATTAGCAGATTACGAAAGCGGGTATTATCAATACCTTGTAACAAGGTAGTAGCTTTATCGTAGAATAAAATGTATAAGTAATCAAATAAGGTAAAGATTTCTGTAATATTTTTTAATAAAAACATAAATAGTTTAACTTAATGATGAGATTAACCAATGACGTAAGTTACAGATGGTAGGAAACAACAGGTATATTACCTATATATATTTGCGATATAATATTAAGTGAAAGATTAGATAAACAAAATTAACTGCCGGAAGCTATGTTTATTTGCCTTTTAAGGATTCAGAAGTTCATTTTTAGATGTCCAACGAGATACAATGGCAAAATCAGAAATTTTATAATGAAACGCACATGCTATGTAATTGAGTAAAAAAATACACCTATAAATTATCTGCCAAGATCGTGTGACGACAACTGGCTAAACAATTAGGCAGATTATTATGAAGATTTATAATAAAATTGATTCTAGAAGACTGTCTTGTTGGATACCATTATTATCAAAAGACCAAACCAGATGAAAAACTATCAGAATCTATAGTCGTCTGTTGTTTACCTATGAAATAACTCTCAAACTTCCAAACAATGATGTCATTATATCCAGTATACAGTTTATTGTATACAATTGCCTACAAGATCAAATGATTTAGAAAAATCAAAGGTCATAATTAAGATTAAATATGTACGTTTAATACCAAATTCAATATCTTTTCAACAATTTTCCAATTTGTTGACAGCTGTATTCACGGCAAAAATTAAATTTTAAAGCACATTAAGAATTTTATGTTGAGATTAATTTGACGAAAGTGATTTGTGTACCACGCACTTGAGGCATTGGAAAGTACTGGTAATTTGGTAATAGGACAAAATTACAAAAAAAATAATGAAAAAATTCCATAGTTTAATGAAGCAATTAATGAACAAAGAGCATTCCTAGATAAGCATAAAGGAATGCACTAATGGTAATTAATCTTAATGCAATGCAACTAGGACCTTGAGGTGAAGTACACCTCAGAAGAGAAGAAGGTAATTTTTTCACAACATATAATTAAAACATGAGTATTGAAAATAGCCTGAAACATGAAAGTGGGTGATATCAAAGTGATGTTCGAATGATATATCGATATGTATATAAATCATATTCAGCAAGTAGCGAGTGTAATAAAGAAAAATGAGGACTGAGCAATACGTGACAAGTAAGTCTTTTTAGCAGAATCAAGGATTGTTTTAACTTTAGTACGACGATGGTATTTGATTCTTTATTATTCTTGAAGGTAGATTGACGAAGCTTAATTGATATATAAGTAGAATCGTTATATGCTGGCACTCTCAATGTTGTAAGAATGTTTTAAACTAATTAATTTTTTTAATGATCGCTAATTTTCGAAAGATTTCAAATTGAGAATAAAAAAAAGAACTACTAATTGATTTAATGTAAATTCAATTACATTAAAACGTTAGACCCTGAGAGCAGACTCAGTTCTGGTAACCAATGAAAGAGATGTAAAGGGATTATCCAGACATCATATGTAATAAAAAAATAAAATAAAACAAAATTAAAAACAAATTAATAGATATGTCAACAATAAAAAAACATTAAAATAAAATGAATAAACAAAATTATTTACGATGCATACAGAAAATGAACTATTATAATTGAAGAATGTACTTTTATTTTTGGCTATGATATTTCAAAAATCTAACATAGTAAACAAATGTGTGAGTTCACTTTAGTACTTATAACGCATCAAAAAACTTCGGAAAAGTATAATGAGATTTCTGGACCTAAGAATTAGTTAAATGTTTTTTAGCTATGTGTAATTGACATTTACGAAAGTAATAGAATAACTGTACAGTAAAGCGATTAATGTTTTCGAATACCTCTTAATTAAACGAGCTAATAAACACGCAATTGACAATTGGATAAATGTAAGCATTTTGAAGACTTTAATCGATCTTTGCTTTTTCAACACTAAAATATCAATCATTGAGCTTTTGTTTGTTAATAGCTTTAAATTACAGAATCGTGAAGCAATTGTATTCAATAGCATTGTTACATACCTGGGTAGACGTATATAAGCTTCATCAAAATGATAAACGAGTTATAGATTTGGAATCGAAATGAAACGCTACTCTTTAAAACAGTTATACGAGGCAATTAGTAAGAGGTCGTAACAATTCTGATCGCCAGAATTGAGCTAAGAAAAAAACTGGATATTGCACGAAGCGGTTGGCCTGACAAAAGGAAAAAGACGGTAGTTAGTGGAATGATCTCTCGTTATTACAGTTGGATCTGGTTGATTGATGGTTTCTAAGCATTATCAATATCGTGTTGGAGTAATTAAAACTAGTTTAATTACTGCTTTTTAAATGCAAATCAAGGCTTCATCAAGACTTATGATCAATGGATAATTTATTTTTAAGATTTAACGGCAAGAAAATCTTGGGCCGTTTCTTCCACGGGTAATACAGAAAAAAAGTTCGGCGTTCATTTCTTAGAGACCGCCTTAATTTTTATTCCGATTAAAATGGCCACGGAGTAAAAGGGGCTCTTTTTTAATTAAAGTGAGTAGGCATTCCGCGCAATGAGAGAAGAAATTAGATTGAAAGTCACGTTTAAAAAAAATTGCATCCAACTGTGACCTTTCTTACGATCCCCGGTGGGTGTCTGGTAAGGCGAGATGGTCAACAAAGCGGTAAATCGCTCGAAGCACGGCGCGTATCGCTTACACGTTATACAGCATTATAATACAAATTTACCTTATACGCACTAGTGCCGATGCAGATTGATTCATAAATAAGTCGTTAATTGTCGGAAAAATAATGTTTTCCGCCAAAGCATATGCATATATAAGCGTCAACTTTATTTCGTTCAGTTTAATAGATCATCTTGGCATGCAAAAAGCTTATCCTTTTAAATATATCAGCTGTAAATATTCTGCATTATGCATTTTAAATCGTTCGAAACGGGACAATCGCTGAAAAACTGGTTTGCCAATTTAATTAACGATCAGCAATCCAGGTGGAATCGCGATGAAAGTGGTTTTATAGTTTATTTTATTTATATATATATGTGTGTTACATTCAATTAGTAGATTTGAATATTTTTAGGAAAGTTTAAATATCAAGCTATTTGTCATTCTCTTATATCTAATTTTATACGAAATTTTAATTTCACCATTGATGATCTATGTACGCTTTGTTAAACAATTAAATTATTTGCTCGTCAAATATGTTTTATATATATATATATATATATATATATATATATATATATATATATATATATATATCAACAAAATAGATTTTTTCAGATAGAATCTATTATATGAACAAACTGCAAAAATACATCTTTTACTAGCCGTGGCAATTTTCATCGAATATTCATATTATATAGCCGTAAGGTTGCATCTATTAAACTCGCCTTCGGAACTAAAGAATTTTTTTTCTCGATAATATTATTTTATAAGGGCTAGTGCATAAGGTAAGAGGTAAATTTTTTCAGTATATAGAAAGGTCGAGGCAAGAATGTTACGAGCGGCAAATTTTCACTCTCAAAATAGATAAGTGAATTTAAATTATGCTCATACAACTATTATAACCGTGCACAAAAAGCGTACCGAGTCCTTTCTAAATTTATTTGTTACGTGAAACGCTGCTGCGCTTGGCCAACGCCGAGATCTTGTAACGATAAGTGCCGGAGTTATGCGCGTCGGCTACGTGCACGATCAATATACCAACAATTTACCGAGGGCGATGTTTAATAAAAGGCGATGCGTTTATTGTTGGAGGGATTGACTTTTATAGGTTTATAAAAAATTGTATAGAAAAAAAGATCCGTCTAGTGCTACCCAGTCAATGTTTCTAAGAAAAAGGAAAGGCACGGACGGTGCTTTAAAACGGTTGACAATTTTTTTTTAAATAATGAACTATACTGGGTGGTATGTGTGCAGCATTCTAGATGACGTCGATCGATTTCATCATTTATTATCAATTGTCAAAACGTACTGATGAAATAAATCATTCATAAAATTATATTAATGTACATATTCTAGAGATAACAATTGCTAGAGAAATAAACCTCTTCGACTGATGTAACTTTTTATTTAATAATTTCTCCTCTTTTTTCATCAAATGAATTCGATAACAAAATGAGATAATTTTCGATATTAAAATAATTTGCTTTAGTCAATTATACTATCGATATTAATTGAATATATGATTTATTTGTTATTATACAAATACCTTTAGATTTAAAAGTATATGGAATAGATATTTTTCATTAAACAGGGTAAAAAAGCTTAATTTACTTTTAATTAATTAAGAACTCGATAATAATGAATTCATGAAAACAATTAATTTTTAATAATTTTATTTTACTACAAATAATATAGAGAATAGTAATAGATGTTTTTATATAGAAATTTATTAGTTCAGCTTTTAGAAGATCCAGACATCTAGTTTTATGACATTTTTATCGCTGGTAGTTATAGTTTTTTCGTTTTAATTCCGCTGCAAAGAAATGATGAGATATTAATCGTATATACTCGTATCTACCAAATATAATTCAACTATTGTATATATATATAAATTTTTTTTTTCACAATTCGATTCTCTATATAAATATATAATATATTTTCTTTTCAAGGTTTGTACGATAACAGTAATAATCTTAGTAAAAAGACTTTCTTTATTCATATTTTTCTTCGTAATGTTTATAAATAACTTCTTAACTTATCAATTTAATTTTTAGATTATACGTTATCTAATATATCTATTTTCAGCTCTTCTCAATATACTTTAAACATAAAATACATCTTATTCCTACATACGATAGTGAACATTTATAAATAAAAATGTAAATTTTATATACTTAATTATTTCATACGGGATATCATGATTTTTTATTTTGAAGTTTGAATAGTTTGAAAATGACATAGGCATAAACTTTGTTATAGCTAAATTATTACATTTTTAACTCTTACTTCTCTCCTGTCTATTTATCCTATGATTATAACTATATATTCAAACTATTATAATTTTTTTCACGTAAAAGTCCAAGATATTAATTTGCAAAAATTGTGATTTATTATATTTGTTATTTAGTTTATAACTATTAGACTTAAAATAAGTTGCTAAAATTTTTTTCAATTGTGTTAGTACTGTTAAACTTTTTTTTACTTAAAATATCGATATTTATATAAGAAAACAGTACAAAGTATAGTCTTCCACGCAGATATTCCATAGATCAAAAGGAACTAAGAGTAATTTGTAATTTTTATAATCTGCGCACAGCAGGCTGAAAACGAAGTTATAAGGAAAGTGCGAAAAGTACTTTACTGAGTACATATCGATCGGGCAGTGAAAGACGGTTTAAAAATTGTCCGAGCGAGGCGCGAGCATTAAGAAAGCGTGGCGTGGCTCGCATATATAGCCATTGTTTCGATATTCTTTAGTCTTTGGCTATAGCCTTCCCAACGTTTTGCGCAATAAATCGTGCACGGTAATCGGGTCCCACGGCGCGGCGCGGCGGCCTGGCCTGGCGCGTGCCATTCAGGCGAGTTTTACACCAATTATATGTATAGCTAGCACGAAGAACGGCAAAAATCACTTTCAGGTAAAACCATAAGAAGAAAATGTTTGGTTTATAAATGTATTGAATAAGTTCCTAAATGAATTTTAAGACTTTCCGTAGGGATTTAGCGAAATTAAAAGAAAATCCAGGCTGAATTTTGTAATCGAATTCGGTTCCAAAAATATTTGATAATTTCAACAATAATGCTCTAACAATACAAAGATCTACCTTTTCCTTCACTCGACGACTCTCCTTCTGAGCATATATATATATATATATATATATATATATATATATATATATATATACATATACATATATATTTGTTGAAAATATCCACAATTTTAATGACTTTATTATTGTTTCAGGAAGTTTACCACGGTGCAGCCGCAACCGTGCTCTGCCTGATGTATATAGATATTCTCGTATATCCTACTAAATCGACAAAGAACAGGTAGATTTCGATCAATTACAGTCGTGCCCGCTCTTTTGCAGCCCTGTGCATGTGATTAAGCGATGCCTCGCCGCTATATATACATTGTTCTCGTCGAAAACTGATTCGCACCTCTTTCCCCTCCGCAATTCTGCAGGCGCGTGTATAATGGCTCGCTCGAATTCGTATGTGTTTTGGCCGGGATTTCTCAGGAATGGAGGAAGAGGGGGATCGGATTAATCTACTGAATTATCGGAGAGGCGCGGGGTAGGAGGGGGGCTTTTAATTATGAGCTTTTCGAAGCAAACAGATTAGCATCGGGCTGGGCGCATTATTCGCTGAGTATTCTGCTGGGAATTATATTGGCACTGATACGGTTCGGAGGATGGGAACGCTCAAGTATAACATATTGCGAGCAATTTTCTATGGGGAAAATATTAATTATTATCGATGACCTCGTTCAACCGTGTTATAAAAATCGTTCTATTTCCAACTAATGGTGCATTAATATATTATAGAATACATCCTAAATCCTCCCCCTTATTCTTCTTTATTTAGTTAGCTTCTTTAAATTTTATTTTTCATTAATGAACTTTAAATAAATAAATGATATATTAGTTAACATAGTATAAAATTTAATATTGGTAAAAGGAATAAAAAATTTACAAATTAATTTCATATTAAATAAAAAAAAACTTTATTACTACATTTTATATGCAAAGAATACAACCAATTATAAAATTGACATTCACGATGCACTTTATCTTTAGGTAGTAATAAATATCCAGAAAAATTCGTATTAAAAGTTCTACTTATATAATACATTATTTCGTATTTTAGCGATTATATATTTCATGACTCCATGTAAAGAAAAAAAATTCAAGCGGAAAACACGACTAAAAACGAAATTGGCGATTACATAACCAAACAACAAAATCATGTTCGACATACGAGCGGAATAATTTAGAACAGATCTGGTCTTAATGCAATACCGATACTTGATACGTGAAATTCACTTTTACGACCTTGCGACGAAAATAACTATCTACTGCAATTTCTATTTATTTAACAAGAAGAGGTTACGGTATATGGGTAAAGAATTCAGTTCATGAATGAATTCTACATAGTTCTAGGATCTGACACTGTCCTAATCTCAGAGTATGATATTATTTTATTTAAAATTATGATACTTTTCTGTAAGTATATGAGTCGAGGGATTTTAAATAAAAATACGTATATTTAACAGCGGATTAGTAGAACGGATAACAGTTTGAGCAAACCTGTTTGAGTGAACCTACATCCGCGAACATAAAGTTTCTTAGTTATTAATACATAATTGAAGTTCGGCTGAATTTAATGTTTTTACACTTTCATATAACGTGTTTGAAACTGGCGTATTTATCATTATGAAAAACTAAGAAACTATACTTTTTAAAGCATTGGTGTATTGAAAGCACAATTTTTCATTTCATTTAATAAAAATTTCCTGAATTAGCCACCAATTTTCCATGCATTATACTTCTTTATGCAATTATAATTGAAACTCTTTCCGCTTTTATATGGAAATTTTTCAATATTGTTTACCAAATTTATTTAAATCTAAATTTAGCAATTCGAACGTATTTACTGGTGCAAAGACCTTAGTAAAAGGTGCACCATTTTCACATATTTCAAGCAAAAGTAAAAATTATTCAAAAATTAATTACAGTTGCATTGAATGAAAAAACGAAATTAAAGATAAATTAAATATGACGACAGTTTGAATTAGCATTTATCAGGCAATATAGTTGTGGATTTACTTTATATTTTTGCCTACAATAAATCAATATATTACTTATCGATGATGTAATTCAGCAACCATTGGGGTTTTCAAAATGTAATTTATTCCTAACTGTCTTATGAAAATAGAAGAGAATAAATCTGTTATTTAATTACATATTGTCTGTTCTGGTCTAATATACGTTTACCAACTTTTATGCAGTAGACCGCACGATTCATTCCACTTTCAATTTTTTTATTATACGGCGAAATGATATATAAAATTAATAGATATTTTTTACAAATAAATTGGTTACGCAGCTATTGATCTAATTAATGTCATATTTAACGCATATTTAAGCAAATAAATATGTTTCTACATAATGTTTATTTATAAATTCTTTCAACTACATAAATTATTATGTTGTGGAAGTTAATTATCATAATAAAGCAGTATTTTATCATAAAAACTATCTTTATTAAGACAAAGTTAGAATCCATTTTGACAACCAGTAGGTTACTGCCCTATAATGACACAAAGGCACGGTGCACGCCTTTGTAACAAATAAAGCCATGATGATTACGCTCGTTAAGTTTACAATCAGGTGCATTGCTTGCTCTGTCATCTATTCCTTGGGTAAGTATCACCGTCCTATGTATAGGAACGAATTAGAGTTCAACCTACCATCAGGTATCATTACATTACCGGATCTATACCATTGAATAAACACTTTCGTCTTACATGACAGGCTCCTCGTATACGACTGTCATAATAGCCTTGCATTATTCAATTCCATTTCTATAGAATAGCAATGAATTGTAAATGATATAATAAGTGCTTGATACTTGCTATTATTATATTTTTTTTATAAACTCATACTTTGATTATTATGCAGGCTTATAGGATTTTCTTTTATTTAAGCAAATAAAATCTCACAGCAGAGATTATGTTGCTAAAGGCATTTTTAAACATGTCTAATAAGAAACGAAGTACAGCTTAAAGGAATAATACAATTTTAAAGATTATACTGACCTCCGATAACATTTCGATTTCATTTTGACGCATAGTATTAATAAACCTCGAACGTCTGATTATGTGAAGAAAGAGAAGTTCTGCGATTTATTAAAAGTTAAATTTATTAATTTCAGACCAAATTTTTGAAGACTAGATGAATAATCAATCATCTTTACCTAGTTCTAAAAAGTCTGAAAAATTCAACCAACGGCACAATCTCCACGTCGGCTCTTCCAATAATATAGAAGTGAGATTCCGCCGGCGGACAAAAGATGTAAATATCCGCGTAGTAGGTCAATAGGCCCCGTGCCCCAAGCTCGCTAAACAAAGAAAAAGGATGAGAACGGCCAAGAAACGGTTCGTTGAGTCTTGAGGCGTGATTTCGTCGAGGCATCTACATATAAGAAATGTCCGCGTGGTCAGCTCGACCTTGTGTCTGCTTAAAAAACGTCTCAAAGCTACAGTGCGTGTCTATATGTTTAAGCGCACGTGTTCCGACCAGCATAGAGCTAAAGAGGCAACTATTCCCAAAGTCCCATATTTCTAAGGAATATATATTCCTTATATATATATAAGGATATTATATATATTATATATATATATATATATATATATATATATATATATATATATATATAGCGACCTTTTCGCGCTCGATAGCCACATTGTTCATCAAGAAACTGGTTTCACCTTTATGATCCGAACTGTCGATACAATGATTTTACTTCTCGCTCGAAAATTTTATCTTATTGCGATCCGCAATCTGTAGAAAGAGCTTTAATAATCATTCAATCGATCTCTATTTTGATCACTTTTTATCTTTTTCAAATAGGACATGAGCCATTTTTCTTAAACTATGTTTTATTTGGAAATTTTAAACATTTAATAACGCTGAAATTTATTTAATCTTTCTACTACATGTAAATATATTTTTAAAATTGTGGTATAATATCGGAAAAAGTCAGTATAACAGCTATAGCTGTAAGTATACAGTGTATAATTGTTTTCCTTTTGTTAGTGCAAAATATATTCATTAAATTGGTAAATATTTCCATATTATGCACTAAACAAGAGCATAAAAAGTACTACGAATACCTCGATATATCGTATAAATATTACTTATAATGAACGTCGCATTAGAATCTTGGATTTTTATTATTTTATTTTTCTGTTTTAAGTACCAAAAGTAGAGGAATTATATTAAAAACTATTTCTTTTGATATAAATACATTAACATTCATATTACATTTTACTATGTAATAATAATTATTTTCTGTACACATATGCTAACGGTTCAGAGACCTTTAGTAGTCTCGATGGAGTAAGCAGTTATGAACCGGTCTTCTTATGAATTATTCTACTCTATCACCGTCGCGTGTTTTATTCAAGAGACAAATTTCTACAAATTCTTAATCCAGATTTGAATTTTTCATATACAGAAAATGAACGCACTTTTGTGTCTTCAAGTGTTTAAAATATATATTAACTCTATATTTCGATTAAAAAAAACTTCTTAATTTTTAAATTAAGAAGTTTAAATTTAAATCAATTTTTAAATTAAAAAAAATTCTATATAAAATATTCATTTAAATTTACGAAAAGAAGTACTAAAACCAAATTTTATTTGAAATCTATAATGATTTGAATGAAGGTTTTTTCTGGTGTTTTTAGAATAAATATTGATGAAATATATAGCAATTCTATATATTTACTCTCACTGTAGAAGAATTTAATTCTCCGATATGGAACATCGGCAAAGGATTCAATTGGTAAAAAGAAAAAAATAATTAGTAATCTTTTTTTTAAATTAAAGTTTCTAGTTACATATACTTTCATAAACTTTTTTAGTATGAGATGTTGAACTGACATGTCACTTAATTTCTTTTCCTTACTGGATTCGAAATTTTGAATTTCTGGTCTCAGTGAATTATCGAATTATCGGAAGCCTTTTCTTCCTTTTCGCATATTTAATAATTTAGTACTGTTCCTTAGTTTTGATAATCTGTTCTAATATCAAAATTTATATTGTTTTTATATTCAATTACATTTGTATTATGCCGCACTGTATTAAATGCCATCCTGCCAGTTTTGGCTTGTTAAGATTAATGATGCCTAGCATCCATTGTAATAAAATTTTTTGCCCTGATGAGGAGTCTGTAAAATTCGAAACTTTGGCAAATAATATTTATTTAATTAAATTGTAATTACATAATCTTTTATATGACATAATTATAATTAATTTAAATTTATTTATATAAATATTATATTTAAATTTAGTTATAGCCCAGGAGTTAGATAATGATATGCACTACTTTATTTTATATCGTGATAAAGAGAATATACAATCAAATATGAAAAAGTATAAATATCAATTCTCGAACTTATAAAAAAATATTTCTATGTTGATATTATTTAACTCATTTTCTCATTAAGTTTTATAGTAAACTATATCATAATAATACTATATCTTCATGTTTTATATGTCAAGAATAAATTAAAAAAATTCACCATATAATACCAAAAAACTTTTAATAATCCAAGGAATAAAGTTTCTTTTCCAAATTCTAACCTGTCAATCGCATCTTTGTCACTTGATTCTGGTCATCAGGGAAAATATAGTCCTCAGGTAGTAGGAAAAGCCTTCTTTACGAACCTCGTTACAATCGCCGGCTTCGTCTCGGACCGTAAACCGTACTAGTTAAGCAATGTACTATTTATATCGAATTTTACATTAAATTAAAGTTATAGTAAAGTATATTAAAGGTATAGTATATTAAAGTATATTAAAGGTATAGTATTAAAGTTATAGTAAATGAAATACATATACAATACGCTCATCATCGTTACTTAATTGCTTGCTCTATCTACAAGAAATTTCAATCATATTGATTCATTTTCTAAGACCGTGTTAATTTTATCACTTCGTGAGTTCATATTCTATTATCTGTAAATGTGATATACATCCCTAACAAACTTATTAGACCAATCCAAACAAAAAATCCAAATCGTTTTCTTTTCAGGCTCGATCGCGCATTCTCCCTTACTTATATAAAATAAATCCTTTCATTCTCTAATATTGCCTCTAGAATTGTTTGCTTAGTTTCTTATCTTATCCCCTGCAGCTTTAGGCAACTTTTGCACATTCTTTTGAATTCTGCTAATTTCTTACATTAAAAAGATAAGTCCTTTTGGTCATTTGTTGTTACCTTTAAAATTCGATTAATGTTTATGTATTTGCAGTATCTTTACTGTTTTGTTTTGCAGCCTCCTTTAATTAGTTTCGAACATAACTTGATGATTCGACACAATGTAAAAAATAATTATTTATTTTATTCTTCATAAATGGAGGAAATTTACCAGAAATAAAACAATAGTTTTAATTTGCGATTTTATTCTTACATATCAAGCATCAAGTACATACATATTAAAGTATTTGCATTTTAAGAGAAGTATTGCCGTAACTCGACCGGCGAGTCCTTGAATCTTACTAATGCAATATAAGAAAGTAAAGAAAATATTAGGAGCTGGGGTAATTGTTTTCTTCTATTATATAATTATTAGAGTTTTACGTATTGTAGTGTGGATTATTAGGAAGTAAAATACCAGACTCGAGAAATAGTTCGATTCAATAAAATCGATTTATTGAACACGAAGATGGAGATTCTGTCCACGAGGACAAGCATAAAACTCCAGGAATTTCAACAAAAAACACATAAGTCTTACCCAGAAGCATAAAAAAAGAGTCGAGACACAGGAAAATAAGACAACATCCCAGATCCATATTTTAAATTTACTAAATAATCCATTAATAATAATACTAAATTATATAAATCTAATTCATTTATGGAGCTGTTTGATATAAAAAATATCTGTTTAAAATTAAATGCAAATATTTTTTTAAATAAATTTATATTTCTTTATTTTGTTTAAAAACGCAACTATTATAGCAGTGGTCAATGACAATTCTTTTAATCCACTCTTTATGATTGTTCGTCAATTCAATATCATGAAATAGCTTAAATCCAGGAATTTGATCAGCTTTAGGTTCGGAAATACAATAAAAACAAGAAAACTTCAATAAGTATTAATAGTTCTATAAAAAGTGATTTTCTTTACAGCAGTATTCGTTCGTAAAACCCTTTTGATGATACGCAGAAAATTACACGTTGCAGTGATTGCACTGTGAACTGTACTATAACACTATAATGCTTTATTTTTATTTATTTTGGCAATTTTCACGTATTTTTATTTCATGTTTTTTTAAAATTTTTAAAGAACTTTGAAATTTTATTAAGTAAACAATACTTTAGCATACCTACTCTAGAGTTATATAAGCGCATATTATATATTTAAGTTGTTCATATGGATAACATAAAAGCGTTAGTCGTGCTACAAGGTTTCTAAAGAACCGGTTAACCGCTTAATTGACTAAGGTTAAGACGTGAATCTTACCGTGATCTTACCCTACAGTCGAATAAGTGTAAATAGTCACGCACCGAGTTAATTACAAAAATTTACCAAGCTCGGATAATCGAGATATTTCGAGTAAGTGTACATCGTGCGTGAGCGATTCATTACGCGAGTGGTGTGCATTCTTTTCTATGTATCTTCGCCTCCGCATTTTTCACTCGTTTGTTCTCTTTTTTCAATTCACGCTGACTTTCTCTCTCTCTCTCTCTCTCTCTCTCTCTCTCTCTCTTTCTCTTTCCCCTAGCTCTTTCTATCTTCCTCTTTCTCTCTTTATGCCAATCAGGAGAAAAGTAGCTCTAGAGAGACATGCATTAAACTTATAATGACCTGCTTTGGCTCGGTTGGCAGAGATCGATGACTCACAAGTCTTATAGTCTATACTTCTTTTTCGAAAATCGCTGACAGGGTCTGTACACCGTCACGCGCTATCTCGATTTCCTGCTTGTTCCAGAATTGCCATCGATGTACTCATGATATATATATATATATATATATATATATATATATATATATATATATACACGCGCGCCAGCGATCGGAATCCACCCTCCGTTAGATTTTCCCTCTTATTTGGCTATCCCACTCACGTTCGCCTGTTACAGGGAGATGATAAGGGAGCACACGAGCAAACGCGATGCCGTCATTGGTTCGCAGGAGGGCTGTTTCTTCTGTAGTTGCACATCGTTGGTATATTTACGCGAGGTTTCAAATTGGGTAGACTTTCAGATTACAAAAGGAGATGAGATATTAAGGACTGGACTCGAGGTTCAAAAAAAAATTCTTTGCGCATCTATTTATTTTTTATTACATTTATTCAAAACTAATTCAAAAAATAAAAAAAATATGAATAAAATTGCAAGATTAAAATCTTCCTTTGTTAAATATTTTATAATACTATTTGTTATAATATTTCATAAGGTATCAATGATATCGGCATTTTTATTACATAATAGTTTTTAATTATTATACATAATTTTTTAATCTGTAAAAAGAATATCGGACTTACCATAGTTGCTTTCAGAATTTTTGCATAAATAATTCTTTAGATAGTTGCGAATTTATGAAATCAAAACATTAAAATCTCTACTAAATTAAGTCATTTGTTTACTTTGATCATCATTGAAAATTTCGTTTATTAGCTATGCTATATTATAAAACCGAGCTTCTTAGTGATCTATATTCTAACACTGTGATTACAATTACATTTTAATTCATTAAAACAATTTTTTTATTTCACAGTATAGAGAATATTAACTACATTATTTACTAAATTAAAAATTAGAGAAAAATATTTACATTGGGCCACTATCCTTGCCCGACATCGTTCCTCTGAAAGCATGACTGACGATTTCAGATTTAGAGATCTAATAACTTTATTTTCAGATTTATAGAGATTTTTTCTTAGTTAACTTTTAAGACCGTGCACTTTCTCGCAAAGTCATTGAATGAAAGGATTTGATAAAGTCCTAATATCAAATCTAATGTATTTTAATAAAGTTTTCCGCCAACCGGAAACTAATTAATTCTGTATTTCTGTTGAGCTACCGATACTGAATTATGATTCTATCCGTTTCATTCTTTTTCAATACCAAAAATGACGAACTCGTGTAAGAGTGAATGATTTCCTAAATGTAATACCTAAACAAACGTTTTAAGATTTTTAATTACACAACTTCTGTACATTTCAACTCATCTAACTTACATGCTACGGCATCGTGAAAATTGATTGATATTCTGTATATATTGTAAGCACGTATAATCATTGTATATGTGCTTTAATTCAAATACTTGATGCTGAATATTTTATTCGATTATTATTTTTTTGACAAATGCAGGCTGTAAGATGAAAATACTAGCTTTAATTTTAATTTCATTAATTCTTAGTTTAAATTTCAATTTAGTAATAGGGATAACAATTGTGTGATTAATTCGAACCAAAGTTTTATTAGTTTCTTCGAATTTTAATTCAAATGAATGGATTTCAGTTTATCTGATTCTTATTACGTTTGTTATGTATACTTTTTATCAGTGTTTTTACTCTTGTCGCTTGTGCTTCTAAGGCCAATAAAGTTGGCGCCTTATCGGCGCTAAATTCTGATAATGTACTTTCCGATTTCGATCTATTATTTTTCTTGCAACAATGGTCTTGTACGTGTCCTGTTTTTTCCATAAATTATATATTATGTTACCGCATTCATTTCTTATGCTTATCTTTAATTTTTCATATTGTAAATAATTATCTTGAAACATTTTCTTGCTCTATTATGTCCTGCTTGACCGCATTTACAAGGATGGATTGATAAGTTTCCGGCCTGACCAAGAAATACAACGTTTTTAAGAATTTTTTTTTATTTCTCAACATAATCTCCTCCCAGGCTGATACATTTCTCATAGCGGTATTCTACTCTAGTAATGTCATCTCTATAGACTGATTCGTCAAGCTCCTCAAAATACCTATTTACAGCTTCGATTACTTCTTCATTGTCCGCAAATCTCTTACCACCAAGCAATTTTTTGAGGTTAGGAAACAGATAATAGTCACTTGGGGCTAGGTTTGGAGAGTAGGGAGGATGCGGCATCAATTCAAACTTCAGATCGTTGATTTTAGCCATCGCAACGATTGACGTGTGCGCTGGTGCGTTATCGTGATGAAACAAGATTCTTTTTCTTCGCCAGATGAGGTCGTTTAATTTTCAAACGTTGCAATAAGTCTGCGTAGTATTGACCAGTGATAGTTTTGCCCTTTTCAAGGTAATCAATGTATATAATACCTCTTGCATCCCAAAAAACAGTAGCCATAACCTTGCCGAAAAAATTGTTTTTGACTTATTTGGAGTTGGTTCCCCTGGTCCAATTCACTGTTTAGACTGTTGTTTGGTTTCAGGAGTGTAGTGGTGGACCCAAGTTTCGTCAACGGTTACGAATTGACGCAAAAATTCGCTTGGATTACGCTTATACAACGCCCACTTGGCGGTAGAAATGTTCTTTCGAATCAATTTTTGGTCGACTGTTAGCAAACGCGGCACCCATCTTGCACAGATCTTTTCCAGAGTCCCCAGTGTTGAGTCAATCTCTTCTTTAATTTCCTTCGCTGTTAACCTCTTCAAATAAAAGTATTTGATGACAGCACGATTTTCCAGCTTTTCCATTTTTACGAAAAACACAGAGGCGTCTCGTTGAGCGTGCTCTCAAACCTAAACTAACATGACGATTGGACTGAAACTATAGCTACAAGCTATCTAAGGATGGTACTATAGAACGCCACCTCAAGGTAGTTCTAGTGGCGCCATGTCTTTGTCAGGCCGGAAACTTATCAATCCACCCTTGTAGAACATTTCTTATAACTTTTGGAGTTAAGTTTTTCGTCTAATCTATTATTTTTATTTGATTCTAAAGATTTAAGAATTTTCGTAGCTGACTTTTTTAGCTGGCGCAAATATACTTAAGCGTTTCTTCCATTCTGAATCATTGATCCTGAATCACTTGATCAATCAAATTAACTTTTCTTTTCCCCAATTATAACTTTAATTTAGTAATCTTAGCAAATTTTTTAAAACAATATTTTATTTATTCCTCTTTGAAAAAATTCAATATTACTTTCTTAAATTTATCTGAGTTTATCCAAATCATTTTCTTGAGTGCACTGACTCTCCAAGTTAATCGTAAACTTTCTTAACTGTCGTGTCGTGTTTTTGCGTTATTCTTCATTTTTTTTTTTGACCATCACGTTTCATCGCTTTTGTTCACTTTATGCATAGTCAATCGCTTTTGGAAAGATGTTTTCCTCCGGGATTCAATTCTAGAAAAACGTTTTTATTTTTTGAGTAGAAAGTTCTGGAGCAAGTGCAGAAAATATATGTCAGTATCTCTGCAAACCCTTCCAAATCCATTTCATATCATTTCCATGCAGCGTGGCTTAACGTTTCATCATTAACAAGTCTATTTGTCATCTTCGCTTTGGATCCTTTTTTTTGCTGCGTCCGATAATCCCAGTTACGGTATCCTCGTCCAAGTAGGTCCATATTCGTTTTATATCACCTAATCGAAGAACTTTCCCCTATTTAGTGTTAATCAATCGCCGACATTTTAGAACTTTGATTTCGATGATCATTTCTTTGAGAACGGTTACTTTCTTTTTTCTCTGCTTAATAAAGGGCTCGTTATGATGTCACATTATTTAACATTATTTAAAAAATACCTTAAATGCAAATTATGTAATAATTCCAGTACTAAAATGTAATACATATTTACTAAAAAAGGATAAATAATTCAAATGAATAATTCTAAATTTAGCGGGATTTATTTTGGGAACGACGGTGGAATCTTCGTATCTATCTTGCGGATAGAATCGTATGAATTTGTCACGCTCTTGGACATTGATGAACTGCCTTTCTCTCATCGCTTCTCCTTGCTCTTTGCTGGTTGTATTTTATCATATGGTCGATCGGCACTTTCGGATACCTTCGCCAAAGTGTAGTCAGACTACCTGGCGTCGAATTGCTGCTTTACTGCCTGAATATGTGACTGGCAAATTCGTACCGATCTTCTGCCTCTGTGATCATCACCGACATCGATCTATGTTTTATTACATACGTTTTGTTGTCACCTGGACGATAGTCTGCTTGCGCATACGTGGCTCATCATAAAGTTGGTTTCAGCTCTCGGATAAGTTGACAATTTACGTTCAAAAGTAAGCTTCTTATTTATAAAATAGCTTTTAATTTACAATAATTGTTTATGAAAATATATATTTTATATAAATAATTCATCAATAACAGTACTCTCTTTGTTACGTCGTAATAAGATAAATTCATTGGAAGCGCGTTAATAGAATACGTGCCTTTAGTAAACTTATATTTTTTTTACGTTTCTCATGTATGTCTTTAAAAAGCATCTTGTAAGGAAATATAAATCATAGGATTTCGAAAAGAGGCACAAACACTTGCAAAATTCAATATAAAACATCTGTATTATTATTGCCACTCTTAAGCCGTCCGGAAACATCTGCAGTGCATATTTGCGTTTACAAAGGACAGTTTAAATCGTTTAATTGCCACCCCTTTGTGACCCTTGTTAATGGTCACTCGATGCGCAATTGTTTTAGAATTAAAGATTTTAACCCCACCTACTACACCTCCATCTCCCTTCCTTCAATTTTCCGACCAATCATTATAGAACAATTTCAATAGTTTTATTTTCTTATATATATCTGTACAACTTAGTTCGAACAAAAAGAAAAAATAAGATTTAGTTTCTCTTCGAACACTACCGCATGCACATCTAAGTAAATTGTAAGTTTGTGTAAATAAAGTATGAATTATCCATTAATTCGCATTGTGTTTCATCATTCTAATTAATTCATTAATTAGCAGTATAATAGTAATTTGGCATACTGCATTGTGGTGATTATATGATCATACGCAACACTCTTTAATATTATATATATATATGTTATTCAAGTGAAACAATACATTTTATTTATTTTGGAAAACAAAAAAAATATTGCGAAACTAAGGATCTATGGACTTAGCCACTGAGAGAAATAAAATTTTATTGAAATTTAGATAGAATAAAATCGTATATTTTTAAAATGAATAAATCTCGGAATCTTTTTCGAGTGTATATTTGTCTACGAATTCGAACATGAACGTCAATATATATATATATATATATATATATATATATATATATATATATATATATATATATATAAATGTAAAGACCCGCGTCAGGACGCGAACAACCCCAGACTTAATTAATATTCATAACAGCAGCGAAACGGAGGACTGAACTAAAAACCAGGATAAAAAGAGGGAACTATGTAATAAATTTACAAGTTAGAACGAACGCGCGGTTGTAATATCGCGTTCGAATTCCTATGGCGGAAGGGGAGAAGACAAAAACTCCCTTCAGGTGATACCTGTATATATATATATATATATATATATATATATATATATATATATATGTATGTATGTATGTATATATATGCATTATACATAATACCTCTGCACCTCCATAAGCTGTACTACTATGCCAGCCGGCGCGCGTGCATCGGCTTCTGCGGTAGCACATCTCCGCATTCAGCGCCATGCATGCAAATGGAGCAGTAGTACGGACTCGCTCGCCCCAAAGAGCCATTTACCCAGCTCTCTCGCTATCTTTCGCGTTTACTCGCGCTCGTGGGCAGGAGGGAGGGGGCGGGAGCATAACCGCGCGGTAGAAGAAGGCGCGGTGCCGCTGGCGAGGGGCACGCGGGTGCAGTAGCGACGGCGAGCGCGATTCGCTTCGGGGCCTCCGCGCGGAAGTCCGATGCAAGTGTTAGCTGCAGGGCTCCTGCGCGTGCACGAGCGAAGTTTCCCGCGCGCGAGCAATATGCCGATGCTGCACGCGCGGGTGGCTCGCCTCTGTATCCTCTACCCCGCGGGCAACTCTGACTATTTCCATATACATACACACAAATACATAATATATATATATATATATATATATATATATATATATATATATATGTATATATATACACAGACACAGAGACACACACAAACACACGCGCGCGCGCGCGCGCATATAAACATGCACGCAGAATTTGTGGAGGAATGTTCGTTCGAGAAATCGCACCGACGGGGGATGACTCATCCGTGCTGGTTCGCGATGGCGAGCGCTAGTTGTTTTGCGAGCCCCCCTCGCACCAATTGTAACACGACTATGTGCTGCAGAAGTACAGGAATTGTCATCTCTCGCAATATATAAGAACTTTACGAAAGCGATTACTTTTAGAAAAGTTTTGAAACTTGAGCAAATGATCGCTACGACTATCGAGAATATTTGTAATAGGCATAATTTTTACAAGGGGTGATTGTCATTATAACCACCAGTACTAAAATTTCATTGGGTGATGAAAAGGAATTTTTGGCGGCTGCAACAGGCAGGTGGAAATAAAAATATCTAATTTATGTAATCTACTTTTGTAGAAACTTTAAATTTCGTTTAAAATTCTTCAAAATTCATTAATAACTTGCGTTTGATTTTTACAAATATTTACGATACACATTCTAAAATTCGTTCTTGGAATTGTGCGTGCGCGCGTGTGTGTAGATAATTCATCGTGTGTAGATATCAGTTAGTATAAAATATTAAGGATACTCTTATAGATCCTGATGAATAATTAATATATTTTCATATTTTGATGGTGCATCTTTTATTAAAATCATTTATTAAAATCCGCTTGCTGTATGCTTATCTTCAGTTTGCTTTTTAATTTATTTATGTCTAATATAATCAAAAGTAGAGACATATGGCTAATAAAATAATTCATTAATTTTTCACATTCTCTTTTATTATCACAACAAACAATTGTCTTTACTTTTACCTTTACTTATTATTATATTAATATGTAATAAAGCTATGATTTCACAATGATATTTATACAGAATGTTTAATATCTAAATTTATAAGCAATTATAATTATATTTCAAACTGGCTTAAAACTGGTTTACTGTTAAATTTAATCTAATAATATAAATTGATTCTTTAAGAAAAAAAATTAATTACAGGAACTTAAAAAGAATATAAATAGTTATTTAGAATTAATCATCCATTTGGGAAATTCTGAGGTAAATGCTCAATTTTAAATGACTTAAAATGTAGGATAAAATGGCTGGAATATTATTTGCCCAATGTAAAGTTTTGACGATAAATTAAAAAAAAGCTGTTGAATTGCTGGATAAAATATAACGAAAATAGTTAAAGGATATACATTGACATTTGCAAATGCCACGTACAAATATTTTTGTACATAAAACTCGTTAACTCTATCCAGATAAAGTTAAAGATATATACGTCAGTAATTTAATTTCGCGTTACGTATAATAAACCTATAAGCATGCTTCGCTCGAACGGTTTCATCCTCCTTTTTCTTAGATTCTCTACATCTGGAAAAGTAAGCAAATATCTAGAGTACTATAGCGATCCTACTCGGTCTCTCATAATTTTATATATAATCACACATCACATATATAGTCCCGAGAATACGTGGCGGACGTCTGGCGCAAAAATTATACGACGCGGAAGAGCGTCGTTAATTTATACAAAGCCCCCTCGGGGCCTCGCGCGCGGAGTATAAGTATGCGCGCGGGGAAAATAAAAAAAAGCAATACGAGGGGGTAGCAATGCTACGCGCTATTAAGAAGAGGGGAGAAAGTCAAAGAAAGTGCGGGAAATGGAGCGAGAGAGAGAGAGAGAGAGAGAGAGAGAGAGAGAGAGAGAGAGAGAGAGAGAGTGGAGAGAAAAGGAGCGTCTTCGAGGTTGAATCCGGACTCAATGTGGCGCGCGCGCGCACCACCCCATCTTCTTCACAGTCGCTCGAATCGAATATCCTCCAGGAGTGAAAAAGAGAGGGATAGGGGTAGTGAACAAGTGTGGGGGAAAGACAGAGGGGAAAGAGAGGAAGAGAAATAGTTGAGACTCGAGAGCCACGCCACCGCTCGGCACAGCCGGAGTCGAGGAGGGTTGTGCAGGTTTCGTATTGATTCCGCGTTGGATGATTCATGGGCTCTCCTCCCTCTCTCCCTCTCTCTCTCCCTCTCTCTCTCCCTCTCTCTCCCCTCTCTCTCTCTCTCTCTCTCTGGCACAAACACACTCTCGCGATATTCCATATAAGCGACTCCGCGCGCGGGCGAAGGCCCGGCTTTCTGGCTTTCAAAGTAGCGCAGCCCCTATTATCTCCGAGGTTCGCCCCTAACTTTCATCTCGTTGTTATACATATATATGTTATGTATGTTACACAGATGTTCGCTGTTATATTTGAGCTTGCGTGGAGAATCGGTAGATTTTACACGATTTTAGAGGATTTGCGCTTAACAGGTTTTACGAAGGACAAGGCTAAAAATATAGAATTTACCAAAATTAAGAATTAATATTAGTCTGATTGCGCTTTACTTGATGGAACACTGAAAAATTTACTTTAAATCTTTTTAGCATTTGAAATATGCATTAAACGATGTTTTCTATATAATCACTTTATTCATACACTTTCATAGAAGCAAACACGCTTACATATAGTAATAGAAAAAATTTTTTTGACTAATGAATCTAACGAAAAGATACATGTATTAATACATGTATTAATTAATACACAATACAATAACACTCTAATTCGTTATAACTCGGATTCATATAACGCTGTAATTCTTTAGTTGAATTTCCCTTCAAGCATACTTGTTTTGCATAAGCGCAATGCTCCGATTTTGGTATAAAAGGAGCTGAATTCCTCCGTAGCACGAATGGTAAATTCCAGACCACCAGCTGCTCCCAATCCTCCCTAATGATTGGCAAGATAAGTTGTAGATATTCACGCTAAGGATATCGTTACAATCTCGCCGAATTTAGTCAAACGAGACAACGTTTTAAGTATCCGGACTCCTATTTCCATTCAGTTTGTCTTTAACTTTCAACTTTAAGCATTTTCTGCTTCTTCCGATTCTTTTTGTATTCCAGTATCTAATATAACCAGTCTATTGTAAAAGTAAGTACTTTTTTCTTTTGTTCTACCCAACCTTATCCTTCTTCAAATGTGAAGCATGAGATAAAGAAATCTTTCCCCAGGAAGATTTCTCCTTTGTCTTCCATTCTTAATATTTAATTACCTTTACATATTAACTCCATAGGTGCCATTTTTCTTTTTACTAAACTTGGTAAAATACAATTAATGCCAATAAGTAATTGTTTGACCGATCTATAATTACCGTGTACACAGTTAGTACGCGAAAGTCTAGTCTAAAAGGAGTAAAATAAGTGTTCGTGCCGTGAATTTTTTCGTCACATATTAAAAAACTAGAATTAGTAGAAAGCTGTAGTTTTCGTAAAGAAATCAAACTTAATATAAGAGTTGCTATTTATATTTTGAGCCTTCGCGTACCAAGTGTTTACAGGCGCCATTTGATGTGCCCAATTGAAAGTTTGGCCTTTTTAACCTTAAACTTCTTCAGAACATTTTGTCATTTAAGTATAACTTATGTTATCTACAGCGACTTGAAAATTTTCTGAAAAAAACACGTGAAAATTTTCGTGCGATAATTTTTTACAATTTTCAACATTATCAGGACAAGAGTGCATCGATCAACTTACTTCGACTTTTGGATATATAAGCCCCATCCTATGCTACGGTGAAACGCTGATATAATGAATTTAATTTTGGCTACAGTTTACTTCAGAACGAGTTCCGTGAAGGCCATCCAAAATCGGTTGCTGTGCCAGAAAACATGGATCCTGTGCGCGAACTGATAAAGCAAAATCATCATACGACATACCGTGAGATTGAAGCATTTTTGGGAATTACTATGACTAGCATCCATAAGTTATTGCATGGCCATTTAGATGTTAAAAAGATTTGTTCACGTTGGATCCTGCATAATTTGACAAAAGCTCAAAAAGATACTCGTGCCAATTTGTGCAAAGAAATGCTCAAGAAATACCATCGAGCTGCATCAAAATCTGTGTATAACATCTATACAGATGACGTATCTTGGATATATACGTATGAACCCGACACAAAATAGCGATCTATTGTATCAGTCTTCCAAAACGAGCCCAAGCAGACAAAACTGGTTGGTGCTTGAAGCACCTCGAAGATAATGATCGCCAGTTTTTTCGGAATAACTCGACATGTGGCTGTTAGAGAAACGTAGAACCGTGAATTCTGAATGGTAAATAATCATTTATTTTCTAGAAGTGTTTTGTGAAAGACCAAAAAACAGCCGGCAACGAAGGAATATTTTTCGTCACGATAATGCGAGCTCCACACATCGGCTCAAATAAACGATGTTTTGGGTCATCCGCCTTATAGTTCTAATTTGGCACTCAATGACTGCTTCTTATACCCGCACATCAAAAAGCATTGTCAATGTTTTTCGGCACCTAACGAAGCCGTTGATGTATTCAAAAACCATCTTTTGGAGGTATCTTAATCGGAGTGTAAAATGTGCTATGAAAATTGGTTCGAGCGCATGGAAAAGTGTATTGATCATCATAGAGAATACTTCGAAAGATAATAATTAAAAAAATAAAAAAAAGACATTTTCAATAATAAGTTACTGTCTTTTCATTATTAGGCTCAAAATATAAATACAACCTACGTATTTATTAAATTAAAGGTATCTTTCAAAGAATGATCAAACGACAAAAAGAATATTTGAAGTGAAATTTTGCTCACTTACTACAATAAGTTTTAAAAAGTATTAAGATATTCCTCTACATCTATCAACAAATATGGAAAATTTCTAAATATAGGGAATTTTAGTTTTTAATTCTAGTATTAATATAAACACTTTGTTTGTATTCTTTAGATGATAAAAGTATATACTAAAAATGTATTTAACGAAAAAAAATGATATGAAAAAAATGAATTCTGTTTTTAAACTGGCACTAAATCTAATAAAGAATGTTATATTTTATGTTTTGATGTCCTATAATATCATCTCACTATCAAATACATTAACATAATTTATTAAAATTTTTTTGAATAAGTTAAAATTACAAATATCGACTTTAATCATAAACTGATGAAAAACTGATAGTCGTTCGTGACTCATGAATGACTCATAGCAAATTGGAATAACAGAAGAAGACAGACCAGACACTGTCTATAGGCCTCCGTAAATCAAAAACAAACTTTATTACTATTTTGCTACAAATAAAGTTACGAATTAAGTGAAATGATAACCAAGTTTTCTTTAAATAATATTGGTTGGATTACTGCGAGTGCAATTGTCAGTACCTATAGAATAACAAATACAAATAATAAAATTAGTTTTAATTTTGAGTAAATAATCTAATTTAGATTTGAACCCCAAAACCACTTTTAAAATATTTTAATAAATTGCAGTATTTATATATATCATTGTGATAATTAAGAATTTTTGGGAAGCAAGTATGAAATTGCGAAAAATAGAATGAGCAAATAGAAAATCATTTAATGCCAGCAAAATGTATGTATTTACTGCTTGATTCTGCGAATGATCAATTTATGCATTAAACTAGTTTCAAAAACCAACAAGTTGAATGGTAACTTACTGTAATTGATAACATTGTAAGATCGTTGACATAAGCTATTGCTACCTTTGGAAACATATGTAGAAGGAAAATTTGTGTTTTCAAGGAAGCTCTCTAATTTATCTTTTCAAGAAGTCGGAAAAAATGCGTGCAGAATGGTCGAGCTATATAAAAATAATCTCAAAGAGAATTAGATATGTGAAATGCGCATTTGAAAGAATTTATAAAAAATTTCATTACTGATAAGGAGAATCAAAAAGGATTTAAAAACTATACACTTTGCAGCTAGAATATTTCAGATAATCATTAAAAAGTAGCTGCAAGCACTATTTATAAATATTTACTTAGTTTTGAAAATGTATATCTATTATTAACATGCACACTTAATTATACCATCGAATCATTCTATTCAAAGGAATATTTACTAAAAAATAGATGACGACCTTCTATGTTAAATGATCAGTTTAATATCCTTCGGAAATACACATTCTATCATGACTATAAAATTATTTTCATTCAGCAATATTATTAGAATAATATTTATTATAACGAATTTATAATTCAATAAGAAAGCAATAATGTATCATCAAAATTAGAATTCTATTTCAAAATTTTAAAAAAGTACAGAATTCTCATATGGACTTTCATCAAAATTTGCGTAGGGCTTCACTACAGATTAATGCGGTAATGCTATGGGAAGATAATCTTTTAAATAACTTAAACTTTTAAATCTTTTAAATAGCTCTATATCTAGTTTATTTACTTTTATTCTAAAACTATTAATTTATTTTAAACAAAACTCTATGAAATTACAAGTTACATTATAAGATTTAATTTAAGATGAAGAAAATTCTGTATGAAATCGTATATTTCATCACTGGTGCAGAAGTTGATGAGTAACCGCGTTAGACAGTTTTCACCCTTGCGAAGTGAGACAAGTAATTCTCATGAGTTAAATAATTACTTTGCGTATCAGTGTTGAATAATAATAATAATAATAATAATAAATAATATTACAACAACCGAAAAATAACGTTACTATTGTGATTGTGAGATCGCAATGATGTAACTATGTATAGTTGCACGTCCGTTAAGTAGATATGTGTCAGATTTGGTGAGACTGTTCGTAGCCCTTTATTTCAATTTTGATAGTATTTCTTGAAATTATCAAGAAATGCATGAAAAAAATTTTTTGTTCAATTTGATATGCTAGAAATGATGATTATGTAAATATTAACATAGCCGTAACATTGTATAAGTTTGGAAACGCATTATAGCTATATGGATAAAAATTTTATTTTGAGAATATGCAAGTCCTTTTCTAATCAAATGAATATAAAATACAATATTTTTCAACTATAAGCTTTTATTTAGTAAATTTTCTTTCAAAGAGCTAATTAAGGAAGAACAATATAGTGTTGTTTCTATCTTGACACCGCCTTATGTGCCAACTCTTTTAGTTTAAATACAAGTAAGAAAACATCATAAAAAGAAATGAATTATTGATTTATTTATTTATTTATTATATATTATACGGACTAGATAAACCATACTTTCGACATAATTGGAAAACGAACAGCCTCGACTTGACAAGTAATATTCACTAATGAATGGTAGTAATTAAACCGACGCTTTTACCACCCGAGGCACTTATTGTTATTTTAAAAACACTACAAAAAATTCGTAAATTAGAATTCTAAAGTTTCTTATATGTTTAGAAGTTTTATAAATTTGTATTCTTTTATATTCTGGATCTAACATTCACATGGATTGACAGAATTGCCACCCAAATTAAGCTTCTCTCCGTTTCTCTTTCGGGTTATGGTCCGGAGCTTTCAGAGCGAAGTATATATATTGGTCGGCGACCGGGCGACGCAACGGTATTATTTAGCCGGCGAGCCGGACATTTCCTCCATGCCGAGCATGCTGGACGAATGTATAATGTAGGGACTTGCGTGTTTTGTAAGCGCGGTGTGTGTGTGTGTGTGTGTGTGTGTGTGTGTGTGTGTGTGTGAGGGGGTTTGCAATGCACGGAATGTTTTTTGCGATGAGAAATGAATTGTATATATAAGAGAATGGTTCAGTTCGTCAACGCATATATTTTCATATTATGAATTTGACGCGTGAATTAAATGAATGATAGCCTAATGTTAAGTGTATTTCTGTAAACTTTCCAAGAAAAAACAAAGAAGTGGCGTTGAACACACAAACGAACACACGCACACATACAGCCACACACGTACGCACACATGCGCACAATATGAACTATTTCAATCAACACAGCAGATTATCTTCGTTGGTAAAAAATTATTGATGCAAAATGTTTTGAAGACTGTGTAGCTCATCTTTACTACTGATGATAATTTTGATCTAATGAAAATTAATAATAATTTTGAGCTTAAACAAAAATCAACTTTCACGCTCACGGCAAGATGGCTCTATGTTTTGTTAATATAGAAATCTCTATTTTTGACTTTAGATTCTGAAAAAGGAAAAATTTTATGTAATAAAAATTCTACGTTCGGAAATGCATAGTTTATATAGTTCAGTTGTAATTCAAGTTGTATATGTTACAACTAATATGCAGGCCTAATTTTAATTGACAAGAAGAAAAGTATTATGTGTTCATTAAAGTAGATTCATGGATGTTCATTCATACACAGCACCGTTTTTTACGTAAAAATTTTTATGTTTTCCAAATTGTAAGTGAAAAATAAGGGTTCCTATTTAAACAAAATGTAGCTGATATTAAAATGACGGTGAAAAGAATCATTTTCTCTCAAGGTCAAGGTATTAATAAATTCAGGCGACTCTTATTATCGTGAACAACTTATGTGTAAACTATTTTTTTATATTTGGTTTATCAACAAATATTCTGGCGCATCCATAAAAATAACCCATCCTTTATTCTATATACAGAAAATTTTTATTACGATTCAAATTTTAAGATATGCCAAAAAATTCTGCAAATGTTCTAAAAATGATGTTGTCAGTATATAGGATGTTCTATTTGACAAATGTGTAAAATCGTGCATATTTAGTTAGCAGGGGCTAAATGATGGTAACTTTAACTATGACCTTTAGATCGAGGATGGAGATCATTCAATAGTCAATTTGATTTATTGAAATGGGAATTTCTACCTTAATCTTTGCAAATGGAAAGAGCAAAAAATTTGACGTTTAGACATGAACTTGACATCCAGTTTATAATCAAGTTACACTACAAACAGTTGACACCTCTGAATCATACAAAATTATTTTATGTTTTCATCTAGTTTTCAAAGTTTTTCATGGATGCTTTTAAAATTGTTTTTGTTCTTTCCATTTAATTTGACGTCAAAAGATGTTCTCCTTTGAAAAACTTGAATTGGCATTCAGATGACTTCATACTTGACCTCTCTTTCATAAGTTTTGTATATAAATTTTTTTCACTTCGCCCACTTTTCGAGACATTCGTGTAAATTCTTTACACTGTAACGTCCTCTATATATAATAATTCATTTATTAAAAAATGAACAGTATATATTTTAAGAAAACCTAAAAATTATTTTATATTCCTTTTCAAACCAATCTTAGACTTTAAAAAAAATTATTGCGAGTTCGATTCAAATATTGTTAATTCAAAAGCCCTATCTTTCGCTTTATGCTAAAAACATAAATATTACACGGAAAAAGTTTATTAAAAAAAGAAAATTCAGTTTTTAAGCCTTCTTTTATTTGCGCACTGAAAGCCCTTAAATACTGCACACCCTAATTTAGTCGAAAGTAAACTTTTATCCTGCGCTATAATACTCTACCAGACTTTGAACAGTTATATATATATATATATATATATATATATATATATATAGATATATATATATATATATATATATAATGTACCTTTTTCAATACGCCTTGGGAATTATCGTTTGCGTGTGCGCGAATATTATATACGCTTCCAAGAAACGGCCACACTTGCGTTCGCCTCCCCCTTTTTATTCTACTCGGCCAGTTTACGGGAAAGTTTTGTTAGCTCAGCCAGGGTATACGTCGCTATATATATATATATATATATATATATATATATATATATATATATATATATGTATAAGGGAGGGTCGAGGGAAAGTCAATCGGACTATTATTTTTTATAATACTTATACACTATGGACTATAATAATCGGAGAGCATAGAACGAGAGCGAAAAACTTATTAAATTAATTTGCACACATAGGTATTGAAAAAACAATTTAATATATTTAGTTAAAAGCTTAGCATTTAAAGCTGTTGACCCGCAGAGCAGTAATATTTTAATCGTTGTAGTACTTACCAAGACTGCTTTATTTTTCAAAATCACCGAATCTTTCTTTAACATTACATTTCTTTTGGTATAGAGGATTGTGAAGTTGATATCATTCTTTTTATAAAAATAAGTATATAAATACTTCATTTATTTTTTCATCTGTTATCATCACCGCATCATTACTAACAGCAGGGATTCACGTCAGTCTAAGAGTACAAATTTAAGAAAAACATGAAGTAGCACTTTAATTCTATAACATTGAATCATCAGTTACTTTTTATTTTTTGTATATCAATTTATATATGGATATATATTATATACATACATAAATATATACGTAAACATACTTTTGAGAAATGATGAAATTCTTTAAGTCTCCTATACAATTTCTTTATTTTTTATATTCTGATAAGATACTCTCATACTATTGTTCACGCATGGAGAAGTTCATGTATTAATTCAAGAAGCGTTTATTTACTCACCAATTCCCAAAAAGGGAAAACTTTCTTACGCAGATTGTAGAGAATTCTTCATATAATATTGGGTGTACAGCTACGTTTCCAACGCTTGTCAAAAGATGGCGCGATTGTTGGCTCCCGCAGATAAATGTCGGACCTTGTATGTTATCTTTGTAGGTCGTGTATCTGTCAACAGCATTGCAGCATTATATTTAAGTGTTTCTTTCGGGGACATTTATTTTAACGAGTAAAATCATGGCAAGTTTCCATCCAAATAAATGTCATTTGCAGGAAAAGCTGCTTCTATTTTTTAATATGGGAAAAAGTGCGGCTGAGGCCCATCGTTTGCTTTCGAAAACTTATGGGGCATATGTATTGGCAAATCGACATACTGCGATTAAAGACAAGGAAGCTGAAAAGTTTTAAAGATGAGGAATCAGACGCTTTACTGAATGAGAAGAACTTGCTGCATCATAGGATTTCACACAACAAGCGGTTTCCCTGTGTCTAAAATCATTGGGATTCATTCATAAGTTTATAAAATGGGTTCTATTCGAATTGAAGCCGAGAGACGTTAAACGACAAACCATTAAAGAATTATTGTATCGAATCCAACTTATTCGTTTCAAGCCGGTATTACAGGAACAATGGCCAGAATATGATACCAGTCATAATCGGTCCCTCATTTTTCATCACGATAACGCTCGGCCACATGTTGTGGCTTAGGTCGAAAACTATATAGAGAATAGTGGATGGAAAATTCTGCCTCACCTGCCTTACAGTCCAAACTGGGCATCATCTGACTACCACTTGTTTCGATTAATTTAGAACGCTCTTACGCGAATAAGCTTCAGTTCAATAGAGGAAATTGAAAATTGGTTCGATATGTTCTTGGGCTCGAAAGATGAGAATTTGTTTTGGTCGGGAATTCATAAATTGCCAGAAAGATGGGAACAAATTATAGCTTTCGATGGAAGATACTTTGAATAAAGTATATGTAACCATGTTTTCATAATCAAACCTCACATTTTGGAAAAAACACTGAAGATTTACTTGTACACCCAATACATCACAGAAAAGGGTGTAATTAATTATAAAAGCATGCAAACAAAATTTTCTATATCATTGAAAAAAAAGCTTCGTCGGATTATCTGCTTTCAAGGAATCGCTGGAAGCTTAAAAAATATATTTTTATTTTGTGTTTGGAGATTACTTTGTTTTTCCGCATTTATGTATTATATTATATACTATCTTCGGTCTAGTCTTAAAAGTTGAAATAACCTGCACTTTTACTGTCAGGCATAATATTTTTATAGATAATGCAAAAGGTTTAAGTTGTATTTATGATTATATTTCCATAAAAGTCTACTATAAATTCTGTGCTTTTTTTGAAAAATCTTTTTTATTTATATAATGTTTTTAAATTTCAACTCTACATTACAAGTTTAGTCAAAATGTAAAATCATTCTAAAATTGCATCTAAGATTTGACATCGTTTTATAATATTTCAAGTTTCTTCTTTTGTTTTTTGTCAGCAACCGATAAATTTCAGACGTTCAGCTTGAATTATTTCGATGCATCTTGTATACTTAGTTTGGTATTCTTAGTGACAGAAGGAGAGACGAAGACTTCGATATAGCCAAGCCACAGAATTAATATTTGAGATTTTTATCAAGTGATGCGCATGCATCAAATCATATAGAAAAGCAATACGTTATGGAATAATTAATTTAAACTTTTATAGAAACCATAATTTAAAGATAGCAATGAGTTTTTTATTTGAAACGATATTCTTTATTTTTCTACTATAGGCAAGTATTAAAGTTTATATAAAATTATTATGAAATTTATATAAAAATTTATATAAATTTTCGAAAATCATGAAGAATTTCTCTAAGCAGTTTAAAGAATCGGTTCCATAATTATCGTGTCGATTGGTTTCTAACAGAAATTTTTATTTTGAACAGAGATTTATATTGATATTACCTATAGTACATAAATTGTCAAAAAATATTACGATAAATTTTTAACACAAGCAATGCATATAGTTAAAGAATATGTTTCAAAGTATAAAATATATTGGTTTTCAAAAATAACTATATGAAAATGATCTTAACTGATTTTCCCAAGATAACCAATACTTATAACTATATGAAGATAATTATCTAAAGATTTGTGAGCGTATATAACAACCGGAATTTACAACTATTAAGTGTATCCAATACGTATAAAGTTGGATTTAATTATAGATTAAATTGCAATGGTTATGGGATTAAAGCGCGTCGTGCATAAAAGCAATCGTAAAAAAGGGCTTCGTGACGAGGAAAACCATTCGCGAATAATATGACGCAGAGGAAAATACAGGGGGGCACACGGTTACAAATAAGAGCCGGCTCGATATAGCACTATATATATATATATATATATATATATATATATATATATATATATCCGCGGGCATTTGCCACAACGACGAGGACGACGACAATAATAATTACGTTAGGGAAGTGAGTCACGTATACGAGTGCGCCCGACAACCGACCGAGAAAAAGAATGCGTGAGAGAACCTCTCGGGCGACGAAATCGAAACTTATATATATATATATATATATATATATATATATATATATATATATATATAGAGAGAGAGAGAGAGAGAGAGAGAGAGAGAGAGAGATAACACCTCTCGTATATATGTATAAGTAAATAAAGCGGCGGCCCCGTTAAAAAAGGGGTGAATCCCAAAGCGACTTTTCACGTTTCTGGGTAATTTCAAACTTTTCAGACTCTTCAACCCCGAACATCGGATATTTTAAGGTGGTTATCAACAGGATGTCTTTATATAAGATCTGTGGAACCTTTGATTTATGAATATGTTAGAAACCCAATTAAAAAAAGACATTTCTTTTTCTTAATAAATTATATAAAGGACGATATTAAGATATAAATATTTTTTACATCTTATGGGTGTGTGTGTGTGTGTGTGTGTGTGTGTGTGTGTGTGTGTGTGTGTGTATTTTTAACGAAATATACCATATTTTTAATTGATTATAAATAGTGGTCATGTACAGTCAATATACTGATGATCCTAGATATTTATTCTCCATATGGTGACCATTCGCTTAATTCAATAACCGACTTACCGACTTTTCAGCGGTCGAATATACTTTGGATATCAGTAAGTTTTTTGCATTAGCTCAAATTTTATATATTTTTCGACATCCACAAATAGTTGGAAAATATAGTCGCCTCTTTTAGGGGAAAAAGATATTTCAAATCACTATTAAAAATTAGATGGCTTGTCCGAAATTAACCAACGATGGCTGTTAATGATAGATATGAGAACAACAAAAAGAGACGTGTGATCGAAATAAATTTCTCTATCGTGAAGCCATCCATGTGTTGGATATTATATAATATTCATTGCCGTTTTTTTATAAAAACTATATTTTTTACCCAGAATGATTCGAGGGATTCCTCTCAGGTCTTCGCTCTAGGTATGCGTCTATAGAGCTCAAATATTTTTGAGACGACATTGTATGGTATATAAATGACAATTATTTGCAATACTTATAATTTATATTACAGTTAAAGATTTTTGCTAGTATTAGGTATATAACTTATTTCAGGTATAATGTAAAATAAACTTTAAGAAATATTTACAAGAAATGATTTTTAATGGAAGAAACTCAGAATACATAAGAGCCTTATATCAACTTTTTTTTTTATTGAGCTTACCCAAGCCTATAAAAAGACTTATACAGCTTATATCAAGTGAATGATATTAATAAACTATATTTTAAGAAAAAATAGATAGAACTTTTACAGCTTTATTTTCACTAATTGTATAATAATGATCCCAATTTTTTTATGTTTTGTAAATCATCGTAAAAACCGAATCGACTTACTCTGAGAAATGTTTGCGTATAACCATTTGATCGTTGTTTTCAATTGCCATTGTTTGGCTTTATATTTTTTCTTGAGGCTCTGGTTTACGGATTCGTAATTTCCTCTTTACTGTTACTCATTATTACAGTTACAAAATTGACATTTAGTTACTCTTTCTCCGCTTCCACTAGAATATTTCAGTATTTTTTTAGTAATTAAAAATTTTTTTAGTTATAAATATCGATCTGATGGCATGTTAAATTGATATCCTTAATTTTATCTGCTTTCTGAAGCCGATCTATAATTTCTTATAAATTTGAGCAATAACGTTGTGTGAAAGTGGATATTAATTATATCTGAGCTTTGTAACTGGAAATTTTATTGCGTGAATAATAACAGGACATATTCAAAAAATCGAGTAAAAAATGAACCGATCATGTCTATGAATCCTACAACCATAGCCGATTTAAAGTGGCGGGGTTGTCTGTGAATGAAAAAATGATGGGAATGTATAGTACAAATTCTTTAATTCGATAATTTTTTTTATTATATATTTCATTCGTTATATCGAATTCGGTAATAAACAGCTTTCGCATGAAGCTTACGTGACGTGTTTTTTCCTGTTTCGTTAGCTTTCTTGACAATGATACTGCTTATAGAAAAGAATTTCAATGCTAGATAGTATCAACCGGAAATATTCCCAGTATGCCACAGTAAGCTCCCTGCTTTTTAGAAGGACGAACTCCACTAATACTCCATCAAAACTTGAAATCTTTCATAAACTTCTTCGTATTAAAGCAGATAACATTTTTTCGAGCGATGAAAGAAACGAACGATTGAGAACTGAAGAAAACTTCTAATACAAACATTTTTGGAAGGAGATAATTCAATACTAACCTATACGTTCCACATGGAATATAGAACGTAATATTTAATGTGCCTCAAAATTTGCTTCCACGCGCTTGCATCCGGTGTTACTATAAGATTTCTGTAATTTATTAAATTGTTTTTATTTCCTTGTTATTCGTAGGCTATTTGTATTGTAATAAACTTTAGTCAAAACTATGCATAAAACGTGTAAGTTTAAAGCTTTTTAGGGTTAAGAGCTATTTAGTATTGCAGAATAATATAAAGTATATAACTTACATTTATATTAATATATATACATACACTATTTGATATGATATATATACACGATTGCTACTTTATACTCTACTATTGCTTTAGAAAGGTGCCGACTACTCTTTTATATACTAATTGAGTACGAAATGCTCTACTTTTTATAAATAAGAATATTATTTATGTATACATTAAAGTATTGCAAATTGTATCAAATCATGCTATTGATATTCATTTACAATATTCAAACATTTTTTTACAAGTTTCAAAGCGTTTTTTTTACGCATTGTGGTAATTCTGATTAGACGTAAAGAAAGAGCATTATATATTGACGAACGAGTTTAACAATTTAATGTTTGCAAATAATATTTTTTGGAACAGTGTATTTTAGCTTGTTCGGTTTGACTTCGACAGTCTCTTTACTCAGTACTATTACAGTTCTTAGACTTTCTTCACAAACAGTAGATACACCAAAAAAATTAATATTTATCCAAAATCTAGTCGAGCATAGAAAGTATTTCCGTTGAATTATCATTATACTACCAATATATGATGCATCGATCTCCGACGCCAGACATAATCTGTACGGGAAAAGTTAAATGCCATTCGTACCTGATCATATTTCTTATTTGAGCGAGGTTCTTATTTTCTGCAAAAGTTGCTCGATCGATCGATTTATCGCGCTCAAATTTTTGAGTGACTATAAAACTCATTCGCTCGTGTGCATATATATATATATATATATATATATATATATATATATATATATATATACACACACCTGCCCTGCATATATATATATCTACATCGACAAAGCCCGAGCTGTCGAGCTCATTATTTTTAGAGTATATCTTAGACACGGTCGTCGTGCAGCAGCTGTCGACCAGCCTGCCTTGCAGCGAAAAAGTCTGCAGATATAGGGCGACCCGCGCGCGTGCGTGTCGCGCGCCACGCCGAATATTTGCAGGGGTAGGCGAGGCCCGGATCGTCGTATATATATGCCAAAGTCTTTTTTTCCCTAACGTTTTTTTTTCTTTTTCTTGTATAGAGGGTGTGTATAGACCAAAAGACACGGCCTATGCGATTCCGTTCTGCTTCGAGGACTTCCTTGCTAATTTTAGTTGAGAGCTTTCATTTAATTTTTAACAGGGCCTCTTGGAATAAATCAATCAGCAACATCGATTATTTGTTCGACAATAATATTGTCGAGTAATTTATAAAAATTATGTTTGAATACAGACAAAGCACAAAGCATGGTGTGTGAAAAATTCATTATTTTAACAGCAGATATGTTAAATACTTGTATCAAAATAAAACACATTTTAATCATTTATATTTTATTTATATTTATATATTAAATAATTATAAAAAATTGAGATTATGCTTATTTTAAAAATTAATACAATGAACAAATTATAATTTTAATCATTTTTACTGTCATAATAAATTGCATTTATAGACTTTCCCAAAACCTGATGCTGTTAAGTCACAGCAAAGTTTCCGGAAAGCATATGAAGTATGCTAAAGAGATCTATTTCAGGTATCAGAAGGCTTTGTTTTATTGATATACATATTCGAGTAACATTTTGTTTACTATAAGGTAAGGCTGTCTTACAAATATGCACCACGTTTTTTCCCTATACGGGAACTAAGTTCAATTATTTTTCAATTCCTCAAAATAGGTTTCTCAATCCCGTAGTATGGTACGGCCAAAAAATGATCAGACAACAATTAAAAAATAAAAAATAAACTAATATGAATTTCGGATAAAATGAATCAAATAAATTATAATTTGAATCTAATACAGATTTAAAAAACTTATAAATATTTTAATTAAAAAGGTGCAGTGAGATGGATTCGATAAAATCATTTTAAATTATAAGAAAAACGAAGTTTTCAAAAATGTGAAATAGAATATATTATTGACTTAACTTCTATTTCCTAAGCTAATCTTAAAAGATGCTTTCATAAAACTTAGTATTGGACAGATGAATTTATCAGAATTTATATTACGATTATTATAATGATTTTAATAATTTGTTTTAATTTTTAGTCACTATCTTTATTAGTCATTGCTTTAATTTACAATCGTATTAACATCAGCCTACTTTGTCCCATTATAAACAATTTTTTAATTATTTTGAAATAATATATTTAATATTATTATTGGTATTATGATTGAAAGATAAGACAACAAAGATATTTCTTATAAAATAAAAAAAAACAACATGTTTTTTTACAAACATATCATGGCTACAATACAAGCACACAACTGCTCATGATTGACAAACATTGTTATTATAAAATGAATATGTAGCCAAATTAATATATGTGTGAAAATAAATATAGTAAATAGTGTAAATATTTCAATAAGACTATAAATCATACATTATAGTCACTCAAAATTATAATTACATAATTAATTACATAATTTTGTTTTATAATTGTAAAACAAAATTATAAAAAATTATAAAATTATAAATATACATTACAGTTGTTGAACCAAGGTAAAGAATTATATACAAAATATTGTACTAGATATTGTAATTCATGAAAATATTGATATGATCATTCAATATGGATTCCTTTAAACGTAAATTCAAGAATATCAAAATAATCACTGCACTATTGTTATGGTTGTTGACATAACTGTAAAGTTTCAACACCGTTGATCGAATTTTAACCATTAATGTGAATGGAGATATAAAACAGAAATTCTAATATTTCAATACGTTCATGGGTAAATTTTGAAACTTGAAAGATGGTGACACAATCGTGTAAATATGGAATTTGTTCTCTCCATACGGGTAGATCAATATAAGGAATGGAGCTAAAATCTTTCCACGTAAAATCTTAACATAATTAAAAATATGTATTGTGAAAATATTAAGTGATAGATCATAGAATTAGTCTGCATATTGTGAGCTATCGGTCACCGTTTCTATATTAAAGCTAGATTTTTTTTAAAATGAACTTAGTGGTCATGTATTAGGTTAAAAATTAATAAATTAACTTGAGATCAAAACTAAAATTAAAATTGTACTTATGTCGGCGGTTCTGAATTAAATCAATAAATATTTTTATTGGTTTTACAGTCTTTATAATAAAGTAGCATCCCCCGTCTCGGCTTCGCCCGAGATAATAATTTAACCGATTTCAGAAATAATTCAATAATATATAAGTAAAAAGTACTCTATAGATAAAAAATCTATGTTTCTATAAATAATTGACCGTAATTTACCCATCGTCGCATCTGTATAAAAAGCTGTTTGAATGTAGCGTGCACTTCGAAAATATGATATTTTGCCGACCATTTTATACAATATATATATATATATATATATATATATATATATATATATATATATATATGCATATTAAATACGGCTTCAATGGAGAAAATTGTACTTTCGAGTTCGAGCGGTAGAAAAAGATGTCAAAGTGTCTCGAGACGATGTTTACAGAAAACATCATGTTAGGACTATAGCAAATGTCTCGGACGACTATTATAGAGAGTTTTGTGTTAGGGAGGTAGAATACAATGTTTAGTTATCCCGGGACGACTTTTACTGGGAGTGTGCGCGTTCGAATGATAGAATACGAATCTCTTCATAGAAGTCATAATGACATACCTGGACATCGTTTCCCACCAAGTATACATGACACTCCCCGTAGAAGTCGTTCCAAAACACCTGGAAATCGCATTCTATCATCCAAACACAAAGCTCCCCATAGAAGTTGACCCGATATATCTGAACTTCGTTTCCTATCAACTAAACACGATACTCCCAGTAGAAGTCGTCCCGAGAAAGCTAGCATCGCTTCCTAAGGACTAAACACAATACTCCCCATAGAAGTCGTTCGGAAAGACCTAGATATCGTATTTTATCGTCCCAACACGGATCTTCCCATAGAAGTTGATTTCTCCATACCTGTACGTCGTTTTATATCAACTAAATACAATATTCTCCGTGGAAATCGCCCAGACACCTGGACATTGCATTCTTTCATCCGAACACACAACTGCCTATGGAAATCGTTTTGAGGCAACGGGATATTGTAATTCATCGCCGTACACGTCAATACAATATTTCTCAGTAGAAACCGTATTTAAAATGTGTATATATAATATGTACAATATAATATACATACAATATAATATTACATATTTCGTATATTTTCGTTTTTTCAATTAAATACAGTGAATACTTTCGCAGTGATGCCAACTGTAATTCAAGCAAAATGTTGGTATGCGAATAACATATGTTTTAAGCAGACGATGGATATTTCCTTTTCATGGAGAAGTGACGATATATTATATATATAGTTTCGAGGTTGTTGGTAAAAGAACCCTATTGTGCAAACATTTCTTTTTTCAAACTAAAAAAAACAGTCTCTTGTCACAAATCTGAAGTTAATATAATGTATAAAAACAAATATATAATTTGTTGTCACAAACTATATTCAGTATTATTTGGCACACAAAACCATTTTATAAGCGAATGAGAAAGAAAGACAGAGAGCCGAAGAGAGATAGATAGATAGAGAGAGAGAGAGAGAGAGAGAGAGAGAGAGAGAGAGAGAGAGAGAGAGAGAGAGAGAGAGAGAGAGAGAGAGAGTGAGAGAGACATTATAGAGAGAATTAGACAAATTTAGAGAAGTATTGTATAAACGAAATACATACAGAGGAAATTCGAGTAATTATAATCATTCTGAAGCCAATAGGAAAATTAATATTAATTAGAGAGATTAACTTAGAGAGAGATACACGCCGTAGTTTAGAGGACAGTCGTAATGAGGCATACTCGATATTATTGATTCCGATCCGATGCGATCCGATCCCGATGATATTCGGGATTTAAAACGCCACCTAGTAGCCGCTGGTGAAACTGTCAAAACCATTATTTTAATTTATTGATGAAAGTAAAATGATTTTCAATAAAAAACATAGCCTATGTCCTTCCCAAGATAATATGAAATCTATATGTCAAATTTCAGAACAATCGGTTCAGTAGTTTTTTCGGTTATCGTGTACAAACAAAAACACGCTTTGTCTTTATAAATTAGTATGATATGATATGATGATATGATATGATATTATATTATATTATATTATATGATATAATATGATATCATATCATATCATAGCATATGATATATTAACTAAAATAATGACAGTCAGACTGTCCTTGTTTATATTCACTCGCGAAGAATCAGAAATAGAACTTATTACTACAATAAATTATATCAGAAAATTAAAAATGAAAATAAAATTAATAATAAAATAAAAATAAAATAATAAATAAAATAAAAATAATACAAACAATATTCTATTTTAGTAAAGGACAACCGGACTGCCCCCACCACCTTAAATTTAGATTCACCTTTGGTGTCCGACGTGTCGAACCGCTACGGTTCATCCTCAGGAACTAAACTGGACTAAACTAACTAACTGAACTAAACTAACTGAACGTCGGACGCCAAAGGTGAATCTAAATTTAAGGTGGTGGGGGCAGTCAAGTTGTCCTTTACTAACATAAATATTGTTTTTATTATTTTTATTTTATTTATTATTTTATTTTTTATTTTTATTTTATTATTAATTTCATTTTAATTTTTAATTTTTAATATAATTTATTGTAGTAATAATTTCTATTTCAGATTCTTCGGGGATGAATATAGACAAGGACAGTCTGACTGTCATTATTTTAGTTAATAGATTACACTATAAAGACTGTAAGACCGATAAAAATATTTATTGATTGAATTGAAATAATTGCAGATCCATACTTTTTCGATAAAAAAATTCCTCCAAATCGAACGACTAAAGTTTCGAAATGATTGCGGAGAATATAAAAGTTAAAAAAAGAGTATTGATAATAAATTTCCTCCGTCTTAGAAGCTGTATTAACAGCTTAACTATTTTAATATGTAATCCCCATAGTTTTTAAAATCTCTACGAATATATGAAATAGCCACAGCCGCGGACCATGCTGGAATTTATGGAATAATATTGTCGTACAATGAAGCATTTCTTTCAGGCGGACAATTCGAAAACCAGCCGAATTTTTCACGCCAAAGTCGCCAAAACTACCTCGGCCGTGTCTCGTTCGCATATAGAGGCGCCATCACCGCAGCATCCAGGATAAAGGGTTGCTATTTTTATATATGCTTCCCGCGCTCTTCAGTTCTCGCCCTCCGCGCTTTCCTCCCCTTTTTCTTAATCATTTCCATATTCGAAAATAGAGAGTGGCGCACAGCGCCCCGTCTCTGCTTCCTCCTCTGCGCGCGCTTGGGCGACCGCCTCCCCGAGCGTCGCAACCGTCAACAAAGGCTCACGGTGTGTGTGTGTGTGTGTGTGTGTGTGTGTGTGTGTGTGTGTTGGCAAGACTTTTATTTTCAGAACGCACGAGCTACGATGACGACGACGACGACGACCGTGAAACCTGCGAAATCCGTTGCGGGCACGCGCGGCCGCGCGAAGACGACTTTAAACTCTTTTGCGCGACGACGCGAGCACGTATATATTTGCGGGCTGTCGTTATTCGGGCCTAATGTTATGTGGACAGCGCTGGTAAATATCCGTTTCACTCTGTATAATTTGTAGGGCTTCACGCGACCGCTGGAATTTTCGTACCTTCGCGCCTCGACCAGGGCTGTTATGCTGCATTTTTTTTTTTTTTTTTTTTTTTTTTTTTTTAATTAATTTTCTATGGAATATATATATATATATATATATATATATATATATATATATATATATATATCATATCATATCATATCGTATCATATCATATCATAACATAACATTATGTTTAATCTAACTTATAAAGCGTGCTTTATTTGTTCACCATAAACAAAACAACTACCGATTAATCTGACATTCGAAATATAGATTCTATATTATCTTCGGAAGGACATGGACTATGTTTTTATTGAAAATAATTTTATTTATTTATTTATTTTTTTTATTAAAAGCTTTAGTGAGGCCTTTCATGCCTAACTAGCTTTACAAAGAATTCGAATGATAATTATATATATATATATATATATATATATATATATATATATATATATATATATATATAGGTGAATATAGTAATAGTAAAATAATAAAGTTACAAATATCACATTTCTGTACACAATAACCTCGAACATGATATACAAAGTTATACATTTAGCTTACAGTTTTTTAAGAAATTAAATATTATTTTGCACGCTTTTACATCGGGTTCGCTAATAAATATTTCAATACAGAGTGGATAACATACAGATCCAGGTAGTAGTTCTTTTAGTTTTTTTAACATAATTTTTCTTTGAGAGTCATATATCTGACATTGCCAAATAATATGGTTGAATTCTTCTGTGTCACTACCACATTTACATTTAGGATCGTCGATTATGTTTTTGCGGTATAATGATGCTACGAGATTATAGTGATTGGATCTACAGCGATTTATAGTAGTTATAAAGGCTCTATCTAAATTTGCCCTTACCTATTCATGCCAAACTCGGTCTTTGCTCGAAAAGTAATTTTCGAATTAAATTTTTCCTTTAAATTCGGCTTGTTTTTTGCCTCCTGCCGCATTTCACGAGGGCGTTTTCTTTGAAAAAGTGAGTAAAATCCGCGAATGGTAGCTCATTGATTTCACATATGGTGGCATTAGTAGCATTTTTGGCGAGAGTATTGGCTTGCTTGTTTCCTCCGATACCAATATGTGCGGGGATCCAATGAAATTTTACCGACGTTTGACACAATATTGAAAGAATGAAGTTGTATTTTCTTTTAATTTCTAATACGAATGGAGTAATATTAAATTTTAATTTAACCCTTTGTAATGATAAGAGTGCACTGAGCGAATCAGAGAAAACGAGTAAGTCAAATCCTGGATTTTTTATAATAATTTCAAGAGCATTATATAGGGCAATGCATTCTGCCGTGAATATAGAAGCATGGCCATCAATGCTTGTAGCACTTTCGATATTAAATCTGGGAGAGTAGCATTCTGAGCCGGCACAATTGTTATTAATTCCTTTACTCCCATCAGTATATATCGCTATAGCGTTATATTCTTTTAAAAAACTATTAAATGTGCAGATGGCCTGTAAAGGATTTGTACGGCTTAGAGTTTTACCCAATTCTATATGTACGGGAATAGATGTAAATAACGTCTCGAATTCGGAATTGTATAAATTAGAGCCTTTAGAACTAATTATTGCTTTTTTGAGATTCAAGACACTTTTAATACAATTTAGCAGAGTATTCTTATCGTTATTAGCAAATTTCTCTGCTGCACTACAGTAACTTCAGATGTATTTAAGTGAGAAGGAGCTAAGGTCTGAGTTAGCTTTAATAAGAGAATTTTGTAGTAAAGATTGACTGCGGAGCTGTATTGAGGGCAATTTTGATTCAGCTAATAATATATTCGTGGGCGCAGTTACTCTATAACTATATGCAGCGCGAGTGGCTGCGTATTGAATTCTTGTTAAATTAATAAAGTTAAAATTAATCAAGTTTGTTAAATTTGCGCCTCCTGTGCGATAGGTGTATAAAGGATGCATAGTCCAAGTAAAAACAATTCGCTATTGTCAATATCACTTTTTAGGTGTTCTCGATTCAAGTCTGTAATACGATAATTCCAACAGTGATTATGGGCATTAATGTCACCTAGCACTAGATAATTTTTTCTATTGTTAGTATTGCTAATTATAGATGTCCAATCTTTTTGAGAAAGAGTGAAGACGGGAGTTCTGTAGCAAGCTATAAAATATCGAAAGGCGGAGAATATTGTTTATTTTAATACCATATATTTCAATAGATATATTTGGAGTTTTGATATTGCTCATTTCGACGAATGCTAGATTTTTGCGTATTAAAAACAGAATACCTTCTCCGCTTGTATGTACTCTATTTTTACGGAAAGTTAGAAAACCGGGAATAATAATATTTATATCGGGCCTTAGCCAAGATTCAATGCAAATTTTAATGTCTGTTTCATCTGAAAGTAGTTCAATATCAGATACGCGCTGTGGGATGATTCTTACATTCTAAAACAAAACTCTTAATGTATTAGGTGCAGAATTATATATTGTAGCCATTATGTTTCCGAAAATTTATTACGCTCTGTCATCTTCGGTATTGCTGGATTCCACGCTGTAGGACACTTCTGTTGTTGTGTACAGTTCCTTTCCATATGATTGATTTCTCAGCTTTGAAACGAGTCTTCCTATACGACTTTTCAGCTTTCTCTCCGTAATATGCGGTATAACTTCAAAAGCATCTTAACTTCATATAACTTCAAAAGCATATTAATTATCGCACTTGAATCCTGAGTATAGCTGTGAGAAATTTCTAGAATGTTCTTGTTGCCATACGTTTTGAATAGAAGTTCACTTAAACGGTCAAAATTGAGTGGAAAATTATTTGGTTTTTCCATTATGAATATTTTTGCCTTTTCTAATTGAGCTTCCACTTCGGACATAAATATTATTGTTTCTTTTTCTTCGTTTTTAGTTTTTCTATTATTTTTTTTATTGGGCTGTGCAAATTGAGAAAAGGTTTCACTGTTGAAAGAGTTGCTCCTTGGTAGAGGTCTTTTAGGTCGTCTGGGCGGGAGTATTTCTTGCATCTCGTGGGTATTTTGTTTGCTTCTTGGTTTGTTTTGGTTGAGGTTGAGGTAGGCAGAGTATCAGCAGTGAATTTAACTGTACTGATATTTTCGCTTTTTGCTGAAAGTTCTTCAAGTGTTACAATCGACTTTACATTATATTTACAAAATCTAGTGACGTGACCTTCTTCCTTGAAGTTGAAATATACTAGCTTCTCCGTAGAAAAGTATATCCAATGCATTGTATCGACTTCTACGGTAATGGTCAACTTCTACGGGGAGTTTCGCGTTTGGATGATAGAATACGATGTCCAGGTGTATTCGAACGACTTCTACGGGGAGTATCGTATTTAGTTGGTGGGAAACAATGTCGAAGTATGTCGGAACGACTTCTATGAAGAGATTTGTATTCTATCGCCCAAACATCAGACTCCCCGTAAAAGTTGTCCCAAGACACGTGGGCATCGTATTCTACTTCCCGGACACAAAACTCTCTATATCAGGCGATCCAAGACATATTTTATCGTCCGGACATGAAATTCTTCGTAAAAGTTGTCTCGTGACAGTTGGACATCTTTTTCTACCTCCCTAACTAAGTAGCTATTTATACGGAAGTAACGATAGGTAAATTATCTATAGGAATTAAGATTTGCGAGGATGGACTGATAAGTTTCCGGCCTGACCAAGAAAAACAATGTCTTCAAGAATTCTTTTTTTATTTCTCAACAGAATCTCCTCCAAGGCTGATATATTTTTCATAGCGGTGTTCTAGTCTAGTAATGCCATCTCTATAGACTGATTCGTCAAGCTCCTCAAAATACCCATTTACAGCTTCGATTACTTCTTCATTGTCCGCAAATCTCTTACCGCCAAGCCATTTTTTGAGGTTAGGAAACAAATAATAGTCACTCGGGGCTAGGTCTGGAGAGTAGGGAGCGTGGGGCATCAATTCAAACTTCAGATCGTTGATTTTAGCCATCGCGACGATTGACGTGTGCGCTGGTGCGTTATCGTGATGAAACAAGATTCTTTTTCTTCGCCAGATGAGGTCGTTTAATTTTCAAACGTTGCAATAAGTCTGCGTAGTATTGACCAGTGATAGTTTTGCCCTTTTCAAGGTAATTAATGTATATAATACCTCTTGCATTCCAAAAAACAGTAGCCATAACCTTGTTCGCCGAAAAAATTGTTTTTGCCTTCTTTGGAGTTGGTTCTCCTGGTCCAATCTACTGTTTAGACTGTTGATTGGTTGCAGGAATGTAGTGGTGGAACCAAGTTTCGTCAACGGTTACGAATCGACGCAAAAATTCGCCTAGATTAAGCTTATACAACGCCGAATTGGCGGTAGAAATGTTCTTTCGAATTAATTTTTGGTCGACTGTTAGCAAACGCGGCACCCATCTTGCACAGAGCTTTTCGATATACAAATGTTGGTGCAAAATATTTTATACACGTTTATATGACATCTTACAGGTCTCAGCTATCTCACGCACTTTTAATCTGCGGTCTTTCAGCACTATTTGATGGATTTTTTCGATCATATCTGGAGTTGTGACCTCAATGGGGCGTCCTGAGCAAGGTCCTGACGGTTTTTACGAAAAACACAGAGGCGTCTTGTTCAGCGTGCTCTCAAACCTCAACTATCATGTTACTATACAACGTCACCTTAAGGTAGGCCTAGTGGCGCCTTCTTTTGGTCAGGCCGAAAACTGATCAATCCACCCTCGTATTCTTAGACTACTGTTTACATAGAAATTATTCAACTGTTTCAGAAATCGGTAATGTTATTATCTCGAGCATTGCCGAGACGGGGGGATGCTTACACACACACACATGCTTGAACATCGGTCATTCGATAATTTATTCTAATAACGCGACATTAAAAAGTTTTTTCAGTGTATACATACCAAGATGAATATATAAATATTATAGATCTACATACATGAATTAAAATATCTGTACTATAGCAATATATTAATAATGTAGTTAATTAAGGCATAAAGGGCATTTAATTTCCATAAATTGTTGGAAAAAGGCAGTTAGCCTTTTGTAATTGCAATGAAAATATATATACGTATGATTGAGTTAAAAAATTAAACACATAACAGGCTGTGCCATAGTTTGTATACCAAATACGTGTCAAATACCCTTTTAAAAGCACCGCAAAACGCTGTTTAAGTCGCAATTTTTTCCAATCCTGCGAGCGGACCAATTGTTACTTTCTTCTTTAGACGTCGGTTTATATCACAGTAACTTAAATTTGCGATTGACAAACAAGAGAAAAGAACAAACTAAGCCGAGCGTTCGGGATATAGATTGTCACATGGGACTAAAATATAAATGCGGCGCGCGCGTGTTTTATTAAACCGATTATAATATATATATATATATATATATATATATATATATATATATATATACTTACCCATATATTTATATATATATATATGGGTAAGCGAGTGTATGTGCGCACACGACGGAATTTCAAGAATTTATCCCCTTGCGTTTTAAAATGGCAAAGTTCGAGGCATCCGCCACGAGAGTACGCATCAAGCATGCGCGTGTGCGGGGATACTTTTCACATCTGGCGAGATTCAAGGCCGGCCAATCAACCTCATAAGAGAGCTCTCTCCTCCTCCTCCTCCAGCGCCCTCTCTTCCTCTAGGTCCCTCCTTCCCTTCCTCCTACCCACCTTCTTACTCACTCTCTCTCTCTCTCTCTCTCTCTCTCTCTCTCTCTCTCTCTCTCTCTCTCTCTCTCTCTCTCTCTCTTTCTCTCGCTCACTCATTGCCTGACTACCCGAGACCCGAGAAAAACTCGTTGGTGCGCGTGCAATAGTCATGTATTCAAGGACAGGCATTTGCCGGCTCTCATTGCCCACCGTTGCCGACGACGACGATGGCGACGTCTTTGAACTCGGACGCACTTACGTATATACTCACGCTCTATGTATAATAATCGAATGAAAAATTAATTTAAATAAAACATGAAGTTCGTCTGCATTCTAGCGGAAGTGCCGGTTAAAGAAAATTGAAGGTTTTGTCGATAATCAAACATGTATATATATACAACAGTAATGGCTAGTTCAATTGATCAAATATTTTATTTACTTTTCATTTTGTATGTTGTACTTAATAAACGAGTAGCTTGTGAAGCAAATTATCGAAAGAACGATTTTAATCATTTCAAAATAATTTTTCCTCGTTTTTTCTTATATATGTACGCTCTAGCACAATTCATGTCTATGTATTTTACAGTGAATTTGTTGCAAAATATTACTCAATTGTTATTAATAATTTGAATTATTGAAATTTTACTAATCAAGTGTATTTTTCGATATTGGTTTCTACCAGTGTTCAAATTATAACTTTACACAAACGATCAGTGGGCGTATTTATACTTAAATATTTATTATGGTTACAACGAACTTACCCGATTTTCGAGACTTTGATGCACTGAAGATAATATTCAAATAAAACTGATGAGTGCGAAATTTAAAAAATTCTAGTGGCTCGTTCTCTAAATTATTGCAATTATAAGTTAACATGGACTCTTATGCAAATTAAATTGAAAGGGTATTTTTTAACATAATTTAATAAAAAAAGCATAGATCGAACGGTATGAATTTATTTAAAATTTGCATAGTGGTAGATAAATGTATAAAACGATGATGTCGCATTTTTTGATGTTCTATTTCTTATTCAGGTTTTACTTAATGCCTTAAAACATAGTTCTCAAATCGATAAAAATAAAAACGTATATGTATTCCTAAGATATTTATCAACTACTGTGCGTTTTTAATAAATTCTTACACTTCTATCTATACTTTCCCATTAAATTAAGTCGTAAAATAGTCAATCTTCGTGAATTCTCAGAAAATTCAAAACTAAATTAAAATATTAATAAGTTGATGAATTTTTGCACCGTTCAAACACGACATTATCATGAATTTATAAAGGGTAAATAAATATTTCTTTGTAATTATGTTCTATAAATAATTTATTCCTACCATCTTGGTTTAAATATATTGAACCAGTTATTGGTAATTTTTTTTTTGTTAATGAAAAATGGTTCAATTATTGACTAAGTAATCGATAAGAGATTTTCAGTAGTAAACTGTCAAAGGATTGTGCAATTTGTAATTTCTCAAATAATTAATGATATATACATAATAAATAAATAGTACATTATATATATCTAAATCGAGTAATAGAAATTTAATTTATTGTAGCAAAAAATGCTAAGAAATTCGTACTGTATATGTTTATATTCTATATTCAAAAAAGTAACGTCTACCAACTAAAAGCTTTGACCGGTAGTTTCCAATCCACAAAGCTGAAGCTATACTAACAAGTAAACCTATGTCTAGAACTGTAATTTACCGAGTCAAATAAAATTCGATATCCGAGGAAAATATTGAAAACTATTGAAGACAAATTTTTTAAGCAACCAATAATACTCACTTAAAAGTATTTTAAGGAATATATTTACCCTGTAATTAATGAAGTAAAATTTTCTTAAAGATTGTTTATATTATAAGAATTAAAGTCATAGGTTAGGTCCAAGGAAATTTCTAATGACAAATGAAATTGTGCGATAAATTGTGATTTCAAATTCAATCTTGGCAATGTAGGTACGTAATGGTCTTTTTTATGTTCTTAATCTAAACAGGTGTAAATTATTCATCATTCACATATTATGCTGAAAAATTTAAACTTGTTAATTACCTTGAAGTGATAATTAAGACAACTTTAATTTTTCAAATATAAAAAGACCTTTAAAATTAGAAACAGTATACTCAAGTCCAAATTCAGGAGCTCATATTCAATACCTCTCTTATTATATCGTCAAGGGATAATAAATATAAATAAGACTAAAAAAATAAGTTTCCAATAGTTTTCAATATTTTACTCGTATCCCAACTTACACTTAATTTTTGATAACCATATATACTTATATACCTATATATATACCTACATATATATCTATATATATATATATCTATGCATGCATACGTATGTACATACAAAAAGAGTGGCGTTATGTAGGGCCCACCGCTTCGAGCATCGCGGGTCTCGTCAATCGTCATCGAGCGACTGAGCGACTAAAGCGAGTGCGCGGAGGCTTCTTTGAGGATCCGCGAAGCCTGCAAAGCATTTATATCGGCACACGGTCGAGGACGCGAGCGATCGAGTCTCGGTCCCGACGCGCTGGATGAGAGAACCGGTCGCTGCAGACGTAGTAGCGCAACAGCTGCTGTGCCAGTGGCGATCCTGCCACGCTACCAGGGACGCAGATCCCGCGGCATTCTGTGGATTTTTGCGTGGAAAGAAATATATATATATATATATATATATATATATATATATATATATAATATATGCATGAAAAGACGATGAACTTGTTTACATCGATAATGTCGAACTCAATTGCCGCTAGATGCACGCACGCACACACACACACACAGACACACGCACGCGCGCGCACACACACACATATTGCGTCGCTGCGACAATGCTCGCGCACGAGGCTCTAGCGGCAGCTTCGACTGCGCTTTGATTTATGTGGAGTTAAATAAAAGCCGCGGGACGTGTAGTATTATGAGCCCGCGGTGCGGACGCGGGCGCGTTCGGAGTGAAACGTTTGTCATGTGGTTCCGTACTGCATCGACATTATATATATATATATATATATATATATATATATATATATATATATATATATATATATATCTATATAAATATGTATATATGAATATGTACATACACCGATGAGATGCGTCACAAGCATTGTATAATGCGTGCAATGATGTTCCTGTATAACGTTTTTATCGTCGAAGTGGCGCACGCGCTGGGCAGTTCCCAGGTGGCTTTGGTCGATCGCAGGTCGATGAGTAGAGGATTTCGTAGGGGGATCGAGTTTATTCTTCCATGTCCCAAGAGCTCGTTGGATTATCGAATGTCGAAATTCGATTAATAAAACTGAACATTTTACTTCTAATGAAAATCAGTCTTCTTATAAACTGTATATATGCAGTATATGTGTAATTAAATATTAACATTTGTACTTAAAAATAATTGTTCGATTATAGTTAAACGAATATATCTGATAATGAAAATTTCTAATCAGAACTTGTTAAACATTTATTAATTGATATTTTTAAATAGAATCTTACCAGACTTAGAAATTAGATATGAAAAATGATATTTTTTTAAATTGATAAATTGTTATCCACCTTGTAACAATTAATTTTGATTATAAATAAAGAATTTGCCTTAGAAAATTTTAAATTACTTGATCGAAAATTTACGAGTTTTGAAGAAAAAGATTTTAATTGTCTCATTTCTATGAAAGATAAACACATTTAATGTAATGATCCATATTATTCATGCTTATACTTCTTTCACAACTCGTAATACAAATTATTTTATTTTCGAAAGTTCTTTTGACATTGATCTTGTCCATAAAACTTATATATCCGAGAACTTCCCTATTCAAATATCTAGAGAAATTTTTACATACAAATGAAAATGCGTCTAATAAAGTCAGATGTTAAAGAAAATAAAAATTTGACGTATATCAGGACCTATTTTCAACTCTAAAATTCAAAATTATATTTTGCTTATATGTACATTAATGAAAAATTTTCTGAATAAATATCTTTAAGATTGCTCTTTGTACTTTCAAAATTCATAAGTTCAATTAGAAAAACTAGAGAATAATATAATTTATATTTTACAGATTCGAATAAAAAAATGAATATACTTGTTACCTGACTACCTTACGAGCGATTTCAAGTTATAGTACGAAAAATACTTTACTTCATACGTAAATAGTCAAGGAACAAGAGTGTCGGACCAAGATGATTATTAGAATTTTTATAAATAGAAATATGTAAATGCTTGTAAATTTTCATATTACGAAGAAATTAACTAGTAAATAAATTAACTAGTTACTATTAAATAAGAACGAAACAATTTCAACTTGATATAGTTAGATATGCAAATACAAAATGATAAGTACGCTACAGAAACTTTTATAGATTCAGACTTTCGTGGTAAACCACATTTTGAAAGTAAAATATTACATGTAAGGAAGTTTATTTTTGAATCTCATTAACTTATTATTTATTTCAAATAGTAATATTTATTAATTATATAAATAATAAAAGAGCAATTATTCTAATTAAATTTACTGTAGTGCAAAAATACAATACGTTAATGTGAAATTGGAGCGAGTGTCTGTTGCTGGGATCAGAGTGCTAACTATTTTACATAAAAAGAAATTGAATTAAAGATTAGAGGAGGTACTGTTTCTCTCACAGCCGACCTGAAATACAAAATAATCTGACTGTTATATAAACATAAAATAATCTCAACGAAGAATTTATTCACGCATGTGTTGCTCATTGTAGAGTTGCCCTGAACTTTGAAATGAAGTGCATCGCGATTTCAAGTTTGTATAAAAAAGCAACTTAAAGGCTCCGTGTCGAATGTCTACTACTATATACAACTACTATATACAAAACTACCTCGTGACGCGCGTCGCACAACTATATGTCTGCATAAGTATATAAGCGAACTTCACCCCACTTTTCCCTGCGCAGCAGCCAGCAAGAGAATAAAAACCGTGTCCTGCGTCATCACATATACACATGCATTTATACACCCATACGTCGAATCTCCGCATCTGCGGTCTCATGCGAATGTAAATTCGCGTCGCGGGGCTTCAATCGGCAATCTTAAAAATCTACGGTGGCCTGTTTTCGCGACACCGCGGTTCCGGTGCCTCGTATAACCTGGTATAATCCCCCATATCTCTCTCTCTCTCTCTCTCTCTCTCTCTCTCTCTCTCTGTTCTCGATGTCCGTTGGCTTCCCTCTAGGGTTACCGTAGATGTGGCCAGCAGCATGCCGATGTCCGAAGCTTAGTGTTGTCACACACCGCAGTCCGCAGCAAGTCAATTTCTGATCATCGTCCCTCCGTCGAGGTTATGTGCGTCGCAGTTAGCAAATCCCTATATGTAAGGAGATTGGTTTACCTTAGGTACCGATGAACGCATTACTACATAACTGACTCTTAATTTACGATTTAGATCGAGGGTTTTCAAGTCCAAGAAGAAGCTATATGATATTAGATTTAATTTCTTATTGCATTACGAAATGTTTGTGTAAAGTATTCATGAATTAAAAATTTAATAAATTTGCAAAGCATAAAATTATGTGCTTCCGCAACAGACCGACTCAGTTTTTTGGCAGAATAGAATGAAGTTTTTCTACTTCTCTTTTAGCTAGAGTTGGCTGTTGGAGGTGCAAGGTATGCAATTGCTCAGGCTCGCACAAGGCTTGAAAATATCGAGCATTCTTTTATTCGAAAAAATGCTCCCTCCAAATGTAAAATTTTGTTAGAAATTCATGCCAAAATGAAAACAGCATTAATTATAATTATATTTAAAGCATATAATAAAATTATTATAACATATAATTTATATGGACTTGGTTAATTTATGAAACAGCCATCTATTTATAATAAAGTAAACATATTTACATACGATTAGACTATCTTTGATTTTATTTGTTTTGTTTTTTTCTCTTAAGTTTTTGTAATTGTTGAAGTAGTCTAACGCTATTGAAATATTTATACTAATTATAAGATGTTGTGTAACAATTATTTATTTAGAATTACAAATAGATATTCTTTGTTTTTCTGTTATTTTGTTCTTACTTATTTTAATGAATTAAAATAAGAAGGATAGAGCTTTGGGTGAATAATTCTTATTAATTCTAAAATGAGCTCTGTAAACTTTTAAGAACTAACGCTTTCCACACTCCGAATATAGGGAACCTTTATGTTTACAATACTACTTATTAATTAAATTTGTTTTATTCTGTAATATAGGAGGCGTTTTGACATAGCACTTACCTTACTTCGACACCATACGAAAAAAAATCATTTCCAAGAAAGATAATGCATGATGTGTGGACGATATTTATGTGTTAAATTTTTAATTAATTATCCAAAATATATTTTTAATATTATCGATAGTAATTTCTAATAACCGCTATCTTGACTTAGCACATTATGTTTATATTACTATACATCATATAGTAATGAAAGATGCGTACAATCCTTGTAGAAGTATTTAGTTATATATTGTCTGTTCAAATTGAACGCTACTACTTATACATAGGATATCTGCCTATTAGTTTTATACCTATTATTGAAATATTGCGTTTCTCATTAATAATTGATTAACAGTTTGTTTTATCAGCTTTTTAAAATTTAAATCTGTACATTAAAATAATTTTTACTATTACTATCTACATATATATCGTTTATTAATTTTTAATAGAATTTTGTTGTAATATGTTTCTAGTTTTTACTTGAAAAGTGTTCTAACGGGGCATAATACCTAAATATAATTTGTTTTTAATTATCCAAAAATAAATTTTCTAAGCAAAAATGATCTTAAGAAGCTATTCTATATTGTATAGATTTTTGTATAAAAACATTAAATCACTTTATAAAAAATTATATAAAAAAATTGTATAAAAAAAAAAACATTGTATAAAAAAATTAAATCAGTCCATATTCGGGGACCGCTTATTATAAAATTTTCTTACAATCGCCATATACAAAATTACTATTAATAAAAGATATCGAATATGATATAAATTAGTTTCTAAATAAATAATGATTAAATTAATACACCCCCACACACATATCTTATAAAGAAAAAGAATTTTACTGTGAATTCGGTGAATACGTAGATGGATCAGCAACTGATAGCCTTATGCATTTATTTTGTCATCAGTTTGATTGATTTGACACGATCAGAAAAATGTATAAAATAAATAAATAAATATTTTTTATGATCATTATTATATATAAATACATATATAAAAATGATTATCTAGTATTATATCATTATTCAATACTCTGGATATCTACAAGGTACAGTGCATTAGCTAACTGAGTGTTGAAGGTTATAATTACTAGGACGATTATTATTGCTATTTACTGGAAGGTACTTCTCATAAAATTCTAAATGTGCCATTGCTTTCTTTTATAAATAATTCATAATTTTAATTATTACGTATTAATTCCGATTAAGTAAACATAAAAATCTTCACAATATATTTTTATCAAAATATTCGAAATTACACTCCTACAGAACTACAGTTTCTAGAGGTACAATGTACAGTGTATATACGTCGCGGAAGAGCCTTTGAGTGTATATTTAGCTAAACGAGAGGGGAGTGCTCCTCAACATCTTCGCCCAAAATTTACATCGAAATTTCAACAGTCTCAGAAACGAAGGCGGCGACTTCAGTCTCGTAAAGAACTTCGAATCAAATTAACAAACTCGTTCGTTAAATTGTCCAAGTAAAGTTTTATCTCTGCCTTGGGCTGTCAGAAAACGTCTTCAAACAGAGAGAGTTATAATAGAAACGCAAGAAAACGCAAGAAAAGAAGAAAGAATGAGGCGAATCGTCGATATCCTCAAATCCCCATAGAAACGTTGTCTGACTAGCGTGTGCCTCATGTATAGTCTTTCGACGAGGATCTTCACTTCGTTTCTTTTCTCTCTCTGTCTCTCTGTCTCTCTCTCTCTCTCTCTCTCCTATCCTGCCTCGCCTGCGGCCGGCATCAGGCCAGCAGTTTGCCTAATCTCGTTCACCTTCAAAGATTCTTGGAACGGGTATCGCCGAGAGAGAGAGAGAGAGAGAGAGAGAGAGAGAGAGAGAGAGAGAGAGAGAGAGAGAGTGAGAGAGAGAGATTTGAGACTAGACTATAGGCAACTATAGGTAGCGACGTAGGCGCATCATATACAGCAATGAGTCGCGATCTTTTGCCTCTTTGGCTCCGAAATTGTATTGTATACAGTTTTATTCGCTCCTATATAGGTGTGGTAAACGGTACACCTACACATATTAGGGCCAAAGAACACGAGCGCTCTTTTTCATGTCGACACTAATATATACTCTACGAGGCAGAATGAATTGTTTCTGCGTAAAAGCAAAAAATACGCTCCGTATATCAATAAAAAAGACACCGGCAAAGCCTCTTTTGAAATGGAGGCAGGGAGAAAGAGAAAGAGGAGAAATAAGCTAAGAAGAATAAACAGGTGAGTACGGTGCAACACGTGCGGGGATGAAAAAAATTAATGTAAATTAGATTTTTGTTTATAGCCGTGTTTTGGAGTTTTTTTCTTAAATGCCTTCTCATTTGTATGCTGTAGAACGCCAGTGTGTGAGAATCGTGGATTTTGAATTAGTACTGCAGGACGAATGCTGATTTTGAAAATCCTATACTAGGATGTCTTTTAAAGAAAACAAAAGACCGGTTTAAGGAAGAATAGCGAATATGTCAGAGTAATTCCTAAATAGGATTGGTACATAGTTATTGTTAGATTATTTTTACTTAAGCCTCTTTTCTTCTATTATTTTCGTTTAATTTACGATTACTATTAGATTTATATCAACTTCTTATATAGTTCGCAAACTGTTTATGAGGAATGAGAGCCAGGTAAGTAAAAAGGTAATAGTCTTTTCGCTCGAGTGAATTTAACATTTTTCTTCGCCATTTATCTAATTTACTAATAGTAATAAAATGAAAGTACTTAAATGTATAGATACGCCAAAGAAAGCTTGAATAAAGACTAAGTTTTAAAAACATTCTGAACAATGTAAAGCGTTAACAGCATATAAACGAAGTCCAAATTATTAAATTGGAGCCTGACAAAAGTTCCAAAACTTATACAGTCTGATTCACGTTCGAATACTTTCGAGCCGAGCTTCGGCCTGTGCATATTTATATATAATGGGCTTTGAAAAGAAGCTCAGTTTAATTACTTAAACCATCTCGTTCAGCATCTTTACAACAGGATAAAGAGTTAATTCGATACTTCCTACTTGACGGTGCAAGACTTCATCTTCGACTCGCCAACGTAATACAGCTCGAAGCGACTGCCCTGCAGTGAATCTAAATTCTGCTGTCGCACGCAGGCTCTGCAATTTTCATTTGCATTACCCAATTTTAAACGGCACTTTCTATTTGACTGCCAAAGACTATACTTAGTTAAACGATGCATTCTTAATAATTTTTACCGACCGATAAGCGCTAAAAGATCTACCAGCATTCGATCCCATTAAAAATATATAATTACTTTGGAGAATTTTCTGTCCAATAAGAGTTGTGTTGTTTTCTTGTTTACTCAATGATTAATAAATAAGTGTTAGGCATTCCTTGAGAAAAGAAATGTAACTAAATAATCTCGAAAGAAGGGAGTGGAGCACAGGGGACTCTAAACTTATAGCTATAATATTTACGGATGTAAATAGAAGACTATGAAATATAGTATACAAACCAAAATTCTTGCAGAGCAGAATTTCGTTTTTTTTATTACCTTCTACTTTTTCTGGTTTTCTTCTTCTTCTTCTATTCCTTTTGATCTCAGCTCATTCATCTCGTTTCTCACCTCTCTCTCTCTTTCTCTCTCTTTCTCTGTCAGATTAAGCATATTTGTGGAGCTTACACATCGCGATGGAATACTGATTTTCGCTCGGATTTTCATGACATTTTTTCGTCGGCACTACTTATGCAAAGAACACAAAAAAAGAACGAAAGAGAAGCAGAGAGAGAGAAAGGGAGAAATCTAGCAATAACGTGCGTGTATATGTGTGTATGCATCCCTCCATTCATTAAAGAAAAGTATATCAAGTCCAAACTAAGTTCCAAATAAAATAATAAAAATTTAAACTATTACATAAATAATATTAAATAGGTATAGAATAATTCATAGCCAAAGCCAAGCCAATTATTAAAATTTCATAGAAGGGAAAAATTGTTTGCATAAAATTGAATGTTTAATTGGAACAAATAGGTCATAGCTCAAATTTATAAAAAAATTCAAATATTTCAATAAAAATTTGATGAACACATTCATTTATTCAAAAATTGATAGTTAAATAATTTATCGTCAGAAGTTGAGATGAGTCGTGTTAAATTTATAACACAACTTGACAAAGAAACAAAATTTATTAAGAAAATAATTTACATATTGAAATTGCTTTTAAGTAATTAAAACACAAATAAAGGTATTTATCTATAAAACGTAGTGAATTTCGTTGCTATTAGTAGCCATTAAAAATAAATAGTGAAGTTAATATTGCTGCTTTACGAGCAAAATGTAAATTTTCAATTTGCAATACATTTTAATAGTTGAATTATTAAAAATTATAAAAGTAATTATATACGATTACGAGTAATATATAAATGAAACGAGTTAACTTAATTCTTTAATAAGTTACATTAATTATTACGAAGGACATCTATAGGAAATTAATTACATATTTTATAAGAATAACTGTAAATCCGGATCTAAATCTTAACGCGTATCTGCTTTTATAGAAATTTAAGTACGCGACTGCCTCTAGTTCGATTAATTTTTTGTTTATGTTGATTCACATACATAACCAGTACTTTTTAGTTTACTCTTTATTACATTACATTGTTATGAGTCATTAGTCTACTTAAGGATTAAAACAAATTATATAAAATAAATGCTGCACTTTGCCGATTACTCCAAATTCCCCTTCACACATTTTTTAAATCTTGTTGAGTCTGCGAAGTAACTATAATCTTCGCAACTATTAATACTTTAATCTCTAAAATTGTCCTTAAGCTGTATATAGGCAAATTTTTGATCAAGATAAAAATAAAGAAGGCAAGTCGGTGTTTCACTTCACAAAGGAAAATACTTCGGTCTCGATAATCCAAAGTGTGCGTCTACTAAAACGTTCGGACGGCCGTACGGCACTGGGCAAACGCTTAGGTGTATGTATAGACACATACAGGCGAGGGGAACCGATCAGCTCTCGCGCGCCTCTCAACCGGTTTTCCTCCTTCCTCCTCTCCTGCTCATGGTTGGAGTATCTTTTTTTTCGCCACGTTCGAAGATGCGGTACGGCCATCTCGCTGGAACGCCTTAATTACCAAAACTCTTGGCCCTTTCATTTCCATGGACTTTTGTCTGCGCCTCGCGCCCTCTCGTTCTGAATTGTCGATTGTGAAGATTGGTATACGCGTGCTGATATAATCCAGGACAGATTGAGAGTGGGAGGTATAAATAGACCGATAATTTGTTACTTATAACTCCTAATGCAATTGTCTAAAATGTAGAGAGCTAAAAATTTTATTCAGGTAAGATATATTCGTAAGAACAAAATATGTTTTGTGCTAAATCTGCTGAGTAAAATTTAATATAGACTAAAATTCCAATAGATTAAGACCACGATTTACTTGGCTAATGTCGGGAAATAATTATCTGTACAGTAGAAATAACAGTTTATTTAATGATTTTTCTTTTAATTTAATTTTGAAGAGGAAAAATTTACTTTCTAAAGATCGAAGTACAAACAGTTTTTAAAAAATAAGATGATCTTTTTAATTCTTACTAATTTAGGCTTGTATGTATTTCGACTATATTACTCTTTAATTTAATTTAGAATTCATGATAATAAATTTAAAATTAAAAATATTAAAACAGGTACATATTTTATACTACTGATTGAAAATCCTGATTTAATACAATTTAAAGGTCTTTATATGTCGAATAAAGTTAACGCATTTGAAAAAAAATAAATATTTCTAGAATGGTAAAAATTATTTAAGAGTTGATAAGAAGGCATCTGTATCGTTATATACAATAATTATCTGAAATACAATTGCCAAATTATAATTGAACTAAATTGAACTAAATTATAATGGAACTGAACTAAAATGAAAAATCTAGCATGCTACATTTATATACCATCTCGCCACTCTTAATTGGTATAATATTTATAGGACCCCGACCTTCTTGAATTAAATGTAAAACATAACTTTTATATGAATAAAGAATGATAAGTGTTGTCCAAATTAGCCGACTCTAAAATTAAATTTACATTATTGCGATTCTTTGAAATATGAATATTTTCAAGAGTTTCTCTTTTATATTTATTTTTAATATCTTGTTCCAAAATATCTATATTTTCAAAATCGAAAGAATGTAACAAATTTAAACTATGTTCTTTTGGCCCGAACGCACCATTCGCAAACTATACTGATACTCATATATTCTTTGTTTTACGTATCTACCCGTTTGTTCAATGTAATATTTGTTACAGGCTTTATAATTTATTTTGTATACCACTCCCGTTTTCAAACATTTATCATCTTTATCTTTACAATTATTAAATAATAGTTTTCTTCTATTATTATTTATAGTCTATTAGTTCATTACCTAGTTTTCCCCAAAATAAAAAATGTCTAAACTAATGGATGATAAATCATTTAAAAATCCTACGCCTGGATAGAGTTTCACAGTCACATCTCGGACTATCTTTACATCTAAAGTGTAAAGCAGATTTTACCGTGACTACTTTAGGCACTGTTTGAAAAAGTGGAACTGCGCGGACGTTTCGGATATATTAATTACTTGAATGTTTTTTGCCCTCTATGCAATGCGTTTATGAGTTATGAAACTCACAAATTCAGTTCCTAATCCTACCAAACGTGACCAGGTATCGAATTTGAACAGTTTTAATGCATCGGGCACTCCATAGTGGATTTTTCGAGTCGGTATTTATTTCACTAGGTCTATCGAAAGCTGTTTCCAACTCTACATGTATGAACTAATTAATTTTTTAATTAATAAGGAATGGTTCGAAATATAGATATGGAATGTATTAAGAAAATGAAAACATAATATTAACGGATATAGGGTATGTTGCAAAGTTGAACAGAAATCAGATGCAAGTCGATCGAAATCCTGTTTACTTGAACAATAGTAAAATTTTTTTCTAAGCAATTTTTATTAGTAACTTAAATAGCATACATTTTTCAGTTTCACAATATGTAGAAATAAAATTATAGAGTTTGCAGATTTATTGACAATAAAATATTTATTAAAATAAAACGCAGAACAGAAAAAGTAAGGTACTATTAAGAGTTTTTATATATACGAACTATAAATACTTTATACTGAACAATTTGCTATACAAGCGATAATAGTCTTACATGAGAAAACTCTACAGTATCACATGATAGAAAAATCGCTATAAATCTTCTCAAGTTCGTATGGCTTTCCATGCCCTATTACGTTATTTCTATAAAAATATATATATAGGAGACTTTTCGATCGAGTGCTATACAATGAAAGATATAAAGTAAATTAATGCTACAAAAATCATGATTATTCCTTGCTGACGAAATGTCGATCTTAGTTTTCGCTACAGAAGTTATTGAATTATTAAGAGTTCAGAGGTAATTGACCTCTGCTAAGCTCTCGGTCGATCTCATCGTGGTGGTTCCATTAGGACTAACACGGCACATTTTGTTAAATTTCCCATCATCATTTAAACCATCGTTACATTCTAAGTTCCATACTTAATTCATGCTCTTCTATGGTCGTCAACACTTAGACGTTCTCTGACTTTTCTTTGAACAAATTAGAAGATCATTTGTACAGTCTTTTCCATTTTTCCAGCTATAATATATGAACACTTAATTCCTAGGATATAAAGGACTCTCACGTTGGTTACCTGTGGATTTTATCGTTCCAGTTTCATCAAGATTTCCCGTCAGTCTTTTTACCCTCTCTATTAATACAACCTGTTCCCATATGATCCATGTAGTTAATTTCATCTTTTTAGTTTCATTAAAATTTTCATGAAATATCTTTTTTTAAATACATTTTAAGTATATTTTTAAGAGAAATTATATGAAAAAATTTCCGCCTTAATACGGAATTTGCACCAAAATCTTCAGAAGCACAAAGAAGTAGTTCATATAATTAGATATGATTGACTAAGACTGTTTCTTAGTTGTCTGGGCTTTACGGAATTAAACTTGTTTTTGCCCAGGATAAGGATTTGAATTCAGAAGGGTACTCTGCCCTTCAGAGACTCTATGCTTTTTATCAATCATGTCTATCTGTAAAGATCGAGGTCAGAGATCCATCGGTCTATAGGTAACCGGTTTTCCTTCGTTTCTAATAATTTCTCTACCTGTACTGTTTACGAGAGAAATGATTCCACCCCGTCTTTACCGCGAGAACCCGTTTATATAAAGGTCCGGGTGGATCAGAAGAGGTCCTCGCACCTGGTCCAGTATCGGGTATCACCAACGACAAGATCCTATAAGCTTCAGTGTTAGTTTTTATTCTATATTACAACATATATTCATTATGTATTTGCTTATTCAGCATTAAAATTTTAATAGAGTGTTTATGCATTTATTTTTATATTTAAAATTTTTTCAACTTATTTACAAAATTTAGAGAAAGTATTTTTTTATCATTATACTCAATTAGTAAATGTTTTGGTTCTTTACGTATTCTAATCTCTAACATCTCGTTTCCCTCGCTATTGATAAACTAAAATCAATTATGTTTAGAAGACTTATCCCATTGAAAGTTATGTATATACATTTCTTAGAAAAAATCTCAAAACTTTCTCTACTTTTCCGTATTGGCATATCTTTTATAACTGTACTGCTATGAAAACGATCGAAGAAGAGCTAAAAACACAATTCTCCATTGTCTACGAAAATTAAATGTGCGATCAAATGACTTAAAAATTCCTCTATATTCTTACTTTCTAACAGATTATCAAATACGCTCCTCTCGAAGCGTAGCTCAGGATATTTGGCTCGCTTTGAAAACTGCGTCGCACAAAGCGAGGCAAGAGGAAGATAATCGATCTGATCGAGCTCAAAGTTATCGTATACATACATAAATGAGGGTGGTGAGAGCGTACATAAAGATCTTTCCTGAACCCCTCATCGAGAGGATATCGACGAGGAAAGGACTCTCTTCTCTGTTTTTGCTTGTTTTATAATCGTTTTTACTCGCGGCGGTGATCGATTTTTTTTTATTTTTGTTCAATGCGTGAAGTGAAGTTTTCGTTACGCTACGCTACGCTACCCGCATTTATTTTTCTACTGTAAGGATATCGATTTGAAGTAGCATTGCTTGTTTTAATTGGCGATTAATTAGTCCAATATCACGGAAAAATAATTAGATTGTTCTTTTTATGCGTGAATCGAGACTGTTTATTACAGTTCTTGCTCTCTGGAAGTTAGGAAGTGAAATATCAGTATTGGAGAGTAATTATTCACTATTTTCTAATGTAAGAATTATCCTATTCTCTAGAATGTATATTAGTCTTGTCTTAAAGGGTTTTAACGATCCTTGTAAGCTAGTCAATATTAAAATTTGTATTTTGTAAAAAAATTTTAAAAATCTTTAATTTTTAATTTTTAATTTACAAAAATTTAAGAATTAAAAATTTTTTATGTACAGTTTATAGCGCTTATAGCTTCTCACATTGGCTTTTATCCTATTCAATAAAAGCTTCACATACCGTATGACTTTCTGTAAGCACAATTCAATGTAACAAAGACATTTACACAAATTTTTTGGAAGTATATGTCGTCAGATTCGACTGATAGAATAAAAATATGTCATCGAATAAATTGACTTTCCCGAGGATATTCCCACAGATCGTTTGAGAAATTCTACTACGTTCCTAAAGATCTAAAATGTTGAATACAGTATTATAGCTTTCAACGACGATAAGAAAGTTTTCAGAAGTTGTAAATTCAATTTTTCGTGTTAATGGTTGTTCATGGAAATTCCTACAAAATAATTTCTGATTTTAGCTCAAACCACCTCTAATCGTGCAAAGAACAAACATATATTTTTTTTATTTTTATCCATAACTGCCAATTTTTCGACATTAACAGTTAATTTTTTTCTAATAGTTACTTATATATATTTATATCCTAAAAAATCAATTTTTCATTTTATTCAAATCTGTCCCATTAAAAAGTACAAAATGAGGGAAGTAAGATTTTATACACGTTCTTACGGTCGTATTTATAATTGCTAATTGAAAAATATGAAGTATTCATGTAATGTAGTGAATAATATTTATATAATTTTATAGATTTATTACAAAAAAGCGATTATGTCAAATCATTTTCTAAATTTTCCGCAATGCCGATTGTAAAGAATGAAATGGAGCGAATTATTTTATCTTTTTATAAAAATTAATACAAAATTTTAGAACAATAAAATCAAATGAAAATATCTGCACAGTTATTTTATTCTTTGCACAATTGTATAATTAGCAACTTTGAAAAAAGCATAATAATATTATTGTGCCTATCATGCTTCATCATGTTCGAGAGTAGAAATTTAAAGCCAAGTCTATAAAGATTATACAATCATTAAGATAAAATAGTCGATTCTTAAAAATGAAGAATCAATTCCTATTGGTATCTTTATGAAAGTTAACAAATGTTTAAATGTAACATTTTTCTTGCATTATACATAATAAAAATAAACTTCTTATACAATAAAAACAAACGCACTGTGCAATTTTATTTTCTCAAGCTTGCATAATCTCATATAATATTTTCAAGGACATCAAGGTTAAAAAGTCCGACAAATTAGGTAATTAGATTTTCTATGACATATATATGACATAAGCGTCGGTGGGGTTTTTTGGCGACAGAATAAAAGCTTCGTCATTTGTGATGAGGTACATAAGTCAAAATCAAATGTATCTGTAATTGCTACATCGCGTGCTCAACCCCATAGCGCTGATGGCGATACAATCGGCAGGCTTTCTTGCACGAGTGCATAAAAAGGCTAGATATAATGTGTGTGTGTGTGTGTGTGTGTGTGTAGGCAGTTCAAGCAGTCGGCTACTTGGGTCGATAAACTTTGGGCAGTTTTTGTTTACCTATAATGAGTTTGCGAAAAGAGGGTGTTGTAGGGAAAGTTTTCGGTTTTTTTCACAGAGAGAAAACAGGAAGTTTTTTTTGTAAATACTATATTGTTGAAATCTTATCCTTGTACAGAATGTAATATTATATATATATATATATATATATATATATATATATTTCATATACAATTTTTGAATGCGTATGTTCGTCGACCTCTTCCAAGGTTACAATTAACGATATTGTTCAGAATTAAATTTTTTAAATGCTATAAAAAGAATAGTTAAGCTTTCTTTTAACAAACTATCATTTAAATATATATATATATATATATATATACACACACACATATATGCATATAATAATAATAATAATAATAATAATAATAATAATAATAATAATAATAATAATAAGATTATATATAATATAATATAACATTTTTAATAATAATAAGGTAAAAGTAATTAATTATTTACGTTATTCGGATTATGTTAAATCCAAAAAATGTTTGTACATTTTTTAATTTAATGGAGCGGAATTTTTAAAATACCTTTCACTCTTTAGTTTTATTTGCTGCACAGGACTTATAAATTTAACTTTACAGGAAATACAAGAATGCGATGTACCAGCGCAGTCTACAAGCTGCGCCTGATATTTTTGTACATACCGGAATTTGTATAGAAATGTGAGTAAAATACGCTAAACAAAGGAAAACATTCACAGATACAATATGTGTCTATATTACAAATTACAATATTTTGTCCGCATGTAACTAATATCTATATATATTTAATACTCTTCTTGTGGATAATATATAATGCATGGATGCTTCCTAGGCGTAAATTACGAAATTGAATTATTGTTTTTATACTACGTATTCGGAAATGCGACGAATGTTCAACGTGTCCCGAAATAAAATAATTGTCTTTCTTGCATCATTTATAAAAGTCTCCGCGATCTTCGCGGTACTGGTGCGAAGGTTCTCTGCCGAGATCTGAACAAAAGCTCGTAAACCCGAGTGTATTAACACTCTTGCACGAGGATGGCGGCGAAGGAGGGAGGGGGCGAGCATTCCGTTTATATATATATATATATATATATATATATATATATATATATTCCCTACCCCGGGCAATGAAGGAGGATGACGCGGGCGCTTTAAGGCACTCTTGCGAAGAAAAGTTCCGCGGTGTGCGGCCGTTACATTATGGGCGCAGGAGCGAATGCCGCGCGCGCGAAACCAGCGAAGCGCAACGACAGGCCGGAACTCGACAGCGGGACCGTTTCGCGCGGGCCCGCATGGCCGTCGGTCTGACCGCCGATCCTGGTAGAGAGCCCTTTTGCTGTATCTACTTCACTCCGGCGTTAAGTACCGGAAAGGTCTCTCCGGCTCTCCATCTCTCTCCCCTTCGCCCCCCCCTCTTTTTTCTCTCTATTTTGAAAGTCGCGTTCTTCGGGTGATCGACCGATCTATTGATGTTAACGCGGCTCGAAGGAAAAGATGCGCGGGTGGAGGGAAGGGGGCTCTACAAATTGCAAGAAAATAGTGGGTGATAGCAATTATTTCTTTTAAATCTGAATTTGTTCCCAAGATTAAAAATTCTGTAGGCCGATTGTTTGGCGGGACGGGGGGGGGTGTACTTCCCGAGTGGGACTCTCGGGCATTGTGCATTAAAGAAGGCGAGATGGTCAGTAGTAAAAAAGATGAAATTTCTTTTCAAAACAGAACGGATAATTGGAGAATAATATGGACATTGGATTGTATATGTTAATTTCTTTTTTAAAGAAGAAGTTATACGTATTTAATTGAAAGACAAAGAGAGAGAGAGAGAGAGAGAGGGGGGGAGAGAAAGAGATACATCTAAAGTATTCGTAAAGTCTGTTTCGGAAAATTTTTAAAACGTTAAATTTTTCAAATATTTTTTTAATCCAATAGAGTTTAATAAAGAATATTATATAACACAAATGTTATTATCCCAAATATGCATTTAGAACTCCATTTTGCTTAAAGTCAATATAAAAATTGAAAAGTGTAATTAATTTGTAATTTTTTTCAAATAATGTTTGTCAACGGCTGAATAATAGATATCTCTTATTTTTAAATGTCTTCTATAATATATTTCAAAAGTATTTAAAAAGGCAAAAAACATTCTTCTTTCCTCCTGGATCACTTTTCATTACTTTTCATCATGAAATACATATTTCTTTACTGATGCTAATCTTCGAAATAAAAGTTTTAAATATTGATAGCTGATGTTCAATACTAAGCTTTACTTTTAGTTGGACAGTTTAGAAATTTTCATTTTCTAACTGAAAATTTTAGATATAGATGTATAGGTGATACAGTTATTATATTTTATATCTAAATAATAGTTTAAGTAATCAAAAATTTTAGATAGTGCTTATCAGTTTTGATATTTTTTAATTAATTTTGATATGAATTCAATGCTGTTAACATTTTTTTGTGGAAGAGGAACAATCAAGAGGTGTATCACCTTAAAATAAAACATAATGATTCCATCCATTTAAACTGACAAGGAAAGGCTCACTTAACCGGAGAACCAATTTCCTCCAGAAGGTGAAAAATGTATTTAATATAGCAAAAAATTAACGACCTTACCATTTTTTTATTCAATGCGCCTTGCTTCCCATTACTTTAAAGTAAATACTGTATAAAAATAATAAATTACTATTTTATTATTACATATACAGTTACTCGTATTTATGAACATCTTATGCTTTCTCGCTACTTCAAATATCTTTTTCTTAATTGACGAGTATGACATTCATGTTGTTTCTAATTGATCTATTACTATTTGAAATTAGAATTATTTTAAATAAAGTGAATTTTTTTAATTTTTGTAGGAAATTTAAATAATTAGCGAATAACATTTTGAAATATTTTGAAATATTTAACAGTTGTTTTCAAGACATTTTGATGCGAAAGAGCTCTTGTAACTGTTGAGGGAATTTGTCAATAAGTATAACGAGCTACGGTATCCATCTCAGTCGAAACGACAGGCTTATCGAATAGATAAATGCTCCTAAGCAAAGAGCGTTGTATTTTGGTTGCGTCCCATCTATATACTCGACAATTTATTATGCTTTGGTACTTTATAAGTGGCAATTTTATGAGTCTCACTCCAATCTTTATCCCTAAATAGCCTGGTTGTAACCAAGCTGCAGTTGTGAATTTTTTTATACAGATGCATAGATTAAAGTTAAATATTTGTTTTCTTAATTAAAAGAAATAGCTGATAAGATACAGCTTGTAGCGCATAATAAAGATATGTATTAAAGTAAAACTTTCTAAATCGTCAAGTAGACAATTTATGTGAAAAATTGAAAATGGATTCGGAATCAGGAGAAAGTCAACAAAAGTTAAAGAGCTGATGAAAAAGGAAGACTGATATGGAATTTCATATATTTCGAATGTGCTTAATGGTCTTGATGAACCTACGTACATACATAATATGTGGTATGAGTATATATATATATATATATATATATATATATATATATATATATATATATAACGTAAGTGTACTGTGCATGACGTTTCGACAGCGAGCCGGCCATCATCGGTTGCATTCCCGCGGATATTTTCAAAGGGGGGCTGTAGAGCGACAAATTAAAATTCCGTTTTCCAAGAGATGAATCATTGGTCATAAGCGCGCACACGCATATATATAGTAAAGTATATCTTCAACTACAATTAACTTCCAAGAAAGAAATACACCGAGAAAACTGGCGCGCTCTGTGCTGCCGCCGGCGGCCACGCGCGGGTGCGAAACAATAGCCGCATTCTTGATTCGAGGCGTCGGTCGGTCTGTTTATCGGCGATATATAGATATAAACGTTCCCGTGCCTCGCCCCGTCCATCGTTATTATATATATATATATATATATATATAAGCACACAGCTACTGTGCGGTCGAGCATCAGCCGACGCGTTCGTTGCCCGTCGTTGCCTTAACCTTCGTCGCGCATCGTGGACGCTCGCACGCGCGCGTATATAACCGATGATGGGAGGGAGAGTGATAGTGGAGGCCTATTTCGAGCAAACTTTTGGATTAGGTTCGTATATATATATATATATATATATATATATATATATATATATATATATATATACAAGGTCCTCGTTGCGAGCTTTGGAATGCGGGGTCGCCGTGCCGCCGCGCGCGTAATACATATGAAAGAGGAATGGCATCTGAGGCCTCTTGTGTGCACGTTACGTTAATTACGAAATTGCTATAACGCCCTGCCATAAGTGCTCCGGCTTGACCGGAAGCTGGGGGGTATATGTGGGAGAGAGCGAGAGAATGTCTGTCTGTACGATATTATACTCTTTCGTCGAAATGTTATTGAGGGGCGCGAGAACGAGCACTGAAATCTTTTAGGCCGGTACAGCGTTATATCTATAATGTACATGCAAATTCCATTTGAAAGTGTAACTTTTGAAAAAACTGTCTAAAATTCTCTTAATTTGTTATATTTCTCATAAACAATTAATTTTAAAACAAGCATAGCAACAGATCGAAATATACTAATTCTCATATACTAATTTATGTCCATCTTGTAACTTATTTAAGAAGCTTTGTTTAATAGAAATTTTCCTGTTCCCAGTTTCTGAAGTAATTAAAATTAACAATTATACTTATGTCGACTGTTCTGAATTAAATCAATAAATGGAGGCTTATTTCGGGTGATAATGGGTGCCTATAAACAAGGATAGTCTGACTATCATTATTTTAGTTCATATAATATATTATAAAAACTGTAAGACCGATAAAAGTATTTATTGATTTAATTCTGAAATAACTGATTAGTAATGGTTTATATAAATACATAAATTAATGTATCATTAACTATAATTAACTTATAATTAAATTAATTAAATTAATTATTCTTTAACTTGAATAACTAATTAGTTAGTATTTAAGAGCAAATTATTAATATCATGAGAAACTAATATTTTTTAGAAAATTTATAAACGAACGTTCTAATTAATTGTAATTGATTTATTTTTAAAGCAGCGATTTCATTAAAAAGTACAGTAAGCTGTACAAATTAACAGAGTAGATAAATATTCCACATGAAATAGTAATTAATAAGATTCAAGTATGTCAATGGTTTTGAGTAAAAAACTACAATCTATATTCGAGAATGTACAACCCTTGAGTAACACTATACCTAAGTGTCAAGTAAAAAATGTAAGATGCTTGTATTTTTTGTCGACAGGAAAAGTTGTTTAGATCGGTGAAAACCACCCGAAGCAATATTTTCAAAAATCGTTGCTTTGTCGCGGTTGTTTTCACCTCGTCGAAAATCCTTTTCGTCAGTGAAAAAAGAACACGTGCACAATATTTTTCGATATTCAGATTGAATTTCATCCAGGACAACAAATAACTATTCAGTAGTAATTTACATAGCAGATTAGGATAGAACCACTTTTTGAACAGCTTTTTGAGAGATAAAAAAACGTTTGTTTGATTTTTTGATATTATTATTTGGATTCATATATATATATATATATATTTTATATATATATATATATATATATATATATATATATATATATATATATATGAATCCAAATAATAATATCAAAAAATCAAACAAACGTTTTAATATATATATTATAAATTATGTTCGTATTTTAAATTAAATACCGCGAATATACAGGTATTAGTGCCAACTTAAATTGAAGCAAAAAAAATTGGTCTGCGAGATAGTACCTTCTTGAACTGGACGCTGAGATAGCACCTTTTTATACGGAAGCGACGGTATATAAGTTTCGCGCAAACGCGCGCATCATTATCGTCCATCCTTGTTCTCAGTCATGTCAGCTTTGGCGAAAGCCGCCTTTAGTATTCTGACGTGCTTTGGGACTTTTACGTCTTTTCTTTCAGGATAGTTGACGAACCGATTGTGCGCACGACAAACCGATTTTTAAAAAGGCCGTTCTTACTTTTTCGCGGTTACTCGGCACAGAAATCGTTGTTAATAATGTGTTTCATTCACTCTTATTAAATCAGCATAAGCTTATCGAATCTCGATTTTTGATGCCGTTTATATTGATTGGAAGTTTGATTTAGTCGTAATAGTTAGAAAAAAATATATTGATTGTTGAATTTGCAATCAGTGAATCCCCAAAAATTACTTCAAAAGAATTAAGAGACTGTTGAGTATGATTAAAATCGATACGCTCATAGATAATGGATACATTAATAATCTAAAATATAAAACTTAATTTTATATTTTATCTGAAATGTAAATATAAAATATATAATCTAGTGCTACTTTTATCTTTTCTTTATATTTTAATTGATAAATTAAGAATTCTTAGAAAATTCTTATTAAAAGTGTGGTAGAGGGGAAAGGTGATTGCTGAACGGATGAGGCAAAAATTTAGAGAAAAGTTTGTAAATTATATTATTTTTTTGAATCATAGAATGTTTAAAAATTGTGTGTTGTTAAAAATAATTTCAAACGTCGATGCCTATACACATGCATATAGACAACCGATAGATAAGTATTTACCTTATAATAAAAATAACGGTAGAGAGACAACTACCACGGCCAAGGATTTTATTACACTTGTAAATCAAGATAGTCGATATTCCTCCGGAAAGAGAACTTCGTTTCGTAAGTTTAGGTGTCATTTTTTCATGTTTTTAAAACTATAAAATACTTTTTTATTTGACCGACGAATGTCCATTTTAGTCCATATACTCGGGCTTTATCTCGGAATAGATAAATTTTTAGCTTTACTAATCTGGAAAAACATAAAGTGACATTAAGTTTCCGAGGAGACCGCATATTTGTTACTTATGGATCCATTCTGTACGTTCAAACTTATTTAGAAATCAGTTCTGTACAATATTACTGTTAGTATCTATTTTAAATATTGATAGGTGTATCGGAATATTTAGCAAACAATTTTTAATTTCGGCCACCTGTGTAGTTTCATAATGTATATTATACTATAATAATTAAGTTTTCTTCTACGAATTTAGGTATGGTGTATTAAATAAAAAGTTATAAAGCCTACGGACACCATGAATCTATTTATTTGACAATATTTATTTATCGCCATAAATAATTTAAATGATGGTATGGAATGGTTTACATTAATGTCACATAGCGTTTCTATGAAATGAAATATAGAGTTGAAATGTATTGATAATTCAAGAACAACGCGTCTTATCTAGTTTTCAAAATATTCATCTATAGTCATATGCAAAGTCACGCGTATAAGCCCATAAAAATAAAGGGGAGAAGAACATAAATTAGGGAAGAGTGCGTTTGGCTCCCGCGACCTCGACTATGTGCGTTAGGGAGTTTATTAATCGTGGTGCGTGCTATAAGCCTACATGGCGTTAAGGTAAATTTCAAGATTTTTATGTTTTCTTGTAAAGTCATTTCTTAAAATAGCTTAACGTTTCGGATTATTCTTAAAATAGCTGGGGTAACTTTGATTTTTCTTCTTTCGATAGAAGGTTAAAAATATTGGATTAAACGTGGATATACACTGATGAACTTCATAATTTCTAATGGAATCATGTATTTAAATTTATAATATATTCACAATCGAGGAATTGAATATCGCAAAAAGTATATAATATATAGCTCGATTTCTCAAGATATAGGATATCATACTTTAGATCGACGGAGAAAAATTTATGTTAGTAAATAAATCGAAATAAATACTAGAAAATTAAACAAGAAATGTCAAACTCTGAGCTTTTAAAGTCACGTATATCAAAATTGAACCCATTGACATCCATATCAAGCGCGACAATGTGACATAGAAGTGAGGCACAGAGAAAGACAGAGAGAGAGAGAGACACAGAGAGAGAGAGAGAGAGAGAGAGAGAGAGAGAGAGAGAGAGAGAGAGAGAGAGAGAGAGAGAGAGAGAGAGAGAGAGAGAGAGAGAGAGAGGGAGTGAGAGGGAGAGAGGGAAGGAGGGAATTAGAATTAGAATTAGACTTGTATTTATTCGAGCCTAAGTAGAGAGGGAGAAAGAGACACACAAGGAGAGAGAGAGAGAGAGAGAGAGAGGAGATCACAAAAAGATTCTCTGTAACGCTGGAACGAATAATTCGATTCGGTAGTATATGTTTGAAGATCTACAAAATTAAACTATATGCACCCGGAAAATCTTAATCTATCAAATTCACCTATTCGACACATATGAAACCTCAACTATTTACATATATCTATAATCTACATACAGCCAATTCTGAGGTATATCAAATCAATCTACTTACACATCACGCAGGATGATATTTCAAATTGAATTAAAAATTAATTCAGCTGCGCCATATTCATGAAATATAGATAATGAAAACATACTTTTTCAATGTATGTAATTCTAAATATATATAAATAAAAGTAATGATAATATATTAAAATATTTTTGGAATGCAAACGTTATGTTTTTTCTCTTCAAGAAAGGCCGAAGCGGCCCAACAAGTTGGCCGTTACAAATGGGAAAATAATTTCTCGTGAAGATATCAGTTACATTGCCTTTTACTATCAAAATTAATTTTGATTAATTGAATTCATTTTGATAGGGAGGGTTGTAAAAAAGGACAATATGACTATCGTGATAATTCTTATAATTATACTATTTTAGTTCATTAAAAGGACTGTAAAACCGAAAAAATGTTTATTATTTTATTAAAGAGATTATTATATTTCTTAACATTTTAATGTGATTGATTATCTTTACTATTAATCTCTTGTTCATTTTTGCGCCGATTAATAGCTTGCCTACGATCTCAAATATTATAATAAAGATTAAACAGTATTCTATTCATCAATATTTACGATGATATAATCTATGATAGCTGAGCTGTTAATAATCTTATTAAAATCCGAGATTTACTTATATCAACGACTGCCAGATATTATAACTAAGCGATTAGTTTTTTTATTACGTGCATAGATTTAGATAAATGTTATATCATTTTATTCAAAAGATTAATGTATTAAATTCTCGTTAATTTTTTATTATAAAGTTATTTCCACTTATATACGAAATTCTTCAATCCTTTCCCTTGTATTTACGTCCTTGGTACGAAATTCTATATTTCCTCAAAATTCGTAACAGCGTTCATGAATGTAGAAAAGAAAAGAATATTATACTTTTTAAAAGAATTTGAATTATTTTACAATTGTATAATATCTAAGGTTACCGTTTACATGACAAAATTGTTAACGATGTAAGATGACAATTTTACAGCAAAGAGATTTCATTCACAAATACCGATCAAGTTTAACAGGTCACGTACTTAATATATTTGATCCGCCGTGCACAAATGTAATTTATCGGATAGGTCATTATGCGTTTTTAACAAAAACAAAATCAATATTATAAAACGTCATTAGCGAATGAGCTCAAGATAAAGTCGAAAAAATCCTGATCGATTCGTATATCATTACGCCTTTGCACCTCGACAAAAAATCCGGCATCAACAGCGACTGACTAAATTCGAGGATTGCAATTATAATCCCTATGCACGTCTATATGCACGCGCTCGCAGCCATCGAGCTTATGCAAGTCGATGGCCTGCAGTTAATTAATAGTGGCTAATTATATTAATTGGCCCAGCTCCGATGCAATCGGTCGAGGATCGACGCTGACGCCGCCACCGCCCCCTCCGTCCATTCTTTGGACCCCGTAATTCGGGACCGTCTGCGTTGCACCCATGGGTGTATGCACAAAAGCGACATGTGCTCAATGCACCTAAGTACACGCGTAGTTATTCCTTGGCTAATTTGATGGATTGATAATGGTCGACCCTCGACCCCAATTTATATCCCGTTGATCAGCCTTATAACCGTTTACCTCGACTGAATCCTTCGCCCTCTTTAATATTATTATTATTATTATTTGTTAACCTCTTTATTACGTTGTGGAGATGCGTACTGTGTTTTTGAGGAGGGGGGGAGGAGAAAGCTAACCCTTTTGGGAACGTTTTTCGCAATTCTGGGTAATTCAGCTTTATCAAATAAAATCGTTTAAGACATAAAGAGTGCCTAATAATATTATTAATACTCCAAGTGATTAACTCAAATTAGTTGCAAGCTGCAATTACGTGTGTGCTAAATTAAATTAATAATTTTAAAATGTATTTACCAACTAAAGATCAAAATTTATCTTGGAGATACCTTACGTAATAAAATTAGTGTAATTAAAGTTTACGTTTATTCTAAGACAATTAAAAAATCGCTGATGTCACTATATGTATTCACAATTATTGTTTATAATATTTATATTTTTATAAATGAATAGAATCTAGTTTATTTACGTAACCTTAAAGTTTCAAATGAAAAATACACTATAATTAAAATTATAAAGTTACTGTTAATTTTTTGTAAAAGTTGAATCGGTAGCGAACGTGCAGTTTCGATCCTGGTTACTTGTCCATGGCAAATGGCGTTTTGCGCAATATCTATTTCTTTAAATTTTATTGTCTCTAGCGGCTGTAACCGAATTTTTTTTCTAATTGAAAATTTAAATATTTAATAATCTGAGTGATGCACAAATGACTTTCATTATAAAGTTCAATTTATGACGGAAGAGATTAAAAAAATGCGAGATTTCAAAATTTGATTCCGTTTGGAGAAAATGCATACAAAATGCTAAAACTTTAAACTTAGATGATCCTGTTCTAGCTCGAATTAGAAAGATCTTTAAATGACTTATAGAATAATATCGTTGCAACTGTACAGGCATTTTAAAATCGAGCGCAATATAATCGAAATCAATACTTCCAAATTATGAAAGCCAAAAAGCTTCTATAATATATATATAGTAATAGCGTACGAAAAACTGTATATAATTTTATTCACTATGTTGTAAAATAACAAAGTTAATTATATTACTTTTAATATAGTTTAATTATAGAGTTAAATTATTAAATTGTAAACATGCCCAATTTGGACCAAAATCGACTTCTTAATGAATAAATTTTTGATTACAAGTAAACGAGCGAATCAATTTATAATATGATGTGTTTAGTTATAATTTAATAATAATTTAGAATTTGAATAAACTATAAAAAAGAATATGAAATAAACGAATAAAATAAATATTTATTCATATATATAAACAAATATTTAAATATAATAGATTTTCTATTTATGATTATATAAGAAGCATTAACTTTTAAAATATTGTAAGTTTTTCTAAAAAATATGTCTTTTGTAATGACTTCCTTAAAAGTTTTTTGAAAGTGTAAAGTATAAAAGAAACATTTTAATTTAATCGGAAACTGCGATATCAGATTCTATATAGTCTTGCTATAGTCTTTTTTGACTTCCTTCCTACAATCCCCGAACGTGAATATCATATTTTCACTAGATATGCTTTAACATTCGAAATATTATTTGGATAGAAAACTTAACAGTCAAGAGTATACCTGATTCCTCCAATCTAATGTATTTGTTGGACAGGCTTTGTTATTTTTTCTATCTTAGGCCACTCATCGTATCAGATAAACGCAGTTTTGTACTCTGTTATATCATATGTATTCAAAATAGCAAAGATAAGTAATTCTCAGAGAACGCTCTTCCGGAGTTAGAAAAATAAATAGAAAAGACATTTGTCATGTTTGCATCTCCGCTTTTAATATTTCCTATGTCCTATTATCATTTTTAACAGCATTGTTTCTTATAAAATTATTTAAAAAAATTGATTTGTCAAAAAAATTAGTAGGATAAAAAGATAAATTGATTCATATGAAACAACTTTTATTACAATTGCGTCACATAATAAATTTTTTCTTATGGTCTAAACCGTATAAATCTTGTAAATCTACAAACTACCATATTATTATTTAAAATTAGCTTCATGAAAAATTCTTACGTCACCACTTACCACAGTATTTTAAGAAATAGTTCTTTTTTTTTTAAATCAAAGTTGGAACATAATAATAATAATAATAATAATAATAATAATAATAATAATAATAAATAAAATGTTATTGGATTCAATTAAAAATTAATTTATATAATTTTCTTTCACTAAGGTAAGCTATTCGATTTTTTATTTTTTCAAGTTTTCAAACTTTCGTATAAAAAATTATAATTTAATAATGAAATGAAGATATTCACGAAAAACTGGACAAATAAATATAAACTGGATTTTCGAGAGTTCTTAGTATTATTTTTTATAATAATAATAAAAGATCTATTTGACAATTTAAAGAAATGAAAAGTGTTGGACCCCGTAGTACAAATAATAAAGGAATAATAAAAGTATAAAAGAAATATCCAGCCAGTTCAATAATAATAATAAAAATATAATTTTGTCAAATACGATTTTGAGTAGTTATTATAGCAACCATGCTTGCATCTCAATAATAAATTTTTTTAGACAGAACTTATAAAGTTTTCTATTAAGTGTATACATTATTTCGATACAGTACTGTACTATAAGAATAGTACATTTCATTACGAGTGTAGAAGTTGGTCATTTACGCGACATAATTTATACTTAGCATATTCTTTAAGGTATCTAATTATTATAATAAATACGATGGATACAATGTATAATAATTTAAAAAGACCAGGTTCAAAATAGAAAGTTTCAAACGAAAATGAAAATAGTCAGATCACCATAAAAATATTTGTAATGGTTCGATTTTCTTATGTTAATGCTCTACATCTTTAATAATAATTATTAATAAATAATATTTAGCTTTTATCGTTCTTTTGCGAGGGGGCGAGCATTTCGTTTACAGATCGTTTCCGCAAATATTCGAAATACTGAGAATAATACATCCAGCAGGGGTGCAGAAATTTTTCATTGCCTTGTTTCGAAGTTTCGAATTATCTCTTGGGAAATGCTTTACGTTTATATATACATATATATATATATATATATATATATATATATATATATATATATATACTATATATGTATATATGGTATATATGCGTTTTCAGAGGAAAACACGACTGTGAAACTGGCGGACAGAATTTTTTCGTTTACAGTGTGGTAAATATAAGTGATTCAGTTCTTATTGGTCTCTGTGAAACCTTGCTTGGTACCGCTCTCCCCTCCGCTTATAGTAGAAACAACAAATGCATCTGGAGCCTCTGCTTGCGAATAGATTTATTGAGCGCGTCAGAGAGTGCCTACCTCATTTAGACATTAAAAGTCTTCCTTTCTCTGGTCAGACTAATTTTGTAATCCATTCAGTTCCTGTATCTCAATCTAATTACATTGGTGACACGTATAACGTCGTCGATGATTACACAATGATGATAATTAAATCAATTACTCATGAGTATAACTACATAATTATAATACAAAGTTTTTGAAATCGTCATAAGACAAATCAAAGCACGCGAATGACTTCAATACTTCGCTATTGTTTTTACTGTTCAGCCTTATTTATTATTCTAATTATTTTAGAGATCTTAACATAATTTCATGTACGTAACAATCGATGATAATATCATATACAGATCACATTGTCGACAAAACTCAAGTTTTATGAATTATTATAATGGAAAAATTAATAATATTTCAATAATAGAAGCAACGAATGAAATATATCAAAAAGATTTTAATAAGATCGAAAGTGGCGCTATAATATTGTTTTTATTCTACTGATATTGATAAAACAATGTTTAAATTTCTAGAACATGAAGCACACAATAATGTTTTGAGTAAAAAATTAATAAAACTTTTTTTAACAAACATGTTGTTCCAGTAAATTGTAAAAAATTCAACAAAAAATTAAATAATGTAAAAAGTTGAACTAAAATTGAAGAAAGAGTAATAAAGAAAATTAAAAAAAAAGTTTTTTAAAGAATGACAAATATTTATCAAATATTTTTCTAAAAAGAAAAGCGTAAAATTCATCGAAAAATCCCTGATATACGAATGAAAATATTTCATATTGAGTGAAATTGCAACAGTAAGTTTCTTCTAGATCGTGCATTTCTTTTTAGTAAAAAGATTTATGAATATTTTTTATACTTTGGATTTATTCTTTTACAATTTAATTTTTGTGTCATTGTTTACATTATTTATTATTTACTTTTTAATTGAATTTTTTATCATTATTTTTGAAAGTATGTGTTTTTAAAGAAACTTTTTATTTTTTATTTTTTATTAAAATTTTTTCAATATTCAGAAATATGGGTATAAAAAACTAAAATCACTATCAGCCTGTATTCGACAACCTAGGATTGATTTCAATTTAGAAAAGGAAATTACATTTATTTTTGAGGTTGAAAAAAGTAGTATAAATGTGAAATGTCCGTTAAAGAAAACAGTATACACTCTTATATTATGAAAGTTTCGTGAAATGTTTAATAAAATAAGTTCCCAATTCATTGACATCCCGTGAAGGCAGCAGCCGAGATGTAAATCAGACGCGCCCTTCTTCCGAAGACTCTGATAATCTCCTATACATACATATATATATATATATAGCATTCGCACGAAGGAAATATACCGTGGATCCGTATATCCATAATCTCCCCCGCAAGTTTTGCAACTGTGCGAGTTCCAAAGCCCCAAATCTCCGGCAATAATAGAATAACGAGCGAATAATAGCATCGCTTCTCGCGGAAGCAAACGTATATACGTGATCGGGTCCCTTTCGCTCTTTAACTCTCCCTCCCCGGTATAAACCTCGTAAAATGTCGGTGTTGGTGCGCGGGGGAGAGAAAAAGCCTTGGTATATAGTTAGATATAGTATGCAGCAACGTAACAAGGGAGAACAGCTGCCGCGGCCGTTTTCTATACGCACGCGCGCGCGCGCACTCGCACACAGGCACACACAAGGACGTTGAACGCGGGGGATCATTGCTATATTGCAGCCACGTGCACGTGAAACAAGAAGAAAGCAGACCCTCTTCCACTGTTTCGGTCTATCTGGATAGATGTATGTTAGGGAGCAGGGCCGCCTGTTTGCAGGAAGGCAAACATATACCAAAATGTCACATCGTAGAGATCGCGTACAAACGCAAACTCCCGATTTCGTGTCTATAATATGTAAAATGAGACGCTTATTATCGGCACCTCTAATGTATTTTAAACTGGTTTCTATAGTAAGGCAGAGAAAGAGGCGGGCATTTTTATTTCTTTAATTATTTTTTTTTTAATAGATTAAATAGTTCTTTTACGAGATGAGCACGTAAAGTTCAGCAAAAAAAAATTCGCAATATCGCAGAAATATTTCAATATTATCACAGCAACATTTTCTACAATATTAGTATATCAATATTGTTGCAATATCTTAGAAATATCTTAGTAGTGTGAGAGAAATATTGCTGTGATAAAAATGATAAAATCAAGATCATACGTCTTATTAGTAGTATTAAGGTTTACACGATAAAAGATCGTATTAATTGGGTAAATGTTCGAACAGAATAGATCTCTTTGGAGGGTCGTTTTAATAATTAGGTAATACAATAAATTGAAATAAAGTATCAATAGCTCATAAATGCGGGGTTCAGAGATAGCTGGCTATCTAAATTTCATAATACAATCAGTAAAAAATTTCCTTAGACTAACAAATTCAATTGATATATATCTGTAATAGATCTATTTTTGATGTTTGAGTTGATTTATAGATTGGGATACGAATTGATAAAGCTTCGAATTCTAGATTCTGAAAAACAGTAGAAAATGATTTCATACGTAATTTAATTATTTATATATAATTATACTATCATTTATTTATCAATTTATTATTATACGGATTAGATGAGCCTTTTGCTACCAAGGAGAAGTCACGACATATAGGCAATAAATGTGGTGCTCTAACTACGCGATCTAAGAGGTAACTTAGGTCCTAAAAAGTTTTGGAAATCTGACACTGGCCTGTTCACAAAATTATGAAATTTTCTTATTTAAAATAAACACTTTTCTATAATTATAAATTATTCAGAAGTTTTTTTTTATTAAAAACTTGTATTTTTAGAATCCGATTAGAAGAAAGAATTTAAGGCAATAAAACAAGTGTCTGAAATCTAATTAACTAATCAAGTAAAAACTATACTAATAATTGAAACATAAATGACATAATATTTTATATTTTAACGTAATTTAAATTATGTTAAATTAAAATTTAACAGTATAAATTTTATTGAAAAAATCAAGGAAAGTCAAATTTACCATTAACGATAATTTATGTTTCGTTTTATGTATAGCAGTTAAATATATTACGCCCTTTGGCGTTATTAAAGAATAAAAATCAGACTTATTTGGTTTTGTAAATTGATAGATCAATGCGCTGTAGTGTTATTTAATGATACGTCCGCCAGCTTTACAGCTATCATTTTCCCTCTATTACTCATGAAAAGAAAAAGCCAATTATACATTATAACGCTCAACATTCTTTTGGGCGCTTCCTCTCTATTCATTCGACCCGTATATATGTCATGTGAAAAACCGACCGTTAAACATCGTAAGAAATGCCATCCATTTTGAGATCCGGTTCTCTTGACTTCAGTGTCACGTTTAAGACCAAGCAGGAATTCATCGATACTCTTCTGACTCATATTGAACGGGGTCATTTGTACTAATTTCTGTCTCTTACAAAGGCGTTCAAACTGAATTCATATTACATGCAATATAAAATAACTATTGAGTGCATAGCTGACAAATCGTTTTTAAATTTAGTCGAAGCATATTTGAGGCATTTCAAAAATGGTTTATGTTTAATGCACAATTCGTCGTTTATTTGTAAAATTTCAATTGAAATGTTAGCGTATATATATATTGGAATAAATTTAAAAAAGTAATTCACGTTTTAAAAATGAAACAGTGGTGCATTCTATTTATTAAAAAATAGCATTCGTATGATTTCTTTTAATTAGACTCTTATGTATAGAAAGCGCCTTCGTTTTCTTTCGGTAATAGAGTTTCATGAAAAACCAGAGAAGTGCTATCATTTACACTAAATTGTCGGCATTGTAGGAAGTCTAAAATAAGACGGAGGAGTAATATTAATATCGAAATGGAAGAATGTAAAGAAGAAACGTGAAGGAGTGAGTAAGATGAGGGGTTGAAGGGTCTCGTGGTATTGAAAGCTGCAAAAGAATCATGGAATGAGAGGAAAGAGAAATAATAGACGGTAAACAGGATAAGCAGAACATTACATAATATAGAGAATGAAAAATGGTATTGCTAAATCTTGCATGTTATTGGGTATAAAAAGAATGAGAATGATGAATATAGAAAAATCGATGAAAAAATTAAGAGAAGCTATATAAATAAAATAAAGATTTATTGCTGTATATAAGAAAATCTATCAATCATGAAACTTATCTCTAACGTACAGTCATATAGATTAAATAAGATAAAATTAATTAAAACAAGGTTTAAGTTAAATGTGATATATATATATATATATATATATATATATATATATATATATATATATAATGAGCGTATTTCATTGCTTTAAAAAATATATCATATAATTTTTATAACTTTCAATTTTGTTATTAAGTAAATTACAGTTTTACTTTTCTAAAACGTTTTGTAGTAACAATAAAATTGTTTAAAAAATAAAACAATTATTTTGTATAATACTAGTAAAGTGCTATGTTTCAGATCAAATATATATTATTTCGACTGGAATTTGAATATATATATATATATATATATATATATATATATATATAATATTATAATATATTAATTTTAAAATATAACATGATATAACATATATACTGTTAAAATTGTTCGCTATAGTCTATAAGCTTACAAAAAGAATAAGTAATCGCTAAAATGAACAAGGGTGTAATGTAATTTTCCAAGTATTTTGATGTGCTGATTATGAATATTATATTTGAAAGAATAATGACTGATTTTTAATTATCATCCTTTTTATCAAAAAAAAACTCATAAAAATCATGGTTTATCACATTAGTTTCAAATACGAAAAATGTTAAAACTTATTTTTAGCAAAAATGATAGAAATTAAAAATGAATTGTTTTGAATAACAATATAATATTAATAATAACCGCATACTTCCTGTTATAGGTATATATTTTATTTTTGATTTGACACTTATGTGAATTTTTTGCTCGGGACTTACAAGATTGGTGAACACAAAAATTCAGCGCTTTATATTATATCTGTTTTAAAGTTCTCAAATATATATTATGTGTACGTTAGTGTAATTTTGTTTGAGTAACATTTTTTTCTCATTTTGTATAGCCAAAATCGATTATAAATTATTAACTGCAAATTTATGAAATGTTTATGACTTAACAATCACAAAAATCATATGCATTTTAATGGAAAATCAATCTGACAGCACATTGAACATTTAAAGCAATCGGACAAAAATTGGATTAAAAAAATGTAATTAAAAAATGTAATTAAAAAATTGAATTAGAAAACATATTTAGGATATAAAATTTTTAAAATATGAACTTCTTGATTTTTTCACGTTTAATAACTACCCAGATTGATATAGCTGACCTTCTATATATTCAAATTTATCTCATCTGGATCCTCCTTAAGTGCGGTAAGATTCTTCGAGTGCTTTTTCAGTGGTTTGGCGATTAGCGGTTGGCGGCTAGAACTCGATATTGGTCGATTTCCAATGTATAGTTCTGCAGCTTACGATTCGTTTTTTATTTGTCGAACGAAATTCGTCATTTTTGTTAGATAATATTTTTGAAATATTAAATATATCTATAATAATGTTAAAATTTTTTTTTAAACCATCGCCTGAAAATTGAGGGAAAAATTTACACAAGAGTTTATTTTTGGACGCGTTGAAACATTATAAAACTATACGAACAGAACTACAATACCTGGTAGATAATACTGCTCTCGCGGTGAAGCAGCCTTTTTCGATCAAGATATATCTAAAAATATACTTTTCATAATTTTATAAAGATATACATTTTTCTAGGGTCCATCTATCCCTCGATCAACAGTACATTGTACATAAATTAACCTCATATACAATAAAATTTACTATAATTTGTTTATTTAGCATTCAGTATCTGAAATAAGTAGCCACACAATAGCTTATCTCTACTAAGGAACATTAAAATAAAAAAAAATATATAAACTGAATCTTGTCTTTTAAAATCAACATTTTTACTTTCCGGAATGTTGTATTTCTGTGTGTGCATGAAGTTATTTTGATTAAATTTATCTAAAACATGTTTGCGCATATTATATACCGCTAAGTTATTTCGGCGTTCTTGGAACATTATATTTCTGAAATAAGTTTTTGATCTTTACAAATCTTTATAAAAACGTTCAAGTAATTTACGTAGTCATATCATTTAGCTATAAAATAATAATATCGTATATATAATATGCAACATTGAATTTATCGTATTACAGATTTTTTAGTTCTAAAGTCATCAAGGAGCGCGATCGTGCTCCAAAAGCAAGTATGGGTACTACAGTCTTCGGATGATCGTTCTACTTATTCTATACCGTTGGTTGGCCAGATTTTCAAATAATTTATTGTAGAAATATTAAATCATTCTATTGATTTAGATTTTATTTCAATCCTGGTCTGCTCGAAAGATTTATAATCAAATTTGTTTTTAAATAATTGAAGCTGTAATTACAATTTATTGGAATCTAATTCGGGATAGCAGTATCGGTTATCGATTAGCTGTATCTCGGTTATCATTCCAGATAAAAGAATATTTTCGAGATTTACGCATTACTTGTAAATTTTTGTACAGAGCGGTTCTTTTTAGGCATTGAATAATTTCTAAATTAAATTTTTGAATGAAGCCTTCAGTATCGTTATATACAAATTTTGAAAAATTGAATCGCACGAGCGATGCTCTTAAAAATTAAAAATTGTACGTATGCCGACTGTTTTGAATTAAATTAATAAATATTTTTATTAATAATATTCTTATGTATAAGAGCAATGCTCTTATCATTTTATTCGTAATTCTGTTGCTTTAAATGTTCCATATAGTTTTACATTTTCTTTGGAATGTTTTATACAATGGTTCAAAATAAGAAAAAATATTTATTGATATAAATAATTGTAAAATCTCAGTAAAGGGTGTTCATAACGGTGTTGCACAAATAAGGGAGCATTGGATTTTCTCTAGCACCACTTTTCTTCTATATCATATATATGCTTTTCTTATTGGTTAAGAAATGGCATTATGGAATTATAGGATATGGAAATATATCTGAAATAAATCTGGAAATATATCCATACATGGATATAAGGATATGGAATTATATATTTACGGCATAATCTTGGGCGATGTACATTTTTGTGCTGCACAGAGCTGCAATGTACTAGCTGTAGATGCACGTGGGTGTATCTAAATTATCTCCTATTATTTTTTTCGTGTAAAAACAAAAAGAAAATTCTTTATTTTCCGCTATTTATCGAAATAACCAAACATCTATATTGCATATCTTTATATGCATATGTGGATATGCCGTATTCTGGAATGCGAACAAAACCTTCAGTATGTTCGCAGAAGTTAGGAGAGGGGGGGAGAGAGAGTGGGAGAATATGAGTAACAGATCATAGAAAATGAGGATATAGGCAAAAGTTTTGGGCTTTTGATGATGTAAAAGTGGTGATAGCTTAATGTATAATACAAGAAACAACGTGTCGCGTTGTTTACCGCTCGTATCAGGCGAGTAGGCAGCATTTGTCCGTGAGTAATACAAGAAGTTATTGTTCTCGCTTGCCGTGCGAAAGCGAGAGAGAAAGAAGACGCATACCAATGCGATATCTGACGAGTAGTATAGCGATGAGGAGCGCTGTTTATATTATTTCAAATGTCGGGGACATTCCTTAGCCCGACAACTAATGAGGTAGCGATTTGCAACAATTTACGGGGCGTTTGTTGATGCGCTCTCATAATTATTTAGCGTTGATGAAACAATTCCGCGTAGCACAGGGAATGTACCTCGGAATAGGTACTACTCGAGGTAAGCTGCTACAGTTCGGCCGGAAATTGTGCGTGCGTATACTTGAGATTCGACAATTTTAAATTAAAGTTTCGATAACTTACGGGTACAGATGCTTTCATCAAGATATAAATTTAGAGACAAAAGACTTGTAAAAAGATGTATTCTTAGCATAGTTAACAATTTTGAATACATTTTCTCATGTATTTTATAAAAACTTTATATAAAATATTTTTCTAAATTCAGTAATATATTAAGTCACAAATACAAACATAATATATGTAATTATATTGTAAATCTTTTCATATTAAAACAAAACAAATGTTCATATACCAGAACAATATTTCTATAAAATATTTTTCGAAAATATTCTAAAATGGATTATTATCTATTTTTTTTAAATTTATTAACAAAACCTAAATTATATTACACAAATATATGTAGAACTCTTAAAAAATAACTAATAAACAGTTTTAACGGAAATACAGCTTAATCAGGTAATGAGATCATTTACAAACAGCCGAGTTTATTTTCACATAATTTTGTCCACGCGTGGACTAGTAAAAAAGAATTAATTATCTTGACTCATCGATGTTTTTAGGTGAACATTCTTCTGCTATTTATTTTGACAATTCATCATTACTAAAAAAAGCGGGTACATCAACCAGGAACAAGCAGTACTCAAATTATCATTAAATAAACTACGATAAATTAAATATTATCAATATAATTATTTTTTTATTATTAAAAAAATCAGTTATTATCGTAAATCGTTTTAAATGCTTTATTTAAATTTTTTAGATAAATATTTAATATTTCTCATTTTTTCATATTTATTTCATTAAAAAACTCAATTTTCATATAACTTACCAATAAAAAATAATTTTAAAATATAGTTAAATACAGCTGACTTCGTAAAAATGTATATACTAAATTGTACTTTTTTATACAAAGTTTAAAGAGAATTCATATTAACATGTATTTGTATTAACATATAAATATAATTGTTCGACGTCGACCTTTTCTTTCAATAAAATCTTAAATACTTTTTAATTTTTCAAGTGTTCTATTGGAATTTACATTCTAAACAATGAAAGTTTCAGTAACACATGGTAATGTGTGATTTCGAATGAACTGGCATAGATGAAAGATCAATGATGTCTATGTCGGATTAGCTTTCAAAAATTATAGCTTTGCGTTTGAAAAGGAGTGAGACATATCAGTTGTTATCTCAGTCAAATAGAAATGATAATAGATTCGAGAATCGTCCACAAAAAACTCGTGCTTTGCCGACTGTAGGGCCGAATCTAAGTCATTAATTTTCATAGAGAACAGTAATGGATCCAGCACTTTAATTTTTGAAACTTTAGACTAATTTTACAATAGGACAATATGTGCTCCTCGATAGTCGACAAAGTCTGGAATACGAAATTGAATCTAGCACCTTGGAGAAGTCGAAAAGAATTGTTATTGTAATTTTCATTTCGCCAATCGCAATTTGGATACTCTATAATGCATATACTAGAGCAATTTGAATACTGTACTTTTTTCGAAACTTAACTGATGTGAATCTAACCAATTGTAAGAATACAGAAATATATATATATATATATATATATATATATATATATTTTTTTTATGTTATTTAACGTCGCTCTATTTATACTTCCAAATATCGGTGCTAATCAGCGACGGAGGTCTACGATGTGTTTGTAAACAAAGCACATGTAAATTATTACAGCGGTACCTAGTATCAATCGGCCGAGACCAGGATTTTGAACTCGGATCACCAAGTTACTAGTCCTTCAGAAATATATTTAATTAGATAGAGAGAAAGGAGGGGTGAGATAAAGGACACGGAAAAAATGCGTGCATCTGTCAGGGGAATAACCAAGTCGCAAGAGATCAAAGAGGAGAGAGCCACTGCTGTTGGAGCAGTTTGATCCTTTTTTCAAGAATAATCAAAGGGAAGAGATAGACGTAGAGAGAAAGGAAACGTTGAGTTCCGTTCCAACCCTTAGACAGGTAACATTGCAGTACGTGTCGTATAAATAACCTGTGTTTAGCACCATTGACGTGGGCAACCAAGCTATTCACCAGCAAAATAAGTATTATTAATACTGATAAAAACAATCGACTTCAATGCAATAATGCATTGTTTTCCGCCAAAATCAGGGACCCAATGTTAAAACCCACTAAAAGAAAAATACTCACAGAGGAGAAGAACAACATCATGGTATCTTATAACAAAAATCCAAAGAAAATGAACGAGTTTACGGTAGTGAACCATTCAAATAAAGAATTCAAGACAAATAAAAATTAAAATCATACAAACGACCAGAAGGGTAAACAAGAACATCTGCGCACCATCGAGCGGCAACAGAATAGTGATTAACATGGAAACTAATATGGCAACAAATCTGCAGAATGGAAAGCGCGACAGTATAGAATCACACGGAATATACGCCATTTTAGTGAACCATCAGGTTAAGAGACGCCCATCTGATGATATCTATACAATCATAAATACTGTCGATATTGCAAAAACCGAAGTAAACCCTCCACTACTAATAGTGGAAATGATCAACTTAATTGAATTAATTCAATTATTAACAAGCTATAACATGAAAAGCGATTTCATGATAAAGAATATTAACACGAACAAAATAATCATCATGACTGAAACAATGGTAGGATACAATGAAATAAAAAAAAAGAAAGTGAAGTATACGAGGAATTAGTAAATCTGAACATTAATAACAACAAATTTCTTAATGTTAGTGTTTTACATATTAGAAACGAAAACATAAAAAAGTGCAGTGCTCAGCCGACAGTGGCACAAAATCGCTAACTAATATTAAGGAGATATTGTTCCAAATCGTCAGATGGGAAACACTGAGAAAAAATCCCATTATACAATGCAGAAATTGTCAGAGGTTCCGACACTTAACATCAAATTGCAGTATGAGCTACAAATGCTGCAAGTGTCTTGTAATTTACAAGCCAGGTGAGTGTACGATATCTGAGAAAATAGAAATCAGCGAGATACAATGCATAAACTGTGGATCCAAAGGTCACTCTGCAAACTTTATAGGATGCCCAGTTGACCTAGAAAAATTCAACAGTATAATGCCTTATAAGGATCAAGCTAAAAGTAAGAGAGCATTGATCAACAACTACATAATAAAATGAATATTACCACCATCACCAAGTAATCTAGCCAGCCCATCCGCCTCATCACCAGCAACAGGAGCAGGAAGATATGTATGTATCGTTGCAAAAAGCACGGCGTCTAGTCATATAGCGCAGCAGAACACATTAAGAACATCCAACATCGACGCAATTATAGTGGAGTTAACTACAAAACTTAGTAGGGAATTCAATGCATTATTCAATAACTTTAAACAGGAATTTATGCTAAATGTAAATTCAAGTTCTAATAGAATAGATCTACTAGCGGCACATTTACATATAGATTTATAATGGTAGGTATAAGCATAGATTCCAACAGATACGAACAAATAAACACATAAAAAATAATATCAATAAATGTAAACTCTATTGTAACTCATAGCAAAGATTCTCGTTTAATCTCTTTTTAGATGAACATGATCTGGATATAGTAGTTTTGGTGAAATAAAGTTAAAATATTCTCGCAACTTAATAATAGATAATTACAAAATCTGCAGGAATGGCAGAAATAGGGATATAGGTAGTGGTAATGCAATAGTTGTTGGAGAAACAATGAAATTATAAAGAGGTAGTTCTTCCGTCATACTGAAAGTTACTCCAATACGACTATTCAAATAAATATGCGTCAAATGTAAAAAATTTAAAGATATTTATTTAACAGATTTAAACATATTTTTTCCTTAAAAACACAATTACACGACAAAATTTCTACGCTAACTGTTGGTACAAAAATAATGTTGAAATAACCTACTAGCGCGGAGGTTTAGTCGAATCTATTGATGTCACTCTTCGTTTGTCAGAATCGGAACGCTACAGGTATACGGGAAGGACAGGAGAAGGGGTGGAGAAAGAAAATTTCTATTGGGTTATTGGACAAATTCTTCTTGAATAGGAAAACAAAAAGAGGAGAAGAAGATATAGGTGCGGCATGCAGCTGGAGTGCAGTTTATTGATTAATCCAGGATCGCCTTATGGACGAATTATTTAAACAATTAAGGGAGTAAGATGTTAGTTTAAGCACGTTCTAATATAAGATATCTTTCCACACAGAGTATATAAATTCAAAACCTGCGATAGAAAATTATAGAAACACGCCTTTACGGCTTAAAAATAGTAATAAAAAATAATATTCTACATGAAGTTATATATAAATAAATCACCTTCAAAAGTTTAAAATCTACAACCAAAGCAATTAATTTAATAATTGATGAAAAACTTTATATAATAAGTACGAGGGTGGTTTGATAAGTCCGTGAGTTTTAAATGAAAAAACAATTTATTTAAATATTTTTTTTTTATTTTTCAATATAGTTTCCTCCCAACTCGATACATTTATTCCAGCGGAATTCAATCTTTTTTAAGCCTTCCAAAAAGTAACTTTTGTCCAAATCCTCAAAATAATCATTAGTGGCAGTTATAATCTCTGCATTCGATGAAAATCTTTTACCACCAAGCCAAGTTTTCATGCTTGGAAATAGAAAATAATTGGACGGTGCTAAATCTGGAGAATAATGTGCGTGAAGAAGTAATTCGTAACGTAATTCTGCTAATTTGACTGTTACTATAGCACTCGTGTGAGCTGGTGCATTGTTGTGGTGGAAGAGCACTTTTTTCTTCACCAGATGGGGCCGCTTTTCCTTCAGTATGGCTTCAAATCTATCCAATAATGAAGTATAATAGTGTCCTGTAATTGTTTTTCCCTTCTGTAGGTAATCGATTAGTATTATAATTATACTATATTACACATATACCCCGTGAGTTTCAGAAAACTGTGCCCATAACCTTACCGGCTGATGGAACAGTTTTTGCTTTTTTCGCAGCCGGTTTTCCATGTGCAGTTCACATTTTTGACTGCCGTTTCGTTTCTAGCGTATAGTGATGAATCCATGTTTCATCAACAGTAACATAACGGCGCAAAAATTCGATTGGATTACGCTGAAACATGTCCAAACATTGTTTAGATGCAACAATGCGTGACCGTTTATTGTCGACTGTGAGCAAACGCGGCACCAATCTTGCAGATAGTTTTCTCATATTCAGAATTTCATGAAAAATATGCAATGCGTGTTCAGTCGAAATTCCTAAAATGTTACTAATCTCGCGTGTCTTTAATCAACGATCTTCGAGTATCATATCATGAATTTTATGGGCCATATCTTAATTAGTCACTTCTTTTGGGAGCCCAGAAAGCTCAACATCACTTGTATTCATTCTACTACAACGAAATTCTGTAAACCACTTGTGAACCATTCCATGTGATGGAGTAGAGTCCTTATAATATTTTTTAAGCTTTTCTTCAGTTTCCTTAATTGTTTTTCCACGCAGAATGTAATGTTTAAGAACCACTCGAAATTCTTTTTTCCATGCTTTTGTAAAAACAATAAAACACTAAATTCAAAAGACTATCAAAACTTTTCTAACCAACGTATTGACTTGAAACTTTGTATACCTACTTGTATTAGATGATAGTCTCTTAGAGTAGTAAAATATTTACGATAAGACCGCCAAGTTTCGAGAAGTCACGGACTTATCAAACCACCCTCGTATGTACGCATTGTCGAATTCTAAAAATAGGCTACGCGAGGATCTTCACCACCTGTATAATAAACTCAAACTGTATAACACAAATAACAAATATATAATTATAGGCGACTGTAATGCATGACATAACTCACTAGGAGACACAATTTGCAATAGTCATAGTCTGGATTTAGTCCAATGGTTTAAGCATTATCATGTTAAACTCAATGTAAAAATACTAATTGCCGACTTACCTAAATTTGAAAAGTCTAAGGCATTCATTGGCCTAGCAATTATTGACAAAGATCTAATTACAACAGAAAAAGTTCTCAAAACACTTAATTATGACAGTGATCACAAAGCAATCCAATTAACAGTAATACTGGAAAAAATTCAATAAACACTTAAACTCAAACTGTAACTTATATATAAACAAGTACAGCAATTTAAATAATGATTACAAAGAAGCTGCAAGTTTTTGTGAATAAACTTTTCCAAAGAAATAAAAATAACAGTATAGATCACCTCATACTAATAAAAGCAAGTGGAATATATTAAATAATCATAACATGAAACTAAATGATATTTACATAAATGATTTAAAAAATCTAGATATTAACACTCTCTATGTTAACAATTCCTCAAATATCCACAGAATCTACAATACCATTCCATAAAACAATTAATGAAAAATTAGACATATTAAACAATCAATTTAAAATTTTACTTATGTTAACACTGTTTAATAATAGCAATGCCGCATTTGCCGCAAGGCATAATGATTTGAAAATCTTCACAAACTTTAAGGAAATATCAGGGCTTATTAAAAAAATGAAAGATAAATCATTATTTGGTATCGATAAAAATTCCAAACGTAGTCTTAAAAAATATTCCAGAGAAAATAATAAAAATGTACACTCTATTATTTAATAATCTACTAAGCAATAGCCAGCTCTCCAATCAATGAAAAATAACATGAACCATTATACTAAAAAAAATCAAATTAAGCAAATACACTTAACCACCTAAGGCATATTAGCCTACTACCGGTCATAAGTAAAATTTGTTGAATAGAAGCATTTTAAATTACTACAACACCAACAAAGTCATCCCCACGAAACAATTTGGTTAGAAAAAACATTCCATCACAAATGCAATTAACCTACTGCTGATAAACATTAATAGACACATGACCAACAACAAGGTTATGGCCGCATGCTTAATAGATATACAAAATGCCTTTGATAGTGTATGGCTAGAAACACTAATTTATAAAATTAATACTCTTAACTTCCTAATGTATTTAACTAAATCTCTTTATAACATGGTAGCACAGAAAAAATTCCACATAAATTTTTAATTACAAAGAGTCGTTAGAAACGTATACTATTACAAGATGGCTGCAACAAAAAACTGTAAACTCACCAACTCTGTTCAATATATTCAACGGCTAGGTCTTAAAAAGAAAGCAATTGCCACATCGATAAAAATTCGATAAATAAAGCATTTATATAAAAAAGGAAGGAAATCTGTTCGTCTCTCCCTCTCTAGACGGCGAAAGATAGTTCAAATGGAAAGGTGGAATAGTTTTGATTTCTACAATTTAGCGAACGCATGAGTTCAAATTCAGAAAATTAGTGTTAGGTATTTTTTTGTGTTTATTTGCAAATGTCATAATCTTTACATAATTTTAAGACATTCAATAATTTAAAACATTCAAATTAATTATTTTAATTTACAACACTTATCTAAGCTTCTTTTGTATATTCGTAAGTAGAAGATCTTTTATGGCAGACGTGTTTTGTTTTGGTTGAAGAAAATTCAAACGTAAACAGTGTTGTAAATTCCTATTAAAGTAAGTGTATTTTCTGAAATAGTGATAGAAAATTTTAAAGCCAGTGCTATTTATTGTACTGGCTGAAACTAGTGCAGCTGTGATGGCTTCCGATTTAAGGGGCCTTCAAACAAAACAATCTCAAAGTGTAAATTATGTAACTCTCTCATCGCAAGCTACAGCATCATACGCAAATGTCGCAAGGATCGAGCCGAAAAAGGAGCATGCCATCGTTATTGATTCCACGGAAAATCTAACAAACGAAGACTACATAGATGGTTTGGAAAAATTAATTGATACTAATAAAGTCAGGTTTATGTCGAAGATCTTAGGGAACGGAATCTGTGTTTTTTTGGCTGATAAAAACTCCGTAGAAAATCTCAAAAATAAAAAAGTCCAGGTTAAAGAATATTTATTAGTTATAAAGCCCCTTAATAATCTGTATAAACCAGGCAGACAACATATTTTATCCTTTCGTCGACAATTCTATATAAGTGAAAATGACGAGGCTCAAATTCCAGACAAAATTCAAGTTATGCATGATAATACACCGTACTCGTGCTATCTTATAACGGATTCAACTGTCTGCTTTGTTTGTAAGCAGCCTGGTCACATAGCAAGATCTTGTACAAATGTAAACACAAACACGGAGTATATAAACACTGAGTATATTAGAAATGAATATATTTTGTAGCGCCTCAGCTGTCTGATGAATTTTCTTCAATAATGGAAACAGATAAGATGATAGCAAATAAAAGAACGTATCCTAGCACCACAACGTCTTCAAACGACAGTTCCTGAGAACGTAAATTTAATATTAAAAAATCACAAAATACGGAAAATGTAAAAATCGACCATCAAACCAACACCAGAATACCTACAGATTTAAAAGAAACTAAACGTTCAAAAATAAAAAAAAAGAAAAATACAAGGTATTGATATCAGAGATAGTAAAATGGAGAAAGCAGAGGAAATAAAATTAGCCCTGGAACCATCAGCCTGCATTTTTGTAAATGAAAATATAGTAACAGAAATAAAATTTTCACAATTCAGAGAACTCGTAAATCGTAGCTACAACAATCCAAATATTCAACAAGAAGCGCTTCAATTGTCTAAAAATATATATGATATTATAGATACAATCGATCTTGTTTATGCCAAACTAGAAAACACAACCATGAAAGCTAAGCTCACAAGTCTTAAGAAAAAATTACCAAGTTACACCAAGAAAAATTAGTACCTCTGTTTATTCTGATATCGAAATAGAAACTGATCGTGGGCATACAGATATGGCTTTTGAAGAATCACAAGATAAGGTATAAATAATTTTCGAATAAAGAAATATAAAAATAAACTAAAATGATAAAATAAAATGATAAAAATGATAAATGAGACCTTAAAATTCTCTTTTGGAATGTTCGGAGTCTTAAAGAGGATCGTTCAAAGATCCTTGTCACTGTTGATATTTGCATATGTGTTGAAACATGGCTTAAATCAGATTATGAAGGAGTACCAGAAAACTTTCAAATGATCGAATTTAAAATAATAAGAAAGGATCGACAATCAAGAAAAGGGGTGGTATAATTTTCATAATTAAACACAATCTTGATTTCACTGTCAAAAAATACAATAAGGCATTAAATGAAAAAATCGAAATACTAGGAATTTTGTTAAATATTACTCCTCAAACAGACATCATCGCTTGCTACAAGTCACCGAATATAATGCTTACAGAAAAAGATTGGAAAATTTTTTCCATACCACTAAAAAAAGAAAACATTGCATTTATGAAGGCGACTTTAATTCCCAGCACAGACGTTAGAATTCGAAAATAGAAGATCTGAATGGAAAAAGGCTAATAGAATCTAATAGATAAAAATGATTTATACATATATAATACATCTACTTATACACGTATAGACCCTTATACTGGAAAAAAGTCAAATCTCGATCTAATCGACCTAGGATCTCATTAGAAAAATAAATACAGAAATTCTAGATGAGACTTATGGATCTGATCATTATCCGATTATTATTACTGTTACATGTACAAAAAATTCGTATACAAGACAAACACATAAAATTACCTGAACTCGAACAAATTGGGATTCAATATGAGAAAATTAAAGAATGAATATTCGAAGTTTCTTAGCTCCAATTTTCGTGATTCCACAGCAAGTCAAAATTATGAAACTTTTGTAAATACTATTACTACGGCCATTGTCTCTAATACTTCAAGAAAGAAAAATAAAAGTAATAATATTAATAATAATGCGATGAGTACTTTAGTTTGCGTAAAGCTGCCTTCAAAAAGTGGGAATATTCCAAAAAATTAAAAGATTTTATCGATTACAAAAAACATGCAGCATTATTCAAGCAAAAAATTAAACAAAAAAAGAAAGAAATTTTTAAAGCATTATCGGAGACACTCAATTTTTCAACAAATGAATTTTATGTATGGAACAAGCTAAAAGTCCTTAAAAACAAGTGGCTCGATACAAATCCGCGAACAAACGAAAAATATCTTGAGTTCAATGATATTAAACTGAAAAGAGTCCTGGATAAAATTAGTCTACCATGGGTCCCTACAGACCCATCATTCATACCACACTATCAACGAAATAAATTCCTAAATCAAAAATTCCAATACGTAGAAATTAATGTAGCAATACAATCCAGAAACACGAAGTCAGCCCCGGGGTTAGATGGAATTGACTACGAGACCGTAATCAGATTACCACAAAAATACAAACTTATTCTTCTTGACATCTTGAACGATATGTATACTGCAAATGACTACCCATTAGAGTGGAGAAAACGTATGTGCACTTCATCAAAAAACCAGATGGGGATAGCTACAGACCAATAAGTCTTACATCTTGTATCTGTAAAATTTTTTAATTGATGGTAAAGAATCGGCTTCAATGGTGGGCGGAAACACAACATCTAATTCACCGGAACAGACTGGATTTCTAAAAGGACAATCCTGTGAGGACAATCTCACAAAGGACTCGCAACAAACCAGCATGTATTCGGAATATTTCTCGATATTATCAGTGCGATTGATAATGTGATGTGCGAACTATTATTATCTAAATTAGTCAAAACAAAATGCCCCGAAAATTTAGTGCGATTCGTAAAATTTATAACGTATGAAAGATATATATATGCTAATTTACTAGGTGACTCGTATAGGAAAATCTATAAGGGTGTTTCTCAAGGTGGAATATTAAGCTCACTTCTTTTTGTTTTATATACAGCTAACGTATGGAAAATTTACCAAAAAGTGCGGTAATTTCAAATTTTGCTGATGACGTAGCGATATTAATTAGAAGGCAAAATATAAAATCATCTACAACATTTGCTGAAAAATCTGTGGAAATAATACAAAATAATTTGAAAGTCTTGGGCCTTGAATTTTCTCCCCATAAAACGATCTTTCTACACTTTAATAGGCAAGGATATGGGCCAAATGAAACTCAAATAACGATTAATAAAGTGAAAATAAAATCTTCTGAAACAGTACGTCACCTAGGTATAATTTTTGATTATAAATTATCATTTTCACAGCAAATTGATCACAGTAAAAACAAATGTAACAAAGCACTTAATTTAATCAAATTTGTCAAAGGAACTTGGTGGGGTGCCGATCCTGGAACATTAATTACGATGTATAAAACTTATATACGTTCAATAATTAACTATGCTATTTTTAAGTATTTTCCCACAAAAAACCGATATTGAAACATTTGAAAAGATTCAGCATGCCGCAATTAGGCATGCAATTGATTATCGAATCAGCACTCCCATCAATATCCTTATTGCTGAGTCAAAACTAATATATATTCAAGACAGACTTAAATATCCGTGTCTTAGCTATTTAGCCAAGATAATGTCAAACAAAAATCTACCTATAAACAAAACAATTTACTATATATACAATCGTAGAAAGAAAAAGCAACACCTAAAAAAGAAGTGCTTACACAAAAGTATCGTAGAAATAATGTCGTTAGCTGAAGAAATGGATATTCAGAATCAATACCATTTATATGAGACTGATTTTGGATATCTTATATCTCATATAGAAGTAGATACTAAAGTTGGAAACGTGCTTAAAAGAATTACTAATCCTACTGCTTTTATATCCGAGTTAATTTCTAGAGAAAATGCGCTTGCAATTTTTACAGATGGTAGTAAAGTACCTGGAAATTCTTCAGTGGGCACTAGTTGCCTATGTCAAAGTGCGAACAAAATTATGCAAAGTCTAAATTCGGCGGCCTCTATATTTACAGTAGAAACTATTGCTTTAAATGATGTTATTAATTTTGTTATATCAAATCATACACAAAAAAATATCTTCATATTCACGGACGCCCTTAGTGTCTTAAACAAGTTAAAATCAATAAAACTAACCATTAAAACCAGCTCTTAAATTTATGATATTAAACGAAAAATTATTGATTATAACACATAAAATAAAAATAATAATAAAATAAAACTGTTTTGGATATCATCGCACTGTAGAATTCAGGGTAACGACAAAGCTGACCTTTTAACCAAAGAAGCTACAAATTTTTTATCTGAAAATACTATGAAAATTCCATTCTATGATTTTAAAGAAAAGTTTTATCAAAATTCTTTGTTTGGGAGTACTCGTAAAAGGGCAGTAGCATTGGGTACGATTAAAGGTAAAGAATACTTTGAAAATTATATTTCAAATAATTCAAGACCGTGGTTTCATAAGTACAAGATGGTCAGAAAACAAATAGTGACAATAAATCGATGTCGAGCAAATCATTACAATTTTACTTATTCCTTGGCTCATGTAAATATAATAGATAGTGCAGAATGTTCTTGTGGTTATGAAAAATAGGATCTAAATCATATTCTTTGGCAATGCCCAAGTTATAATAAAGAAAAAGAAAAACTTGTTCAAAGCCTTCAAATGAATAAAATTTTTCTTCCGATTTCAATTAAATTCCTAATACAAAAACCTAGTGAATCGTTATGTGGTATTATTTGTAAATTTTTTCAAATGTGCAATATAGATATTTAAGAAATCATTTTCTTAAGCTTTAAAATACTATGTATTATCAAATCGATGTAAAAGAAATTTGTAAACTTTATGTATAGCTAAATTACCCTATTAAGGGTAGAGAAAGCTTAATAAAAAAAAAAGAAGAAGATCTTTTATAATTATAAATCCTGTCCTGACACCTACATGGCTGTATAATAGTAGTGTATATTATAAGTAAATTTGAAATTATAAAATAGAAGGCTTATAAGCGCATATTCCCGTTGCTGTGCCCTTGTGTAATATAGTCGACGAATGCATATACATAAAGATAACAAAGCAAAATTATTCTCGCCTACTGTCGTGGAGTTAATCACCACAGACAAATGTCTAACGGTCGAGACGTTTCTGACGTGATTCGGGCAGTGAGTCCAAAGACAAAGAAATTTGAGAAATACGCTCACTTTTTGCGCGCTTTACACGAGTTCCCGTTATTCCACGCAGACTGGCTCCTTTCGCCTGTGTTCTGATTACATCTATATGTAATTCTATATGTATATATATATATATATATATATATATATATATATATATATATATATAATATTTGTATAAATGTAGCTGTAGGCGACAAGCAGAAACTCCGTTGTGTGGTCGGTGGTAAAAGCCGCGTAATAGCGGTCAATGATCTTTGGCCGTAAGGAGAGAAAAAGAACCAATATCTAGGCGAAATTATTATTTGCATATATTTTATTGTTCGAAAACCGGGGTGTTTATATTATCCCTTCACTTCTTCTTTCTACTGGAAAAGAACATTTCTATGAACAGTTTGGCTTCATTTAGATTGACTGATTCCTTTTTATTATTCTTATCCATTAGTGAATATATGAATATATTTCTTAGGGAATGCACTACAAGCTATTGTATTTATCATTAACGATTTTTTAAAAATTATCTATAAACACCGTAGATATATCATGAATATAAATACATTTTCCTTGGTATTATTTCGTAATAAGAAACTTATACGGACGGTCAATTGGTAGAACAAAGAATAGATGATGAGCATACATCTATATTTAGTGTCAAAGTTAGAACCAGATAAACTAAACACTATTTACAAGCTTCTATTAGTAAAAGTCCCCATTGATCAAAGACAAGGTTTTTTACATTTTTTATCACCAATAAAGTTACAAATTATAAAAATGGGGCAATTATTTCACTTTTTTCCCTTAGATAATAAAGTTCAAAATTACGAAAAAATAATAAATAAGTTTTCGTTGTAAAAATTTTCATTAAAAAATTGCAATCTGAAACAAATCTATTAGCAGTTATGTTAAAAATATTCACTATTTTTATATGGACAAACTGTTCTGAGAATCTTTTTCAGGACTCTAAAGATCTTGTATTTTGAAACTAAACTATTCTAAAGATCCTAAATTATTTAATGCAATATCAATCGCTTATTCGATAGCAATAGATTCGGTACTGAACGGCCGAATTAATTTGCAATGTCAATTAATTATAGTAACAGAAGGAAATTTGTAAAGACTGTTGTTTCAATAATATTATTAATTAGTTTTAATATTAATAAAAAAATAAAGTAGTTTCATACTGGGAATACATTGATATAATCGTAGACACAGTGGAGCAACTGTAATCGAAATAAGATTGTTTTACTCTCTTACGCAATTTACCATAACGTTTAAATAGAATAACATACATATATAAGCTATTTCTTATTAAAAACCAGTTATGTATTAATAATAACATGATAATTAATAAAAGTGATTTTTTTTTCAATGATAATAAACATGAATTACTTGATATACATTCCATTCCATTATCTTTGCTCTTATATTTGGAGAAGTTGCTCATTTACTCCGCACTTGTACAAAATTTGTTAACAAATACATATTATAGGCTGCGTATCATGTAAGATTAGGCATAGGAATAGGTTTTTCGGAACGTAAAATATATTATGGTTGAGTGTAGGAGGACAATACAAAGCAATATCCAAAAACTATAGGAAAAGAGTTTTTCAAAAACTATTAGCACGTCTTTTCTGGAAATTATAATCCATTCAATTTTTTTTAAGCTGTGTATAAATATTTCAATTTTTGTATAAAATAGAAGTCCTTATAAAAAACAAAGTTATTATAATGAAAATGATATTTAAAAACACTATATTTCTAAAAGTGTACGAGTATGTTAGATTTACGTACTTTACATCATTTGCATATTACTAAAAATTTATCTGCTATTATTGATTACTTATTGTACCAGAGGAAAATCTTTTTCAAAGATACATTGTCTAAAAAATAGATTATCAGTTTCTATGTTACATGATCATTCCATAGTCTTTCTATCGCGAATTTTAAAAGACACTTTTTTAAAGAAATTATGAACGAATTCAATTAACGAAAATCGCGTAAGAAATTTTCAAACAATTTATAATTATAATACGTAAATAACATTTTATATCCAGCTTATAAAAAAAGTTTGTTAGATTGATTAAAGTTATTTATCTGATTTTGAGAAACTTTCTTTAATTATTTGCTAATTATTCAAAATTTTAGTCATTTAAGCTAACCGAAATCGAAATTTAGTCAGCACGTTAAATTACAAAAGTCGACGTGAGCGAGTCTCAGTAACTGACCACTTGTTCAAGTAGCAGTAGTATCAATATCATTAAATATATTTAGACCAGTATATAAGCAAAGTATAAATGGGTTCAATGAGAACTATTTCGGTAATGTTATGAGGATTCGGTCTTGAATCTAAATTAAAGGTAGGAACAATAAATAAGTAAAAAGTTCCGAAAGTGCCATATGTAAATTAATAAAAAGATAGATAATAGAAGAAGAAGAAAAAGAAAAAAAGAATAGAATTCCAAAAGAGAAGAAAAGAGTTTGCGAAGGACAAGCACCTGAATTCATAGGAACCGGAAACTGACTGTACTTGTTTAGAATATCGAATATATGCGTACATGCGAGACTATGAAGCATGTAATACGTAGTAATACATTTTATATACATATCGGAAAAGTGGCGACTAATGCTTAAATATTGGTAACATTTTCTGATGTATCATACATCGTACTAAATTTTACAGCGACACTGGGTAATTTCTCGCATCCGAATGTAGAAGCTACTCGAAGATTTCCTCCTATAGTCAAATTATACTGTCGTATATGGTACATAGTGGAACGCCGTGCGCTCGACTTGCGGGGGCACCATGTAAGCTTCCTGCTTTGAATGCGGGCTTATGGCAGCGGAAACATCTTTTTACAGATTCAAAATATATTGCTTTGTATTCCACTGAATTGTAAATTTATCACTTACAAGGAGAGGCCGTGACATTTGAGCGACAGATCTGATCCAGACTCAGGAAGATAACTCCGATGATCTCCACAATGAGTCCTGCAAAGTTTTAAGACCTAACGCTCTCCTGTTCTTCTTAAGATATAGTAAATTATTATTTACAAATGATTATATTTTACCTATACAAATTGGGTATATTATGTATTAAGAAGATAAATTTGAAATATTTTTATGAAAATCTTTTCTTTTAATCTGGGATTCTAAAAAAAATTATTAAGCAAAAACGTTCAAATGTACTTATGTTCTCAATTGTATAGTTTTTACGTTATTGCCAATTGAAGTTTGGCCAAATTGATTCGTGTGTGTGAATATTTGGTTGCCGATTTCAATATGTTGAATGAACTTTTTGACAATAGCAAAGACACTATACAATTTTGGATGTAGGTTCATTAGCCTTTTTTTGTTTGCATTACAATTATTTTAAGGAATCCAGCTCAAAAGTAGAGATCTTCGTTAACAAAAATTGCTTTGACTACGTATTATAACCAATTTCAGTGCAAAAAAATATACTAATTTGTAGGTAAGAAAGAAGCATATCTTGAGAACGTAAGTGTTAGGGTTTAAAATTTATAATAGAATAAAATCCGTTTGGATAAAATTTGTTACTTACATACATAGCCTCACCTTGTTAATATTACGAGTGGTATTCTTTTACATTATAGCTGATCATGTTAGCCAAATCGCATAAAACATTTATTGATTTCTTATTGTATATTTAATGACACCAATTTCATTAATAACTATATTTAATATAGTTACAATAAAAATACTTGTTTACGTTTCACGAAATAAAATAATTTAATTTGTGGTTCGTTTTCATTGTTACAATAACATCAAACACTTAGCAAATACAGTACATCAAGAAGTTTATGTACATGTAAGACTAACTAATACAATTACAATTTAATAGAGGTAGAGATAGAATTATGAAAAGAGATATAAAGGACAAGTAGAGATATGCTTAATGAGCATTCTTGCCTACTATAATTATGGCTACGATAATTAACAGCAATATCTGTAGTTTAACGGTTCTATTATATAAAATAACTATTTAAAAATTGCAGGATTTGTTAATGGAAATTGTTTTCTGTATTTATGTTAAGCGAACAGCAAACGAATGAGAAAATTAAAAGCCATTTTATTTCATAAAACTTAAGTAAATTTTTCATGTTAATTACATTAATAAACATATTATCATATGTAATAGTTCTGTAGACACTTTAGGCTTTATTAGTTGAGAGTATCCCAACGTGGTATGTCCGAATTTTACATTTTTTTTATATTTGTCTCATTTCTATCTATTGATGTTTTATAGCCTTGGTAAATAAAGGTCCTTATTATTATGTCTTCTCTTCCATTAAGGGGGGGGGGGAAGTTTAATTCGGTATGTTTTTAAGAATTTTTTCTCGCGACACAGATACAGCCGGATTATCCAGTCAATTTGTATATAATAATGTATCATTTGAACAATATTTTCCTACATTTTCATTGCAAAATATTAAAAATCAAGCGAATGACAGTGAATCTCCGGAGGCTCCTCGAGAAAAAGTTGTTTTGCGGTGTACACGATTACGCACCACAGAATCATCGGAATCCCAAAAACCAAAGTGCATTCTTCAAAAGAGATCGTTCCTCAGGTAACTCTGTCGAGTTTTTTTGTTTTTTTAATTTTAGAATTTTTGGTAGCCCTAAAAAGCCAAAAATCCGATTTTTACTATAAAAAACGGGTTATTTGTTATTGTAAAATTAAGAATTAATAAAAATAACCAAAAAATTCGACGGCGTTACCTGATGAATTATGTAAAGATGTACTGTGCAAAATTTCAAACCGATCGGTTCCGTAGATTTTGTGTGAGGATGTACACCGACTTCAAAAATGGCAGTTTTTAGGAAACGGCTTAAAAGTTTTGTAAACTAAAAAATTCACAATAAAACTTTATAATTCTTTCAAATTCATATAGAATCTTCAATACCAGGTTCATATAAAAAACACTTTCATCTACATGGTCTAAAGCATCTTTTTGTATTTGTCTACGTAAAACTCTTCCTTCTTTAGTGCCGTGTGACGCTTGTTCCTCTGTTCTATTTATTCGTAACTCGTCAAATTGTCGTGCCCATTTGTGGGAACTTGACACTGTACTGATTTGCATATTTTTAATAATGGCTAATAAAGCAAAATAACCTCCATTGAAAGTACATGCAGTTACATTAGCTGCAATTTCAACAATTGTAAAGGTGCCACTCACTGACTTTGGAGAGATTTTCCAGATTAGCTGATTGAGACTCTCATTATTATGTTGCGCGAAACCTCCAAGACATCGCTGCAAGAGTTCGTCTTTACTCAAGTCCTCATAAATGGGTCTAATAGCTCTAAGAGCTTCAGTAGGAAGTGTTGTATAGCTGTGTTTAAAAAAGTTTAGAGCATCGGAAGCTGCAGCTTTCTGCGATTCACACCAAGAGTCTACGCCACTTGGGCATTTGTTGTGCTGTGGGTTTACGTCGGTGGAGCTGTAGTGATAATAAGTAGCCCAAATTGCATTTTTCATCTTATCAATTGAATTATGATTACGTCGAATAGCCAGTCCATAGTAAACCGTCAATTTATCTATCATTTTAGCACTAAACTTCCCTTTGCCAGAAAGGCTTTTTCTTTTTACGACTTTTCCTGTCTTGGTTTTTGTATCAAATATGCTTTTATGTACGTATGTAATGGCTGTATGTCTTAGATATACAAGAAATGTTCAAACAGATACTTTCAATAAGAAATGAATGTAGGATTTATAAATAAAAACAATCGCTCTCCAAGTAAGCGCGCCGCAGAATTGTCAAGCAGAATTACGAATAGGTAAAAATCCTACTTGGAGCAACGTATATTCAAATACTCACAACTTTGTCAATTTTGCTCCGATTCACTTGAAATTTCGACACAATATTATTGAAATATAAAGCATTCATTTAAAAAATAAAAAAAATGGCCAAACAAAAGTTTAAATACCTTACTCCCCCCCCCTTAAACAAAGTCTTTAATAAATGACTCTTTGGTGACGAGTAAGTATGTATGCTTTTTCAGCTTTTGGGAGGTCATGGAATAAATTATTCATCTTTTTTATGTTATTTAACGTCACTCTATTTATGTTTCCAAATATTGATGCTAATCAGCGACGGAGGCCTACGATATGTTTGTAAACAAAACACATGTAAATTATTATAGAGGTGTTTGTGTTAATCGGCCGAGACCGGGATTTGAAAAATTATTCACCTGCTTCATGGAAGCAATTATATTTTGACTGGATGTACTTGTTTCATTAGATGTGCTTACAAGCATTTAACGACTTTCAACTTGCGGAGTTTATTATTTTAAGGATTATCACATCGTTTAAGATCTTCACCTAAACTTATATTGTGTCCATTGAGCTGGAGCACCATATGGAGTATATCCTTTAACTGAACTAGATGTACCAAGTTTTTAATGAGATCTTTAGGGAAAATCAGCTGATTGTTTTTCATTGAAAACATTTATGCGTTCTTTATACCTAGTCTCCGCTTATTATTTGCTTTAGAAATATCGAGTACGATATATTTCATTAAGCATTTAGGTTGCTGAAAACATTAAGGTTCCTATTGACTGGTATAACTTTATTTTGCTGTTTTCATACTATACATTTCGAAACTCAGTTCTACACAAGGTCTATTTTGGAATTCGACAATAGCGACACCGTCGCCTGTAGTCTGTCTAGATCGATATTTAAATGCATTTGCTTTGCAGCCGTTTATCGCATGTTTAAGCGTCCGAAAACAAAATGTACGTAGATACTTATGAGTGTCGAGATAACACCAGGCCATCCACTTGTACGTGGAAACCCATTTTCGACACATATACAATTTTCTGCCTTTTTCTATGCACACGAATAACTATACTAATTGTATGATTGCAATTAATATTTATTTTGTAAAAGAACAGCAAAACAATTGAATTGGTTGTTTTAAAAAAAAAATTTTTTTTATTTGGAATCGTCATTTCTATGTACCGTGATATTTACAATTCAAAGTGGCCATTTTTATTAAACAACTTTCCAATATTCCACAGCAATGATTCAGTTCTGTAAAGTTTACCACTATGAATAAGCGTTTTCACAATTTTTGGAAATTGTTCAAATGTTTTACTGTATATTTGGTAAGTGTTTCAGAGATTCTTTTGTCACAAATCTAGATAATATCGGTGACAACTACACTTGTCTTCACAACAGTAATGTTTTTCATATTAAATCAACGACTGCTTTTATTATCACTTACTCACGTTACGTACAGACCATACAACCAACTAAAATAAACTGTCTATTTCTTCAATATATTTTTGAAATATCCAAGCATCCTAGTTTTATGTTCCACCGATCCAAAGACATCGACGGTGTCGTGGAGATACTTATTTCCCTTATCAACACAGCCATAGTCAAATATAAGCATATACCACAGCCCTGTGCATGTTTCAAGGCCCAACTTCTCATTGATGTCATGCAAATCGTTAAAGAAAAGAACAGAATCAGAAAACCATGCAAAAAAGTAAAGATTTCCCTACCTCTGTCGATAGCTCTTCACACTTCAAAACCATCTCCGCAATAAGCTATGGAAATTTTGTAGTATCTTCTTCAAAACCGATGCATTTGTCGAACAAGGTTTAGTAGCATTCGCCGCAGCCACTATTTGGGTGGGTGATCGCGCGGACGCTGATACCTGTTTATCGTTTAGGTGTTTTTTCATACACAACAATATGAGTAGAAAGTGTGAGACTAACAAATTCAATATCCGAGCCTACAAAATGTGATACGGATACCAAATTCGAGCAATTTCTGTGCACCGACTATTCCGGAGCGGTTTTTCCTAATGGGTATTTATCCCAATGGCTATAGGTTTTCCCGGCTCCATAGGCAGAATCCTGTGCAAATGCGGAATGGATGGGGTAGGTTAAAAGATATTGATTAAGTTAATTTGTAAGACGGGGAACAGGTACTTATAACGAACTACCAATACGGCTTTAGGAAACGACGTGGTACTTGCCATCAACTTCTTCGTGTCACAGAGTGCTTCGTGGATAATCTCAACAATTGAAACGCACCTCCATGCTCTTCTTAGACACTTAGTAGGCTTTCGTCTGTATTTAGAGAGAGGCCTTCTCCTAAGTTAATGAACATGAAATTTCCCCACTACGTCATAAGTCTTATCCTCTCTTTTCTTTCTAATAGAACTTTCTAAGTGAAGTTATAAACGCCACTTCTGCCTGTGGTATCTTCGCAGGAGTTCTTCAAGGATCTAACTATTCTTTTTATTAATCATGGTGATGACTTTAATGCCTTATAAAAATTATGATATTAATATGAATATTGAAAAAATACTAGGTTTAAAACTGCGGTGAAGAGATACCTTCTTGAACTGAATCGATCATTATAGTCTTTTAATATTAATTAATTTGTATATCATCCCATAGTCGTTTTATTATGAATTTTGTTTTATACATGAGTGAATGTATTTAAAATTGATTGGATGGAATGTATATATTTTTTATCTCAACAATGGATAAATGCATATGAAAAGAAATAGATTTTGTATTATACTGGGATTTTTTTATAACATATTACTCTGCATATATGCAACGAGTTTAGGCTTGTTTGAGTTTATTTGACATTCATTTAAGTTTGACTTACTGACATTAATTTTAAGTATTATTATTAAATTTCAATTTACGATATATCACATGATACTATTATATTAGTTACATTTTGGTTCTAATGTCTTTATATTTATGTATTTTTATAGAATTTTATGTTGAAAGTTTTATACACGAATACAAATAAATATCAAATGATTTATTGACCTATCTCTAGAAATTCTGTTCTCATATGCTCGCAATGTCTCTGGACTAATGCACTTGTACGAGGACATCCCACTTTTTGTCTTCAACTTCTATTCTCACACGCTCACCCTGCTTTTAGACTGTAGTACTTGTGAAAGGGTATCTCATAGGGATGTCCCCTATGATCAGGTACTAATTGATTAGAAACTCACAAAAATTCCACCTATTCCAATAAAACGTACAGTTTAATGATTTTCTGAGATGGTTTTTTTATGAATATATGCCATTATTTGCAATTACAGCTTGCATCTGATCGTTAACAATTTTTGCTGTCTGAAACTATATAACGTTTTAGCCTGACATTATAGTATAAAATGTGCTATCATTATAAGAATTTTGGCCTTATTAATTATTAATTATTAATTCGTACAATTAATTTTGCACTTGATATAACAGGTCTATAGAGAATATGTATGCAATACACATAAGGGAAAAAATTTTTTCGTTTATTCCTACGTGGAAAGGAATACATTGTATATTAAATATAAGAATTCATTTTTAAAATTTGAAGATTTTTTTGAAAACAGTTTTATTTAAACAATATATGTTTATAAATATTTTTATGCAAAATATAAAATATTTCTCTACTATTACAAGATGAACATTACTTTTTAATATCAAATTCCATATACATTTCGTTAATACTTTTTCTTCGCTGCGTGCAGGAAATCCATTATTTTGCGCATTTACGTTCAGAAAATGGCCTATAATATCACGTAAAAGTAATTTTTAAAGCGCAAGGGTCGTGATCACCCGAGCCAACGGCAAGGGTTTATTGGCTTGCGTAAACAGAGATGTTTATCTTTCTTCTTATTTTCAATTTTACAGCAGGACCTTTAATTCATGATTTCGACTCGAATATACATTCCGTGTCGATAAGGAAACTTCTATTTCCGAACTACAGATGCAACATCGATAACAGTTTTTCGGCGGGGGTTATGTCAGATATAGAGAAATAGAAAGTAATATTGTAGAAATTCAAGGAAGATTTTATTAAATTTTGGAATTATTTACGCAGGTAGGTTATTCGAAAATTATATAAAATGAAATTTTCGTCGATTACTATAAAATTACTTTTATTTTAAGCCGTTATAGTTATTTTTAAAAGCAAATATTAAAATTCAAATTTCTGTTAGGTTTATAAAATGTAGGTATTTTTATGTATTCTTTTTTAAATATAGTTATTGTAACATTATAGTTTTTAATAATTAAAAGACATATTTTTATAGAGTCCTAAATGATTTGATGAATTTATTGGCACTCATATTACAATAAGAATCAATATGAATAGCAAAATAATAATTTCTACATTGTCGAAATGGTTCGTAAAATTTATGTTAGTCTAGTTTTTAATTTATTTCAATTTATTTTAGTTGAATTAATACAACGAGCCTAAATTATAATAAGATTTTCGATAGAATCAAGTGAAAACTAAGAAGGACTAATATTATTCTACATATTTTAATTGATTTTATTCCAACTGTAATTTTAAGGTTATTATTTATTTATAAATACATTTAGAACAAACTAATTTTATAATCTATAAGTTAATATGACTTTTATTTATAAATATTTTTTAATTATATAATATTTCAATTTAATTTCTAATTATTATTCTTTAATAATTTATAATTATATTATAAATATATCTTTTTGAAAAGAATTTTTTGTTTTCGAAATTCCCGCAGCTGGAAAGCAGAGGAAAAATAGTATACGTTACGCTTGTTGAAGATATAGTCGTTCCCACACGCGCGTGCAGTAAACGACTACTTGTCACACATGTAGCGTAATCACTATTCCTATACATTAGAAACAAAATTCCTTCAGTTAATTATATTATCACAGTTTTTTTACATTAAATTTTTAAAATAAATTAATCTTATAACATAAAAGGGACATCAATTATTCTTTTTCCATCTCCAATGTATAAAAATCCGTAATGAGGACTATTTATTTTGTGATAACAAGTCATACCAGGCCAATATATACTGCTCAACAAAGCTAACCGACCACCTTGAGCAAATTGAAGACTCCAACAACCTAAAATAGAAAATAAAGTATAAAACGCTTAAAACCCCAATTTAGCAAATTGCATATAATATATATTTCAAGTTAAATATTTAACAAAGTTTTTTTTAATAATGTTATATTCTAGGTTTTTTCGCTAATATTATGTATTAATTTTCTCTGTATTTCATACAAGAAAACTCATGGTACCCTATTAGGTTAGATATTTTATACCACTTTATTGATTTGTTCTTGTTTCTCGCAAGTGGTGGCGGGTGATAGGAGTGGTTTTTTAATCGGTAGAGGTTGCGGTAACAGCGTGTGCGAGCCCGACACATCCAGGCACTGATATGCCTGGAAGGTGTAAGAAGTATTTTTACCAGTAAAACACCCCCTCCCCCCATACCCTCAATAAGTAATTAATTAATTCTATATTATAATTAAGATTTGTCTTTATTGAATAATGAATACCTGTAGGTACATCTTCCTCTGCCGTATCCAAAAAGTCTAATGCAAAATTATAATCCTGCCTCGTAAGTAAGTTAGAATTCCACTTATTTTGCGGTGCTCTAGCATGCAAATAAGATTTCAACTGGGTCGATTCTTGGGCTTCTAAGCCTTCGAAACTTGAGTTCTCGATAATTTTTCCTTCAGCAGTTTTAAACCAAGCGCCTCTGGGAATCATCGCAGCATCATTGTTGATTAAATATACAGTAGCTGCTAAGCGATCTTCTTCTTTTAAGTGCTTCACAATCGGTGCCTGTAAAAAATTTAATAATTTACCAAAAGATAAAACCGGTTAATGTTTTCTTTATACACAGAATTGCACTTGTAATAAGTCATGTATAAAACTTTTAAACTTTAATTAAATTATAATGAAGAATATTATATTACTAACATCATTTACGAGGGCACTTGCTGAATTTTTAAAACTTTTTTAAATTAAAGGTTATTTTTGAAATATTGAAAATATGAAATCTAAAAATAAGGAGAAAAAAAATCAACAACTAACATATCTCCACCGTCGTTCTACGATAGATATTCTTATATATAAATTGATTATTCTAATAATAGAATAAAATCAGTTGAAGAGAATATTGTTTTTACTATTATAAGAAATATAATTTTTCAAGAAAACTTGAAAAGGTTCACAAAGCCATGCGTTATATCGACATTCCTTCTAGGCCACTAAGTTCAACTTGAAAATTTTACTTTATAAGAAGTATTATAGATAATGATAAAATTTTTACAGAAAGATGAAATTAAAAATGAAAATAATTTTAACTTTTAGTTTATAAAATCGATTTTAAAAACTATTCTACAATTTTGAACATTTTTTTATTTCACACTTTTTAGTTATTACACTGTATTTAAACAACTGATAATTTAAAGTTAGTTCTATGTGAATGGTAAGTACTAAGTATTTCAATATAGAATTTTATCTTGACATTTTTTGTACAAGTAGGGATTTAGGACGTCCAAAATAGTCTATGTCAACTGGTGGCTACAAGGTTGCACAAACAGGATAGGAATCGCTGTAGGCATGTACGGTTATATAATAATAGCAATGTAGCTATATCCTATACCGAATAATAGTGCAGACTTAGTGGTGGAATTGCTTAAATATCTATAATTTATATCAATGTGAGCAACTACAAAACTTACCGATTGTCACCAAGCCAGCCTATCAAATGTCTGCCCCTCTCCCTCTCTCTCTCTCTCTCTCTCTCTCTCTCTCTCTCTCTCTCTCTCTCTCTCTCTCTCTCTCTCTCTCTCTCTCTCTCTCTCTTTTCTTTCTCTGTGCTCACGCGCGTATGTATTTCAATACAATAAATACATACACAATATAAAAGAATTATATATTAATATGTATAACAATGTAATGCATATATATATATATATATATATATATATATATATATATATATATATATATATAGACAAAATTAAAGGATATTTATTTTGTTTATGAAATATTAATTTTTGCATAGATACTAGACCGAGATTTCCACCAATCGGTTTCATAGATACTCAATTACCACTGGACGTTCATAAACATATCTGTAAAAATATCTTTCTAATTACATTAAAAAGGAAAAAAGATGATTACGTCTCGTTTAATAGGGTAATTCTTATAAAAATACATGGGATCACCGCGGAAAAATTCTCTTTCGTTTGAAAAAAGTTTGAAGTTTTTTGAAAAAAAAAAAAAAGATTTTTGAAAAAAAATCAGTCCAACAATTTCAAAACTTATCGCTGGTCAAACATAAAAAATAGAACGCAATGAATTGAGAACCTCCTTATTTTTCGAAGTTGGTAAAAATAACATTGCCGCTTTCTTAACAGATTTTAAAAAAGTTTCTACTTATTTGAGTAGAAACAAATAAGCAAATTTCTTAGAAACTAATTATCCCATCGATGGCATTCGATGTTTCGATGTTTCATGTATAAAAATGTACTAAATTAATAAATATTTTTATCGGTCTTATAATCTTATACTATAATATAATAACTTTATACTACTATAACGACAATCAGACTGTCCTTGTTTATAATTACCCCCGAAGAATCTGAAATAGAAATTACTACTAAAAATAAAATTAAATTAGGTTAAAAGTTAAACATAATAAAAATAAACTATATTCTTATTAGCAAAGGACAACCAGACTGCCCCCACCACCTTAAATTTAAATTTATCTTAGATGTCCGACGTTTCGAACCGGTACGGTTCATCTCCAAGGACTAAACTAAGGAATTTAGTCTTTGAAGATGAACCGTAGCGATTCGTAACATCGGACGCCAAAGTAGAATTTAAATTTAAGGTGGTGGGGTAGTCAGGCTATCATTTGCTAACAAGAATATAGCTTGTTTTTATTATTTTTATTATTTTTAATTTTTAATCTAATTTAATTTTATTTTTAGTAGTAATTTCTATTTCAGATTCTTCGGGGATGATTATAAACAAGGACAGTCTTATTGTCGTTATAGTAGTATAATATATTATAGTATAAAGAATGTAAGATCGATAAAAGTATTTATTAATTTAATTCAGAACAGTCGACAATTATTTATAGAACAATTTTTAATTTTTAATAAAAATGTACTATTGAAACTGTAAAATAATTTTGGGACGCTCCGAAAGTATGTCAAAATTATTTACAATTTTTTGCACTTGAATTTTTTTGTGTAGAATCATGTGAATTGCTCGTAACATTTAAAAATAATAACACCATTTATTAAAAATAAAGACAAATTTGAATGAGCATGGACGTCTCTTAAACACTTGCTTCATAATGTTTAAATTTTTCACTGTCTACATATTTATTCTCCAGCTTGTATTTACGCAACTTATAACTAATAACCACAAAGAAATAACCAGACACGCTAGATAAATTTTAAAAAATCTCAGAGAATGTATAATATAATGTTCTCTTAAAATTTCAAATATTTCAATATTAGCTTGTTTTTAATTGTTATAAAAAAAGAAAATATTAAAAACAAGTTAAAGAGTGAAAATATATAATGTAATTGAAGCTTCGAATGATATCCATTAGTTTATTGTTTTTAGAGAATGTTTACAGATAGTTACAAAACAATTGTTTGCGGCAAATTACGAGCATTTAATCACGTAAGTCACTTTATGATTTAAAAACTTACTGATAAATAAAAGAGGCCCTATTAATGTTCTTACATTTTCGTTCTTAACTTCTGCGAACTCTTTCTCCTACAAATTTATTTACGTGCAGATTGTGTGTGTGTGTGTGTGTGTGTGTGTGTGTGTGTGTGTGTGTGTGTGTGTGTGTGTGTGTGTGTGTGACCGCGTAATAATATCATTTTTTAACACAATCTTATTAGATTTTATATAGCGTGCTGCGTGTAATGAAAGAAAAAGTAACATCAATCTCTATATAAGAAACCGAAGACTAACTATATTTTTAAAAATAAAAACTCTGTTACCGCATTATGCACGAAAATTATTAAAAATAATTATAGGTACATATATTGATTATAATAAGTTTTTTCAACGTAAGCCATTGAAAAATTGTAGACTTATAGAGACGCAAAAAATATATATAGAATAAACGTGTGCCGTGTGTAGGTAGACATGGAGTAGACCCTCTCAAATTCAGACTATAATGACTCTCTGGTTTGATCAAACATTAGCTACTGTGATGCACGATATCTTATAGACCCCAATAAAACAAATGTGATGTCATTTACATATCGCAATAAATTAAATAACGTTATTTAATTAAAGCTAATAATTATTTCACTAAAGCTAATAAAATAAAATAACTCTATAAGAACCCTATGGAATGTCAAGTAAATCTTTTGCATTTTTCGATCAATATATTGGTTTTCAAATTCATCACTACATCCTTATTCTACTGCAATAGCATGATAATTTTAATATTAATAGAAGAAAATTTTAATTTAAATAAAATCTACTTGTTGCTTTAATGTAAACATAACTAGATTTTCTTCAATAGATATTTATCTACTTGTCTATCCTTGTTTTAGCTATAAATTAATTCTTTTTTCATCTTACATCTTCAAATCTTTGTAGATCTTCATTCGGCGGATATGGAGGGTTAGGGTCGTACACATTGACAGTTATACTAGAATCTCCGTGAAAATCAGAAATTGCTAAAGGAGTCAACAAAATAGCACACTTGCTTGGATCAGGCATTAATAGCCAATTCAAACAGTCGATACTATGAAAAGAAATTTATATTATTATAGTTCACTTTTCGACATGTGTCAAATGCTCAAATACATGATTCTATTATTTCCATACCTGTAGTAATATATTTGACCATCTAAACATTCTTTTCGAAAACCGTAAGCAACGTGATAATCATTTTGTATACCGTTTATTCTTCCCCAATAGTAACATTTTCGAAAATGATTTTCGTTTTGCAGTATTAGTAAAGAATTTTGCAACAATTGAGATCTTTCTAGTCCTAAACAAAATCCAACAAAACCAAAGATATCTAAACTTTCTGATAGTTTCAAACAGTCCATTGATGATATATTTATAACAAAAGTAATTTTACGAATAAACGTAAAACTTAAAAAAGTAAATACTATAAATAATTTTATATTTATTATCTGAACATAACTTATAAAATAATAAACAAAAGAAGACTCATTGTATATTTGTTTGTAAATAGGTAATAATAAATCATTAATTTTATTTTTATAAAGAACTAATAATTACATCGAAAATTAAATCTACTTTAACATAAAATCCAATAAATTGGGAATCTACACGTTCAAATACAAGTTGATTATAAAACAATGATTGATAAGAATTTTGTACATATAATACTTTTTTCATCTAAAAATTTGATAAAAAGTAATTCATCCATCTTAAATATACTATTAACGATGTTAAATGAATTCTTGAATTTCGACTAAAATTCATTTCTACATATAGGACATGTTGACTTGCGGCTGGTACTGAACCACTTGTACTAAAAAGTAACAATTATAAATTATTTAATGATACGAAACACCAATCTTGAGTTAATTTTAAGTAATGAATTAATTAACGTAAAGTACTTACAAGGCAAGGTGTATGGAATTTTTTGCGACAAGTACCGCAAGAAAGTTTTGGTATTTGATAGGTACTGATATGGAATATACTAAAGCAAATATAACATTCTTCTACACCTGCAAAGCTCTTATCTAGACTTGCTTTCCATAACATAAGACCATCCCAAATAGAACCATTCTAAACACAATATTATTTATGAATAATAAATATAAAAGTATTTTGTTATTATACATTAATTTGTATTTTAAACGAAATTTGTATTGATTGAAGCTAAGTAGTATCAACCTGGTGAGTTAATAATATTGATAATTGCATATGACTATTTCGCCAGTTTGTTGTTACTCCTACGTTTTGTCCAGGATTTACATCGACAGTCCCAAGAGGATGATTTGGTGGTAAACTAATATTTAATTCCAGCTTTGTATCATCCATTTGATATAATGCTGTAACTTGCAAGGCTTGTAAACGAACTTTTATCTGAAAAATTTAGAAAATTTTTGAAAAATTTTTAATATATATAATTCTTACAAATATACTTTTAAAACTATAAAGAGGAATAATTAATATTTTATTTTACTATGCTTCAATAATTTTATAATAAAAATTCTATTTTGAAGGCTTCATAAATATAAAACTTCTTTGTTCTAGTGAGTGGTATGTCAACTGCTCTTTTATACTGATTGAGTAAAAAATGCTCTGTTTTAAAGATTGTTACACGTAAACATTATAAACTTTTTGTTTCTTTTCTGTGAAATTTCTGTGAAACACCCTTTATTTATATCTATTTTACATTACTGCAAAAAGTTTCAAATAGATTTATCAAGCCTTATGGAAATAAGAAAGTTTTGAAAATTTTATAATAAAAAATTATAAATAAAATTTTTAAAACGTTTTCATTTCCACACAGTTTGACGAATTTATTTGAAACTTTCAAGCAATACAGTATACAGTAAATAAAGAACATGATTAATTATAATTTGGTATAATTTAATGCAAAGATATAAATTTAAAACAGAGTATATTTTGCTCTATCAATAAAAAATACTATGTTTTAAATAACAATTAGCAATAATATTATATTTAAACGTGAAATAATTGCGACTTCACTTAACCATGTTATTTATTTATGTCTATTCAGCATTGTAAAATTTCTACCAAATTCATCAAAAGGTATGGAATTGAGATGTTTTAATCTTAGATTTCATCTCTGGTTTTAATTAATAATTTCATAAGCAAAACTTATAAAGAAGTTTTTAAAAACACAGTCATTCCCAACTGATACTTTTGCTCGAAATTATAAAATAATATAGATTAGGCATAAATAAATAGCATGGTGAATTAAATTGCAATAATTAAATGCTTATACATAATATTATTAAACAGAATACTTTTTACTCCTTGAATAAAAATTCACTTTGACAACTCCTTTTGAAAGGACTATATAATGATTATTATGCAATTTACGAACTGTATTCTTTATATTTTTATAAATATTCTTATAGATTTTAATTTGTTAAAAAGACACGTTTAAATTATTATGTTGTATTTCGTTGAAGGTTTATATAATATTTCACAGTAATAATATGTAAAATGATGAATAATTTAAAGCAATTTTGTAAAATAAAGATACCTGCATATTTTCAATGCTTGTTAGTCTATTATTTTGAAGTTCTTCGTTAAGCAAAAATGGACTAACATAAAATGCCGTAATCTTATTTACGGCAGCGCTTACACGACTTTCTGTTGTACTCCACCATTGTCTGACCAAGACAGGTAAGTATCGAAGACAATTGGTATATAACCAACATACTAAATGATCCAGTCTTGATTCAGTCCAACTATCTAAGTATAAAAATGATATTTCATGTTATGCAGCAGGTAATATTACGTGAATAAAATTTCCAAATATATTTTTCGAATTTAAATTACCTGTAAAATCAAATGAAGGTTCATTACTAAATATTTCATTTAGTTTAGAATTCTTATTCTTATTTACTTGTAATGCTTCAACTGGCATTAAGCGAAATATATTATTTAGCAAATGTGGAAAAAAGTTGTCTCTATAAAAAATACATTATTTTTATAACATTAAAGAATTAAACAAAAAAAAATGAAATTAATATATTCATACTTGAGTATTTCAGCATAATGATAACGTAATTTTCCATGTGCTTTAGCACACATATTTAATACAATACTCCAAGTGAGTAAATAACCAACTGCATAGGTATAAGAATCAGTGTAAGGTTGAATCGTACAGCTCACGGTATCACAGAGTCTAAAAATAATTATAAATTTGATCAAACTGAAGTATTATGAGGGAAATAATAAAGAAACAATAATTATAACATACTTATAATCCATTAATATGGCATCAACTATGGTTTGTGCTGTTTTTAAAACTTGCTCAAATTGATACATATTTAATAATTTTGAATCAAAATTTTCTGTTTCGATCAAAACCTTATCACGGTCAACTAATACTTCGATTATATTGTTTAATGCAATATAAGTCCCTAGTTGCAAACTGAGTACTGGAGAATGTATTAATTTCAGTAGTAATTGCATTATCTGCTCTTCTGATTTAATTTGATCTTTATTATTGGTTGTGTCATATTTTACTATTGGCTCGCCAAAGACTTTTAAAGATTTTCCAATATAATTCAATGGTATTACAGAAACGATTGACATATTTTTCTGATTATAGTAGTCTAAGCATATATATAATTATCAATAAAACATTTATATTAGCTATGTATTTTTTAAATTAGTAATTTAAATTTACCTGCAAACGCCATCCATGTATCAAAAGTTCCAGTTTGCAAATCAGTAGCAAAAACATTTTTCCACTCATCTAACAATGTAGGCGGCAATTCTTCAATTGGTTCCTTTGAGGTTTCATTCATAATTTGTTGAATAGCATAATAAAGCTTATTAACATTAATAATTAATGCTTTCACCTATATTTTTATATTTAAATATTTTATTACAACGTAAATTTATAATATATAAATTAAATAGACAATAAGCAAAAGTTTTTAAAAAAATATTAAATTAGATGGAATTTATTAACAAAAGCAAATAAATTATAAAATCATATTAGAATATTAGATTGGAACCTTAAAATCTTCATGATGATCAATTGACTTTTTCACTGAACAATTCCAAGCTGAAAGACATATTTCTATTACATCCCATTGAGCAATTGTGAGTTGTTTTGGAATACAAGTAACACATTTTGTAAGGAATAAAATGACTTCAAGTGGTAAACTTAACTGCTCCCATGAAATTTCATAAATATCACTGAAATAATTTGTAATTATTATGAATAAAACAATAAAAAATAAATCAATGCTCTTAGGGCCGTCTTTAAGGCTGTAAGGTTATAGGCCCAAGTAGGATTGGGGATCTCAAAATCAAAAAATCACAGACATTTTTAGTAAAAATGCTTCTACATACAACTATATTGATAGAAGTTCTTAATTACCAATCTAAAAGTAATGTTGCAGGTTCAGTTTGTTGACGTCTTATGATTATTTCAAACACTTCATTTATTGATGTGCTTATTTCAGCTTCGTCAATTTGATTTCTTGAAAAAAAAATTTTACGAAAATCACTGCCATCATCTAACAATGATAAAATTTTATCTAAATTTGGGCAGTTACTAAGTGTCTAAAATAGTAAATTATTTATTAAAACTGTAAGATATATTTGTAAGAAAATATAAAATAAAATATATATTTAAAGAACCTGAGCAGATTGAAGACAAACTTCGATATTGTTAGATTTATTTGTTGAGAGCAAAACATTATCTTCAAATAATTCAGACAAATCATTATTTGGTGTAAAAAAATTATAATAAAATTTCAAAACGTATGGGTATATGCCACCAAATGATAAAAGTAATCTGAAATCATTTGTAACTGTATGATTTAAATGTCAAACATAAAACTGATTAATATATTTATGAAAATTAACTTACCTATATATATTTGAAATTACATTGTTATGAATATCATCAGATATAAATGTTTTTAGAGTGCTTAATTCTTCATGAAGTATATTTCGTAAAATACTGACTTCATTTGAGTATTTAGTCTTAAAGAAGGAAAAGTATATTTCATTAAAGTTTTTTAATAATGTTAAAGTAGGTTAATTATGTTGAACAATTAAAAAATAATTTATAAAGTATTTACCGAATTAAAATGTTTGATATAAATTTCACCTAAAGTAGCTGCATGTGATAAATTAATCAAGATCTCAGATATTTCTGGAAGATCAGTTGTATTCGATAATAGACTATTAAGAATCTTTGTACTAACTGCAGCCCATTTCAAACATTTGAGTGTATCGTCTTCAAAGTTAGCATTATTCAGATCAATATCAAATATTTCATTAAATGTTTGACTTCTTTGTATTAACGTTGAAGAATAAAGATTTCCAGTAACTATTTCTCCATATAATATTATACCAGATACATGTTTCATCCATTTTTTTATTTCTATCTCAGTCATAAATGTAATAACAAATTTTTTCGCATAACGTTCACTACTTTTAATAATTGAATCGACAAAACTTATCGATAAATTAATTAAAGATTCTTTAAAATTGTCATTTCTACAAAAAAAATTTAATGTTAAAATTTTTTATACAAAAAGTGTTAACTTTTTTATATAAATACATACATATATATATATATATATATATATATATATATATATATATATATATAATTTATTTTATAGGATGTCTCGAATATGATTGTACATAGTAGCGGATTGCTAATAAGTTGGAAAAGTCATATAAAAAGGTAATACACATTTTGTATTGTTTCAACTCATTTTTGCGCTATGTGTAAATATTTATCAATTAATGAAGAAGTATTGGTTCAATTTTTAGTTAGAGGATATGAAAATTAAGAATTCAGATAGATACTTTCAGGATAATCTGAAAAATAATGGGGGAAACTGGACAATTATAGTAATGACAGATATAATTATTAATATAGTTGTTATTATTTTAGATCAAAATGCCTAAAGTGTAAATAGTGCATGTATGTTGTTGTCTGCTATTAGTTACAAAGATACAGGCTTGCTCAGAAAGTTATCTTCAAATAAATAACAAAAACTTATTGCTGCCGTAAAAACTGTTTACAATCATGTATCGGATAAAATATTGTATAAAAAAATAATAAACTAACTTACGATTGGAATATTTTTTCCCAAATTATTGACGCAAAATATTTAACATGCTGAGCAAAAGCATCCTGAGAAATTCTTTTGCTTATTTCGTAAAGTCCTTTGGTCCACGCATCTTGAGCTATTTTAACTAAAGTCGACTCACCATCATCTTCATTTCGTTCTACATTGTCACGAACTTGCAAATGAAATACAGCTTTTAATAATTTAATTGCACCAGGATTGATGTCTCTATGTGAACAAGACAAAGCTAGTAATTGAGAAAGTAAGACTGTAAGATGCTGAGCAAGCTTCTCGTTATTCCATGGCATTCTATCTACCATTAAGCATAGTAATGACGAAATTCCGCAGATAGCTTCACTGCTTACTATTAAATCTAAAACCGAAACAAATCTACATGTTATTGATCCTATCATAAATACAAATTAATTCATTTTTCTGTTTATGACTAATTGATTCAAATATAAATGTTATGAATAAATACATTAAAACTATATAAAATATCAGTCAGAGTACCTCCATCTACTGTTGGATTAAATGCCTGTAGAAATATTTTTTCATCTGAATCAATAAATTCTAATGAAGACATTACTTCTTGAGCCATTAGAACTAAAGTATTTGTTATAACACCCTGTTTGCACCAATTTCTTACTACTTTATCTTCTTTATATTTTTTTGTTAATGCACATTGTATGGCTGTTTTCAAAATCTTTACATCATCTACCTAATAACATGAAACAATATATAATATACTAATTAGAATGAAGTAACAAAATATTTTTGAAGACATAAAGAGTTGTCATTGGCTCAGGTGAAAAAGGTAGCAATTTGTTTATTGCTGTATTTACTGCTAACACCGGATTTTGCTTGCTAAGAGCAGTCAAGACTATTTAATGTCCTGAGTTCAATTTTCCTTATAACAAACTTTTTGGTATTTTACAAAACATTTTGCGTAATTTTGAATATTTATTTTTTAGTAGATTCAAAATAAATAAATAAATATTTAATAGGATAAAATATATTTATAAAATCAATAATTCATCATGATAAGCTCATCCAAAAAATTTTTGAGTTTAAATTTTATTGTTCATCATAATAATTCAAAAACGTAAATTATTTAAGATTTTTCTTTTTAAAAGATAAATGTTTCTTAAATAAAAGTAATTAATTCGTTTTTAACAATTATAAAAATTCTTACTTCCTGGAATGATTGCAAGACTATAGCCTTTTCAGCATCCGCCATATGTGACATAATACTAAAAATCAAATTGATTAAAGCCTCTGTTTCTTCACTCTCAGTTGTCATTAATATTTTTAGATTCTGATTATAAAACTGCAATAAACTTGCATTCTCATCGTATGTTTTTGCTAATGCAATGAATAACTCCTTACTTTCATGACCCGTTATGATTTTTACAAGATTTATGACTTTGTGCTTGAAGGGTTTATCTGTAATCCTTTTAAAGTAACTAACACACAATTTTATGACAAGTTAGTTGAACGTCCTGAAGGAACACTGTATTGTCGCTATTATTAGTATCTAGAGTCGATCGGGAGGATTGTGATAAAGGAGGTTCAGCTGATTCGACAGTAGAGTCAGAAAATTTAACTCTCATAATACGACGATTATGATCTGGTGGATTTTTGAGGTACATCAACAGTTCAGCCATGGAACTGACGATAGAACTTGTTGTAATACCATAGTTATCACTAGAATTGTCGACAAGTCGGTTAAAAATTGCTATCAATTCAAACCAAAAGATTTTCATGAGCTTTGGATACACTTGGTAGTCAGAGTTTTTACTCCAATACCTTATAAGGTGACTTAATAAAGAGAAGAAAGTTGATTTCATTGATTGATTTTCGTGAATACAAGATTCTACCATTGTCATAAGCTAAAATAAAAACACTTGATTTGTTATCAAAATTTGAACTAATTTTTTCTATAACGAAAAAAATTCATAAGTCGTTTAAAAAATAATTGAAGTATGATATTAACCATTTACAAAATATTTATTAATAATAATTTAATTTAAAAATTTAGTTAAAAATTAAATTGCTTATTATTAAAGCATAAGATTTCAATCATGATCTGAATTACCTGATCTTTAAGTAAGCACTTGCAAATATCTTCATTACTACTATTAACAACAATGGCATATCGGAAACATTCTATAAATGAAGTAACTACAACAAATATCTCTGAACGACTAAGTTTGACGCTTTTTGCTAAAAATCTGAAAACATATTGAAAGCATAAAAAATATATAAATCGAAAATATTATAATACTTACCCTTGTCGCATATTTTCAAAGAAATTGGTAAATAAAATGGTTCTATTAATTTCTAATTTTTTAAATTCACTTAGCAATGGCAGTAAATTTGGATAAATAATACTTGCACAATTTTGTCCACCATTTTTGAGTACTCGCCATAATTTGGGTAATACTAATTTCTCAATACTGACAACTTTATGCCAGTCCTAAAAAGTGAATTCATTAATAAATTATAATTAAATATTGTAAAACAAAATATGTACAAGATTATAGAAATGTCAATTTAATTTCTTATAACAAGTATCTGCATTTAATTTCATTATATCATTTTCAACAAACCTCTATTTTATTTATAGCTATCAAGAGAGATTCCCAAACAGCAATAACGAGTGTTGGATCTGTTTCATCTAAACTGTTCATTATAACAGTTAAAACTTTTCTCTTTTCTTCACATATAATAGTATTAGCATTACAAACTAATGCACTTAAAGCACCAAAAAATGCCGTTTTGATCAAAGAAACGTCATTTTTAGCTAATTTCCAAAATCTATTATTACTTATTAGTTTTTTATGATAATCTGCAGTTTTTTCAATATTTTCGGGTAAAACAGTTTTCAAATAAAAACTATATGCTTGCAAACTTGATGTTAGTACTCTTTCAAATTTGGCTTCTATTTCTTCAGGCAATAAAGACCTGTAAATAAATTTTAATAAAATACATAAAATTATTTAAATCTAGTTAATATCAATATGTAAATTTACTCAAAAGAAGAGTCGTTACTTGATTGGTTTCTAAATTTAGCTGCAATTCAGAGTTTTTTCTAATGTATAATTAGAATATAATTATATATAGAATATATAATATAATATACTTATTAATTAAATTAATAATAAATTTTATTTATTACAATAAATTTCAATAACAACATATAATTATTTTAGTGTTACAACATTATGTAGGAGGTCAATCGTATGCTGAAGGAAATTTAAATTATTTCTTAGTCTACTAATTCGCCCAAAATTTGAATTCTAAATTTTTTCAAGCCAAAAGGACATTGGAAAAAATGGTTACACAGACGGATCTATGTAAGTATATTAGAAAAGACTCTGACAGCAAAATCCAGGACCAAAACAATTGAGTCTCATTATAAGTAATTAATAAATTAGTTAATCATTAATTTTAATTAGTTTTCTATGTAAAATATGATACTTCAACAATTATTTATTATTTATTATTATTCACTATATGCTTAGTGAAACATGTTTAAATAAAATTTTAATTCTACAAGAATTTAATTAAACAACATTTGGTAGAGTTTCACCAAATTTTATTAAAAATAAATATAACAGCTGTTGTTGTGATTAAGTCATTTGCAAGATATAAAACAAAGTGAGCGAAAATTGAAATGGAGCAATATATTATTTTACCATTCCTTTGGTATTTATACTATTCACTCACTCATAATTTTCACTCACTCTGTTTTATATCTTGCAAATGGCTTAATTGTTTAAATAACTTTTGATATTTATTTTTAATAAAATGTTGTGAAATTCTATCAAGTGTTGTTTATTTAAATTCTTTTAGAATTATAATTATCAAAATTATTTATTAACATTTAGTTTTCAATTTTTTCTTTTTTATTTTAATTGAATAACTTTAACCAAAAGGATAGACTTTGATCTTTTCAACATATGAATCTGAATAAATTATTAAAGAAAGAAGTAACAAATATCGAGCTCTTACTAAAATAAAACAATACTAAAGAAAACTAAAAGAAATAAAATTTTTCAACATCATTACAAATACAGGATACACGTTGTGGTAGTAGATATTTATTGATAAAAACTGTTTACAAATGTTTATAAAAAATGTTTAAAAGCAAGCTCTACATAAAATATATTAAAATATGCGAATAAATAATCAAAATCTAAAAATAGATACAGTGTTTAGAATTCACTACTGTTAATTTGATATTTACTAGGAATATTACAGTATTTTTTATTTTCTTCATGTATAATATATTATTTAAATAATAGGTAAGACTTTTTATTTTTGAAAATTATTTAGTGTAGTTTTAGAATTCAATAATCAAATGACTCGACAATCATTGTTATAATTATTAAAAAAATTTAATCAATCAAATTAAAATAAAATTTTATTTTTATTTTAAGTAAAATAAGCATTTATTAATAGAATTAATCTTTCAAAAAGCACAAGGGAAATATTAATTAATAATATTTTATAAAACAAAAAAAATATATCAATTACTTGAATAATAATATATAATATTTCATAAAATAAATTTTTTCTTTTTGTTAAATAAAGTAATTAATATTTTTATACAAGATGAATAAAGTTAATTTAAATTCTATACATACTTATTTGTAGTAAGTGCTTGAGGAGTAAGAACAGCAATATTGTAACATATGTACGTAAGAATTTCATCTTCACAATGAACAATTGCACTCACAAATTTTTGTGGTGGAAAAGTATTCTAAAAGAATAAATAGAATGTTGTTAAACAATTTTTAAGATTAAAAAGATAAGTTAATAATTAAAATGATATATTTACATTAAAACAATTAGTAGCTGCAGAAGCTGCTGGTGGATACATATCATATTGTGAAACAAACCATGGTCCAGCTAATTGTTTTAAATATAAGGCTATTATTTTACCAACTCGTTTTACTAAAGTGGCATGAGCTAACTGTACTGCTTCTCTTACTCTATGATGAACATCTATAGAAAGAGAACAATACAACCGAGGCCAAAATGGTAATATAGCTTCTACAGTTGATAATTCTGATTTTGTACATAACTCAGCAAATTCTAATAGTGCCTATAATATATTTAATAATAATTATTAGAATATATTTTAACATTATCTGATATTAAAATCTAATAATTCTTTTCTTTTAATATTAAATTACCTTGTATATTGTAGTAGGATCTTTTTTATTCATTTTTTTAAAAACCAATTGAAAACTGGGGTCGATGGCTTGTAATTCAGTATTATTTGTTATTGAGAGTCCAGGTAAAAATGGAACATATCCTCCATCTTTTGTTGCTGTAAAACCAACAAACCCTGGTGTAGATGATCCTAGAAGTTCTGCACTACGACTACTGTTTGATGGCTAATAAAATTATAATGAAGAATTTAGAAATCCAATATAAAATTTTTTCAGGTTAGCAATGAAAAATTATAAACGTAATAAAAACATATTGAAACGTACTCGAGCATTGTTTTTTGTACGTTGTCCTTTGCCTTTTCCCATTTTTTGTATTAAATTGATTTGTAAGAGCTGTTCGTATTATTACTTGTTTATTACATTGAATCTTTTTTATTGCACAAAACGCCAGATATTCAGATTCCACGTTTGCTAAGCAGTGCAGAATTATACAGAAAATGCAACAGCTGATTGCACTCAGGTTCACGATTCATAAATGTATATAAAGATAGTATTTACTTCCCTTACGTCAATTTAGCGAAATGCGATTTTTGTAAAGAAATACCATTAGATAGGCCTGTAAATGCACCCTCTAAAAATAGTTGTATTTTTAATTGCACTCTCAATCATAAATCCAGAAAAAATGTAATATACCGTTGATAACATAGATTCAAAAGTATAACATTTTCTAAATATTAAATATTACAGTATAAATTTAACCGAAAAAATTCATGATTGCTGAATGAAATTTTACTCTTTTTTAGAATTTGATAAATATCGTTAGAAATAATTATAAACAATTTAATAAAAAATTATTCTTAACAAGCAGACGAGACTATCCACTCTGCGGCTTGCGCATGCGTCAAAATTCTGCGCATTTTATGAGGCCAGATGAGGCCTATGGTTAATGACTATACTGGCCACGTGCTGACATATTTATAGCACGCTCACGAGAAGGGTTATCATCATATATTGACATCACGTCATTGATGCCAGATTCTTACATTTTCGACATTTATTCGCTCCGTGCATGTTTTTGGGCAGAATAAGGGAAACTGGTTATACAAAACCAGAGATGAAACTATTGAAGAGTCCGTAGCGTTACGGGAGTACAATGTTACATAGATTATTATTGATTTTGAACATTGAAATGGGTTGCAATTATTCGTAATTTAAATATAATATGCGATATAAGTAGCGGAAAATATCAGAGAATACCAGAGAGAATACACGGAGAGAACTAAAAAAATGGAAGCCATGCGGGTATAAGAAGTACGTGAAAGCTGGTGAAAGCATTGCTTATATTAGTAAACTTACGGAGTTCTTTAACAATTTCTTAAAAAAAAAAAAAAAAAAAAACTAAAAATTACTTAAATGCATCAAAGTAAAGAAGAAAATATAAAGTAAAGTAAGTATAAGAAGTGTTATTGCAGAGTTAAGTCTGTTAAGACTGTAAAAAAGCATCGAGGAGCTTTCTTCATATCATCGAAAGAGTATTACAAGAGAAGACTGGCTGTAAAGAATTTCACTTTTTATAGAACTGTTAATACCAATTTAAGTTTTCATTGTATTTCTGAATTTGAAGTTGCTAAATTTATTTTATGATACTGAACTGGTAAAAAATTGGACGTATTTTATTTATGAAACATAACTATCATATCAATCGTAAATTACTGTTTTTTCGTCGCATTGAATTTTTATTATGTTCGTCCATTCTTTATGATTGTTTGTTGTCATTTTAATATCATAAAATACATTTTAGCGGTTCTAGTTTGGGAATATCATGAAAACATAAATTAGTATTAATAATTCTATAAAAAATGAAGTTGATGTAGTTTTTGTACTCCGAACTGTACTATTAACTTTTTATGCTTTATTTTCATTTATTTCGGTAATGGTTACGTTTTTGAAATAAATTTTTAAAGAATTCATATAATAAAGAAAAAATTATTAATCCACAATACAATTACAATATTTCAGAATTGTAGTCATTTTGAATAAATTTTTTTATTTGTTTAAAAACTTCTTGAATTCGCAATTATATATGAGAATTCACGTCGGAATGGATATCAAGTTGCCCCCGTAAAATTTTCAGACTACAATAAATGAGATAATAAAAAAATCGGGTATTATTTCTTATAGTTACAAGAATTATACAGCATGAAATTCCGTAAAAATTCAATATTGTGAGATAAACTTGTATAAAGCAGTTTTCATTTTTTTACTTAAGAACGATATGCTTCTCAATATTTTTAAAATTAAACGTTCCAAACTCTTTATCATTTAACTAGCATTCCTGTCTCGGCTTCGGCCGAGATAGTACCGTAACCGACTTATCAAATAGTTCAATACTGTCTATGTAAAAATAATTTATTTATAAAAATATATTGCCTATAGAAATTGCCTATAGGTCCCATGAACGGTTCCCCGCATATATTCAGTATAGGTACCTTTGTGTACGTTTTTCTCGAGAAATACTGCTTATAGACTTGAATTGGAAGAATAAAAAATATGTATTTGAATCAGATGTACAAGGATTTTTTGAATTTTTTGAATATATTTATAATTTTTGACATGAAAATTAAATTTCCATCAAACGCCATTATGACAATTTTAATCAGCATCCAAAAAATATCGACAAATCGGTTATGTTCGTTTTTCGGAAATTCTGCGACTTTTACATCGCAAGGAGTTTACTGCAGGCATGCACTGTTAAAAGAAATTGTAAAACCATCGAAATATATTATATTATAAGTTTTAATATAATATACATATTTAATATGCTTATATATATATACTAGCATCCCCCGTCTCGGCATCGCCCGACATAATAATTTAACTGATTTCGTAAACAGTTCAAGAATATCTAAGTAAAAAGTACTATATATATATAAATCTATATCACTATAGATAATCTATAGTAATTTACCTCTCGTCACTTATGTATAAAAAGCTGCTTCAAAGCTGTTGCAAAGGTCAATGGAGTACTAATTGGTTTTAATGGGAGTGGATATTCAGGTGTAATAATTAAATATACAAATGAAAGATTTATATTAAATTGCGATTTATTATAATAAGCGCACGAGGTATAAAAAACCTCCACTCGATGAGTGGAGAAAAAAGCCGGTTGTACAATGATTTCTAAACGGTTTACCTTAATAAATATATCTTATATAACACGTATATTTTAATAAATTTTACAATGACTAAACGCGCTCTAATAGAGAAATCCAGACTTACGCGACTTACAGAATAAAACTCGCTTACCGCATACACAACTCTTAGATATATAAGCATTCCTGCGCAGGACGATACCGCCGCGGCCCTACACGGCGAGTGAGGTCCGTTGGGGAAGGAGCGTTCCGCTAGTGACCTCCTGCTCTGAGTCGCAGCCCTGACGTCTCAGGGACGGGTACAGCCCTTGCCGCTGAGCTCAGCCTCTGGGCACAACACCGTGCGCCGCTGGGAATCTCCTCGGATTTCTACGATCAGTAGATACCACAAGGCCAAGTGCCTTGTCTCGCAAACAGTCCTTAATCACGCGTGCACATCCACATGCACACGCAATATATTCTAATAAAACGCGATGATAGGAGTGAATTTAGATTTTAACCTAATGCTTCACGCAACGGATGAACAAATACTCAAAAAACAATATAAACGGAGTAGATTCAAGCAACTACCGCGATTTCTCCTACCGAAGGTTCTCACACGTTCGATAGTCGGGAGCGTAGTGTCCTTAGTCCATTCACACCATCGGACTAGATGTGTAAGGAAGGGTGGGGGATGGGGAGATCGCTCTATCCTGAAGCTTATGCAGGCCATACCTCTCTCTAAGGTGTGAGTGAGGCCTATACCGTAGACTTCTGCACACCATCTGCACAACAACTGCGCACCCCCACATCGATACGTATGCCATCTCAAACAAAAGCAGTGTCTACTTCTAAAAGCTGATATTTCAGCAGTAGAAAAAGGTGTGCAAGTATCTCGAGACGACGTTTTCGGCGAGTATCATGTTCGGACTATAGAAAATGTCTCGAGACGACTGCTATAGAGAGTTTTGTTTTGAGGAGGTAGAATACAATGTCCAGGTACTCCAGAATAATTCTTACTGGGAATGTACATGTTCAAAAGATAAAATATGTATCTCTTCATAGAAGTCGTACTGACATGTCTGCACATTATTTTCTATCAACTATACACGACACTCCCCATAAAAGTCGTTCCAAATCATCTGGAAATCGCATTCTATCATCCGAACATGAAACTCCCCGTAGAAATGTCCCGACATACCTGAACATCGTTTCCTACCAACTAAACACGAGACTCCCTGTAGAAGTCATCTCGTTATATCTGGACATAGTCTTCTATCGTTCGACTACGAAACTCCCCGTAGAAGTCGTTCCATAACACCTGGAAATCGCATTCTATCATCCGAACACGAAACTCTCCGTAAAAATTGACGATCAACCAAACACGATAGTTCCAGTAGAAGTCGACCCGAGAGAGCGAGCATCGCTTCCTAACGGCTAAACATAATACTCTCCGTAGAAGTCGTTCGGAAAGGCCTAGATATCGTATTTTGCCGTCTCAACACGAATCTTCCCATAGAAGTTGATTTCCTCATACCTGGACGTCGTTGTCTATCAACTAAATACAATAAACAACTTAAAAATAAAAACATTTGTCCGAATCGATAAACCCGGGAAGTTTGAATTGAAAAGTCCTACTCATTTTTGTACACAGCAGTATACCAGAATAATATTTATACAAAATATCTTTTCTTAAAAGATTCTGAAAAATTCGGTTGACAGAAATCCAACTTGAACAATTCAACAAACTTCAATCTGGCCAGTAAAGTCCAATACTTAACGATAGTAAACAATCAAATGCCTTTATTGCCTAAGACCAAGCTACTCTATATAGATTTATAAAATTGTTTTAATATCTTAAATTAAAATTTTAGAATTTTTAGAAATAATTTTTAAATTATATATAAGCGAAAATCTGACTTATACAAATTGAAAATAGTAATCTGTCATTAAAAGGAACTTCAAAAAACAATATGGTGGGACATTTGATTGTGTATGTACCGCGTTCGGTACGTTTTCGCGGAATTTAATCCGCGGAAACAAGCTGGTATATATACATAGTATTCGACCGCACAGCGGTTCCTTCTCAACATCTTCGTCACAGACGTACATGCAGCTGAACCAAAATCTGTTGTAGGAAAAGGGCAAATTTTACAATTTTATTATGTATATATATATGTATACAGGCTTTTCTTAAAGTAGTTCCGCGGCCGGCGCAGCGACTAATTGCGGGGAATCCCCTCGCACTATGCCGCTCCGTTAGCCGGGCGGAGCGCAATAAAATACACGTGTTGGTGTCGTACAATTCTCAGAGTCTATCACCACTCATTCACTCACACATATACACAGCATACGACATAGAAAATGTGCGATCCCACATGCGCATCAGTAAAGCCTATATATCTATTCGAAGCGGAGTTTTAATATAATATTTTTTACCTAAATATCTTTACCTTATAATTTATTTATCAGCATAGCGTTGTATTCGTATTATTGCGATCGTACAGATTGATTAAGTAATATATATATATATATGCTTTAATCCTGTGTATAAATTTATATTATATTTATTTCTGTTGACAAGGCTTTGAAAATATAATTTTGTTATTATTATGGGAGTTTTGCCATTCGTTCGGTTCATACAAGAAATTATGTAACATTTTAAGTACTTGTTAAGGTATATTTATTTTCTTTACATATTCTTTCTGAAGATTTGACTAATCTATTCCAAATGAATTCTAATTTAAAGTACATAATTAATGAAAAGTAAACAATTTTCATTATGATTATGCACTTTCATCTTGGAGTATATATATTTAAATTCAATATTGGATTTGTTCACTTATAAAATTTATGGGAACGGGCCTGGCAAGTTGATACCTGCTTATTTTACTAATGATAAATTATTAGAATAAATAGCAGAAGAATATTCACCTAAAAACATCGATGATTCAAGATATTTAATTTTGACTGACCACCAGTGAAATTGACTGCTAAGATGGTTAACTTAATTTATTGATGAAAGTAAAATGATTTTTAATAAAAAGCATAGCCGATGTTCTTCCGAAGATAATCTGGAACATATATTTTGAATTTCAGAGCAATCATAATCGTAATTAGAGCAATAGTAGTTGTTTTGTTTAACGTGTACAAACAAAAACACGCTTTGTCAATATATATATAATAAAAAAACTTCTCAACCGATTGTTCTGAAATTCAAAATATATATTCTATAATGTCTTCGAAAGGACATGAATATGATCTTTCAAATGAACGATATTATTGATTCCGATCCGATGCGATCCGATCCCGATGATATTCGGGATTTAAAACGCCACCTAGTAGCCGCTGGTGAAACTGTCAAAACCATTCACTTAATTTATTGATGAATGTAAAATGATTTTCAATAAAAAAACATAGCCTATGTCCTTCCCAAGATAATATAGAATCTATATGTCAAATTTCAGAACAATCAGTTCAGTAGTTTTTTCGGTTATCGTGTACAAACAAAAACACGCTTTGTCTTTATAAATTACTACGCATATGATATGATATGATATGATATGATATGATATGATATGATATGATATGATATGATATGATATATATATATATATATATATATATATATATATTCTCACTTCTGCATAAAAAGGCAATACCCAGCGTGTGCTTAAAAAATATGCTATTCGCAGACTATTATTTTGCTTTAATTTCAGTTGGCATCACAACTAAAATATGGGCGGTATTTAGTTTAAAATACGGAAATGTACGATATATATATATATATATATATATATATATATATATATATATATATTCTTGGTTGCCGTTTTGACAAAAGGTAAATTATGGTAAATTATTTATAGTAATATAGATTTTTATACGTAGAGTACTTTTTACTTGGATATTATTGAATTGTTTCAGAAATCGGTTAAAATTATTATCTCGGAGAAGCCGATACGGTGGATGCTAGTGTATATATATATATATATATATATATATATATATATATATATATATATATATATATATATATATATAAGCATCCGCTGTCTCGGTTTCATTAGAGATAGTACTGTAATAGATTTATTAAACAGTTAAATAACATCTATGTTAAAATTCTCTATCTATAAATCTATATTCCTATAGATAATTTTATCTTCTGATAATATTTCTGGAAAAATAATCAACAGTTCTATTTTGGGGTCCACCTGAATCATCAGCTGTGATGTGGCTGTATTGAGTTAGTCCTGTCACCCTATTTTTCTGAAAAATTTGATACTTATGTTTTTTGGAGCGTGGATTATAAATATTATAATAACTTTAAACCGAAATGAAATATTTATTCTAAAGCTATGAAAACTCCATAAAAATCATAGTTTACTCAATTTATCTTAGAAAATAAAAAAAGTCGAAAAAAAATTTAAAGCCAAAGTCTTATAGTTCATTCAAATATATATTTTTTTGTTGTATACAATTTTTCGGTACAAACTATATATGTTTGGTGAAAAGTTCAACAATTCCATCTCGGGATCCTCTGAACAATTCTATATTTATATACGAGATACAGATAGCTTGAAATACATTTTTCTCGAGAAATTCTGATTGTAGAAATTCAGCAAATAGTATAAAAAATGTATTTTGTAATTTAAAGCACAATAAATCAAAATATGATAATTTCAAATAAATACATTTCTTTAAATTGAATGAACGAAATATTTGTTTAATATAAACAACTGTTTTTAACTAAAAATATATATATTTAAATGTATTCACTGATTTAGTAAAAATGATATTTTCTAATTAGAAAAATATTATTAATTGTCTAAAAACAATTTATTTAACCATTAGACTGCCGGCATTGTTGCATTATAAATTAGTATTTTTGATGTGCAAAATTTATACATAAAAACACCTCATATCTCTAGAGTAGCTGTCAAGGTCACAGGTGACTCATATATAAGCCAGTCCGGCAGTCTAAAGGTTAAAGTGTCTAACTCAAATCCATCTTCATGAATGCATTAAATTTAATTTTATAAGCATATCATTAATTTTAATATTTGATTTGTTAAAAAAAAATGTTTCAAAAATTTTTTGCCACATGGATCCAAGATTTTTATTGCAACTCGCATATAACGCATGACCCTGTCGATTATTACACTTATAAAGAGATTCTTAACATTTTAATTATATATGTAAAGTTTGAACGACAGGTATTTTATGTTTGAAATTATGTTGCATTGCGATACGTACAATATACAAATATAATATTGTGTGTGTGTATATTATATAATACGTAAGAAAAATGTGTAAATATAATTATTTTTCATTGCAATATAATACGAGGTCAGATCATTAAGTAATGCGACAATTTATATTTAAAAATTAAGGTACATTGCTGCGATCCCCTTGAAAGTAGTCCCCTCCCGCATCTATACATTTATTCCAACGAGTTTTCCAGTTTTCGTAACAATTCTGGAACACTTCTTGTAGGACCTCTCCGAGTACTCTCGTCACAGATTCTTGATGTCTTCAATGGAGTCAAAATGTCGACCTTTGACGAATTTTTTCAAATGGGGGAATAAGAAAAAGTCGCAGGGTGAAATGTCCGGTGAATAGGGCGGATGTGGTAACGTTGCGATACCTTGAGACATTGTTAGAGCATATTTGATTTACGGTTTGTCCAGGTGGCACAAACTCTTTGTTAACCGCTCCTTTGCTGTTGAAGAAGCAAAAGAACTTGGTTTTCACTTTGGATTTGCTCATTCTCGCCTTATTTGGCCTTTACCCCTTCACGGCCTTTTTTAAAATCGGCATGCCACCGAAGCACCTGACTACGATTCAAGGCATCACTACCGTATTTATATAAATATTTCTGTATTTTAAATATATAAATTACTTACTTTGAATAAATGGTTTACTAATGGTATATGAATAAACCATTTGTTTAATTAAAAAAGTATGTATTTAAATGTACAAAATTTTAAATTAAACAAAATTTCAGAGAAACAAAATGTAACACAATCGATCCATTTATTTATTAATTGAAAATTATATAAATAAATAAGATGTTTACATCAGATATTAATGCTATTATGTTTAAGAATATGTGCTAAAGAATCCTACACTTTTCTCTAATGTGCACTTCTCAGAAACAAAATTAATTGAAAGCGTTCTTTGTCTGAAGTTTATAATTAGTAACTTCTATCTTTTAAATATTTAGAACTAAAAATGTCTATTTAATAGTCTAATTGCAATCACTATATATTTATGTATTTTGAACGTATAATTTTGTTTTGTTTTTTTACTTATTATTTAAAATATTTATTGTATTATATTTAATTTATAATGTTACTTTATTGAACAAAAATAATTATATTGCAACAAAATCGCTTTGATAAAATTAACTTAATATTGAGATAATCACAATGATCATTGTCGGAAATTTATCTAAGTTTACCAATTTAATAGATCTAGAAAAATCTGCTAATTGTAGACTATAAACTTTTTCCAAAAATTATTTGATTGCTTTGCAAATTTTTAGAGCATGTTTTAGGCATAATCAGAGCGATAGAGAGAGAGAGAGAGAGAGAGAGAGAGAGAGAGAGAGAGAGAGAGAGGGTGAGAGAGGAGAAGAAAAGAAAAATCCAAGGGGATTAAGAGAGACAATCTGATATTGATGGGTATTGCCTATAACTCGTGGGCGAGATGACGCGATACTTCACCTTTCCCTCTCTCTCTCTCTCTCTCTCACTTTTTCTGAGACTCTTGAGATTGTTAGTAAAGTAACTATCTTTTTTGCCATCTTTTTTTGAATTTGCAAAAATTCTTTGTTAGTAAAGTGCAGTCTCACTGTCCCCAACACCCTTACCTAATTGAATACTTGTCCAACGTTTCGAGCTCGCTACGGCTCCTCATCACGGACTAAACTAAACCTTATATTCTAATCTATATATACCCATCCTCACCACCAAATTTAGTAAATTAAATATAAATTCCCCCTCTACACAAAATTGTCCAAAACCAAGGGAATTGGAAAAATCCAAAACCATTGGGGACAGTCAGACTGCACTTTACTAACAAAGAATTTTTTCAGCTAATATTTTATTTTCAGATTAGTCTACGCGGGTGAATGTAAACAAGGACAGTCTGACTGTCATTATAATTTTAATTTAATTTTTAATTCAATTTTTATTTTTAATTTTAATTTTATTTTTATTTATTTTTATTTTTTATTTTTAGATTGAATTGATTGGACCTTAAGACCAATAAAAAAATATTTATTGATTTGTATATGGGCAGTCGACATAAGTACAATTGAATTATCTATCATATAATCTTGACCGTGTAGAATACGCGTCATTAAAATTTGAAGACGTAGTAGTTTGGCGCCTATTCTCGTATATATATATATATATATATATATATATATATATATATATATATATATATATATATATATATATATATAATTAAATTACCAGCTCTTTCTATGACGCTTTCCATATAATTAAGTAAAAATGTATTATATTTTTATTGATTTTTTATTAAACTATTTTGTTTTTGGTTCAAGATTTTAGAGTATCATATGTATGGATGGTATACTAGCAACACTTTTTCATATCAATAAATGGAAGAGTGTATAAAATAATTATTTCCATATTTTGTAATAACTTATAAAAAATTATTTTTTCTGATATTTTAGAATCTAATGTTTATATGGTAAAATATTTTTTTTATTTATAACATTACTAATATGTAATACACCTATGGAACTGTCAATTATAATTACAAGGTAAAAGCGCATATAAGAATAATATTAACTAGAATAATATCATTGTATTTAAAAATTTTCTAAATATTGTATAATAATTTCAACTATGCAGTTTATATAAAGATGAGAAACCAGACAGATTGAATGAAACGCTTAGACATCCATATATCAAAACAATAAGCTTTGACAGGTTTCGATGCCGGTACTCGAGGCGTATGTCGGGTGTTCGGGACATGGTTTGCGTCTAATAACCTACATCGGGTTTGAACTTTGAACAAGCTGGTTTCAAGATCGTATAGATTAAGGATCAAAATCACAAATAGATATAATTCTTAATAACACTGTGTTCAAGATTGTCTCAAGAGAGCAGCATTCAATGATATTTATTTTTATGATCATACCTTAGTTACGAAATTCCGATGGCTGTTGTAGTAGTTGGATGTATATTGTATAGTATATAATAAGGGCAAACTCAAAATCGTATTGTTTACTGTTTGTTTACATAACAGTCACAGATAACAGAATTTATTTTACGCCCGCATGATTCACTTTATAGTGAAAAAATAAAAATTTCTAAATACTTTTATACTGATTTTTCAGATTGAATTTGCCTAATATATTGTCTTATAAATGTTCAAATAAGGATTTTTATTAATTGAATTTTTAATATGCCTACAATTTTTCAATTACATTTTCTATTTCACGTTTACTATATGGTTTTACACATATAAACTAATCCATAAGGAGAATAAAGTATATGCATATCTTGCATTATATATATTGAAGCTATAACTGAGTATTTATTGTTCTGTTAAAGCTGAAGTAATAAATATAATAAAAATATTACATACTTAAGGAATATAAAAAATAATTTTATAAAAATATAGAATTTCTTTAAGAAATTGAAATTATTCTTTTAGCTTCAAGCTAAGTATTTTACAGTTATTTTAATGTACTTTACTTACAATATTAATATCAGATATATCTATCAACCATTAAATTTATAACTTAGTTATTATAGTTTTATCGCACTTACAAATAAACATTTTTGAAATTTTGTACATTAAAACAAAGTTGTTAATAATAGCCTTATTATTAACTATGACTCATTTATTTGAACTGGATTTATCTGTAGCCTTTTAATTTCAGATTTTAATACATTTATAGATGCCATTAGCCTTCTGTATTTATTATTACATTTCTCTAATTCATTTTCAAGTCTGTTATTTTTATCCAACAGCAGCTTATAATTTTCTAGAAAATAATCGTTATTTGTTTGTGTGGAACTATCTTGCACTGTTACGTACTGAGAAATGTTTAAAGAATTGAGGTATTCTTTATTCATTTCTTTTACATCATATTTATCTTCTATACAATAGGATTCTGAATCTTGCATATAAAACTCAAAGTCATTATTTTCGTATTGTGATTGATTATGTGAATTTTCTTTCTCACATGATTCATAAGCTGCCAAATCTTTGCTTGATTTATATTGATTAGTTGTATCATCTAATTGATAACAGGCAGTTTGATCATTGTCGATAAATACATATGAAGACATGCATTCTTTATCATCTATTGATATTTTTTTTCTTTTTCTTTGTGTTAATGAAATAAGTTCTAATGGTGGTGATTCATTTAAAAATAAAGAGGGCACGGCTAAAAGAATATTGTTTTAAAAGGTTGTTTAATAATTTATTTGAATATCAAAAAGTATTTTTTAATTAAATTTACCTGTTGCTTTTAGTCTTCGTTTAGTAGGTAAATTTATTATATCAGAAGACATATCCTGTACATAATCATTTACTGTAAAATGAATTGAACAAATATGACAAGAATTTGGATTCCAGTTGCCTGCTCTTCTACATTTTTCAATCCAAATATTTCTTAGAGATTCAGTTTTTGGAAACTGGTGATACATTATGTTCATTCCTGCTCTTTTAGTTTTTGCAAAACTATTATTGCAAACAGCAACTGTACATCTTGTTCCTGGCATTGCAATACTTAAATTACGGAACAATATTCTATAAAATATTCAACAAAATAAAGTTTACAATAATAAATAAACTAAATTTTAAATAATATCTGTAGTTTAAATTACCCATGCAAATATTATATATAAAAGTTTAACAATTTACGATAACGTAGATTAAAATAATAAGAATTAAAGCTACTTAAAATAATTATTTATTTTAACATTCATTTTAATCATATATAGATATGTTTTGCAAAAGTAAATTTTTTTATAAGTATGTACGTATTGTTATTTCTCAACATAATTTAGCGCCATGTTTTTTAAAAAGGTTATGTGCATAAGATATATATATAAGCTAGACTACGTAGGGTACGAGAAAAGGAGTCAATTTCCGTTTTTCTACGTTTCTTGATGTTGCTCTCTTAGATGAAATTGTCGTGTGGTGGAGCTACGCTCGTACCTACAGTTATATATAGAAGTACATGAGGAATACAGAATAAAGAATTCATAGATGCAGAAGCTCTTTCAAGCATACATCTATTGGCAAGGATAACTTCCACCTAATCTATGAGGGCGCTACTGCATCAAATCACAAATGGCAGCTATTGGGGCTTCAATAGTACAGAGTGTATATGGGGTGAACTTGTTTTTTTAATTAAAAAATAGGAATTTTTACTTAAAACTATTTATTTAAATGTTGTACTATATTTTATAATGATATAGTACATTTTAAAAAAAAGTGATATAATTATTTTTTTTAATATTTTAATTAAACAGATAATGTAATAAACATAAATTAGATAAAAATAATTTTTAATAGTACATTTTTTACTGGGTACGGAAATGCTTTATTTATCGCCCGAGACGAGGCCGATGGTTGTAATGAGGTTTGTAAAAAAGCTTTTTCTTACTAAGTAAGAATTATATTTTTTCTCATGAGAACCTCAATCAAGCGGCGAAGGTATGATTTCTAGGTTAGAATGAGGAAAAATAGATTTACTTCTCTAAATAATTTGAATGCATATTTTTTTTGTGAAATATAATTATCATGTCAGGCTTACATGACTGTTTTCTTATCCCATTTAATTTTTATTATTTTTGTCTAGTTTCTAGATCTTTTTTGTCATTTCAATATCATAAAATAAATTTTAGTAGCTTGTTCAGAAATACAATGACAGCTTAAATTAGTGTAAGCAGTTATATAAAAATTGAAGTTCTTTACAGCAGTATCTCTTGATAAAATATTTTAGATTATGTGGAGAGAACTGCATGATGTTTTTTTTTTTTTTTTAATTTGTACGGAACTCCGAAATTTTACTAATCTAAGCAATATTTTCGCATACTTCTTTAGCACTTATGGCTGCATTTGTTTTAAGTTCTCCTCTACACTGGTAATGTCGTATAATATAATTAAGTATCATACTTAACATTTGGGCTCCAGACTGCCTTCAGATACCAATACGTAAAAAGTTATTTTCTAATAGCTACCGACTGGTGTAGCGCATTTATAGAGTTGCAAGTGTACATTTATCTCATCGTTTATCAAAACTGCAAAATTCTGTTCAAGTATAGAGGTTAGTTTGTATGAAAATGAAGAGTTGGTTTAATAAATAAATATAAAAGTAAAGAGAAATATTTAACATTTAATGTACTGCATTCTATTACGACTATAATAATGGATGATTTAATATAGTCAGGTAAAAATAATTTAACATTATTTTGCAATAGTCTAAACTGAAATATTACCAATGAAGATGGAAATAAACAATTTAAATTAATTAATGAAGTAATTATTAAATATTGATGTTACTTCACAATCTAGCTCTGAATTTGAATTTCTTTTTCGCGCTTATTTAAGTTATTTAAAGCAAAAGAAAATAACAGATATGAATATAAACGTCTCAGAGTGTACACTATATTGACTATATATATGAATTCACGCGCTTTCGGTTTAGTACTCGACATCTTATCGAGGTGTTCTGACATGTATCACGCCTTTTGTAACAAATTGGTATTCCATTGTTATATTGATAATAATATTTTTATGTATTTTATATTGTTATAATGGTATTATGAAATAGACCAATTTTTTTCTAATGCATTAACGTTATAAGATACAAAGATTCAAATTTAGGGTTACATTCTACGGTTCACACAACACATATGAAAAAATCTGTTCAATAAATATTATTTTTTTCTCATAAACTTCCATATTAAAAAAAAAGTTCAGTTTCCCACTGAGTTTCCAGTAAAATAATATTTTTAAAACCTATATTGAAATTCGATGCATTTATTACAAGGGTAAGCACCGCTCCGGTTCGAATATATGCAAGCAGAGTTGCAGTGCTTAGTACTGTATTTGTTTCCTCGAATGTGATCGAAGTTATCATCGTCCACTTCAGTGGTATTTAGCCTTTAGTGTTACCGCGTAAAAGGTTGTTTAACGGTTACTATAATTTAAACATTCTTGAGATGCAAATTGTGTAAAAGTTTATTTAAGAATTGACACAATTGTTTCGTTGTCTTGAGGTGCTTAAAATCTTCAATTGGTGCCACTCGTTTTGTTGTTGATCGCATGTCTCCAGCTGTAATGATAAATTCAAGGAATTGTATTTCACGCTGATTGAATTCGCCATTTGTTGGGTTAGTTTCTGTTTTTTGAGAGAATTATTTTTACGGTATGCGTTTGTATGAACAGATTTTATACTAGGCAATGATCGGGCTCGTACACGTGTTTTTTACTTGATTTAGGTTTATACGTAGAAGTGGTGCCTAGCTGCTGGACGACTGGTTTTGCTGTGCCGAGTTGTAACATTATCTCAAACTGCAGATGGGAGAAGCATAGGCAATTCGGCGCCTTTCGATGTGGTATTTTATGGTGTTGTGTTTTATGCGAGGGGCGCGTCCGTCGAACCATGTGATTTCTGAGAACTCAGCAAGTAGGCGAATATCCAGTAACGACTTTTGACGAAGGTATATCTTCTTAGTATACTTTAATTTCTCGTGTGAGTTCATTTTCGTTACTTTGCCGATGATCTGGTTCCCTTGGAGGTCTATAAGTAACTCATAATGATGAACAAAGTTTGCTCACATCATGTTTTAGATACGTTGACTATTACAAACCTCCTCGATAACGCATGGTGTGTCTAAGATTTGGCAACAGTGACGGCCATCCGTAGGTAGGAATGGTAGTGACTTTGCTGTCGTGAGCTGATAGTTGGTCAGCTCAAATATGCAATCGACCATGGAAGGTGAATAAACATAAATTTCGATACCCATATCGATTAAACAATATGCTTTAATCTGCTAGTAGGTTACGAATAAGCGACAGGTTTCGGCGATTGAGTCGCTTTCGGGTTCCTGAAAAATGTATGAAGCTCTGAAATCTATTGGTGGAAGAAAAAATGTCCTTTATGTACAAGTTGATATTTAGCATGGTACAACTCATTGAGTTGTCATTCAACAGAATGATGTGAACATACAATATATCTAAACTCAGAAACAAATAAATAAATCAATAGTTTAACGAAAATACAGCTTAAAAAAGTAACGAGATCATTTAGAAACCCGAATCCATTTTTACATCATTTTGTACATTTGAGACAAATGGCATACTTCATGGATTTTTATAAAAATATTAAGAAAAGTATAATAAGCAGACGAATAATAGATATTAAAATTAATATATTCTTGGTATCAAATTATCATAATCAGAGGGCAAATAAAATATGAGTATTTAATTATTAAATGAGAAGGTTAAAAAATCATTACTAAAAATTCATAAAAATATATTTTACAAATAAATACTATTCATGCGTTGACTCATAAAAAAGAGTTAATTATCTTGAATCATCGATGTTTTAGGTGAACATTCTTCTGCTATTGTTTCTGATAATTCATTCTTATTAAAAAAAAGCAGGAATGAACTTGCCAGGCCCGTTCCCCCAAGGCTTATGCTGTTTTTTTTTAATAATGAATTTTTGCATAAAAAAATTTTACATCATATGCAGTAATCTGAATAAATGAAGCTTTATTGGTAAATAACTTTCAATGTTGTCACTACATACGTTCGAAATAGCCAAAAATTAAAAGATTTTGAAAAATTCGGTTGACAAGAATCCAACTTGGATCATTGACAAACTTCAATTTGGGCAGGAAATCCGGTACTTAACGATAGTAAACAATCAGATTCTCTTATTACCTGAGCCCAATATGCGAGGTATGGCTATTGAATAACGGGACTAACGCTGCAGTGGAACGAGTGCGCATGTGCCAACTAACATTGACCAACAGCTATTTAATTTGAGACTTCCTTTTCAGAATGCAGTTAGTCTCGTTTCTGTAAACAACATCATTGTGTCATAACTTTCATTTACGTTAGTGTTGTTATTTTGTTTTGCCGATAAAATGATTAGCGTAATAATAGAGCAACGAATTGTTATTAAACGACTCGTTTTTTTTTTTTTTTTTTTTTTTTTTTAAAGGGTTTAAGCGTTTTCAAGATGGTCGAGAAGACGTTGAAGATGATTCGCGGCCAGGTCGTCCTTCAAGATCAAAATCGGATGACAATGTCGAAAAAGTTGCTAATTTGTTTCGGTCTGACCGTCGATTAAGTATTCGTGCAGTTGCTGAATCTGTAGGCATTGATAAAGAATGTGTACGGCAAATTTTACGTAACAATTTGAACATGCGAAAAGTGTGTGCAAAAATGGAACCAAAAATTCTCACGATTGAACAACAAGCAGCTCACAAAAATGTTTGTACTGACACTTTCAATGCCTTTGATAATGGCCCAAATTTATTGGAAAGAGTAGTAACATGTGATGAATCGTGGTTTTTTACTTATGATCCAGAGAGGAGCGCCAATCCATGCATTAGAAGACCCCAACTTCACCGAAAGCCAAAAAAGCAAGTATGAGCAAGTCAAAATTTAAAGCAATGATGATTGTTTTTTTCGATATTCATGGGATTGTGTACCTTCACTGGGTTCCTGAAGATCAAACAATTAATCAACATTACTATCTTGAGGTACTTAATAAACTACGTGAAAGAGTAAGAAAAAAACGACCCGAAATGTGGAAGGACAAATCATGAATTTTACACCAAGATAATGCGCCAGCTCATTCCGCGTTATCTGTTAAGTGGTTCCTGACCGAGTACAGTATCCCAGTGTTAGAACATCCATCTTACTCGCCAGACCTAGCATCATGTGACTTTTATCTTTTCCCTAAGGTGAAATCTTCATTGAAAGGTACGAGATTTGAATCCGTAGAAGCTGTTCAAGAAAAAGCGGCAAGAATCCTGAAAGAGTTGACAGAAGATGACTTTCAGCATTGTTTCCAACAATGGAAAATTCGCATGGAGCGCTGCAGGGATAGAGAAGGGGCATATATTGAAGGTGATAATAAGTAATTATGTATAAAATGAAAATAAAATTTTTTAAAATATCAGTCCCGTTATTTAATAGCCATACCTCGTATAAGCGAAAATCGAACTTTTACACAAATTGAAAATAGTAGTTTGTTATTAAAAGGAACTTCAAGAAATAATATGGTGGAACATTTGATTGATTAAGTAGTGTACGAGGGTGGATTGATAATTTTGCGACCTCACCAAGAGATGGCGCTACTAGGCCTACCTTAAGGTGGCATTCTATAGTACTATCCTTAGATAGCTTGTAGCTATAGTTTCAGTCCGATCACCATGTTAGTTTATGTTTGAGAGCACGCTGAACAAGACGCCTCTGTGGTTTTCGTAAAAATGGAAAAGCTGGAAAATCGTGCTGTCATCAAATACTTTTATTTGAAGGGGTTAACGTCGAAGGAAATTAATGAAGAGATGGACTTAACATTGCGGACATCCTCCCCATCATATTCAAACATTAAGCAGTGGATTTCCGAGTTTAAAAAGGGTCGTGTGAGCACCTCTGATGAGCCTCGCTCAGGATGCCGCATTGAGGTCAAAACTCCAGATATGAACGAAAAAATCCACCAAATAGTATTGAAAGACCGCAGATTAAAAGTGTGTGAGATAGTTGAGACCTGTAAGATGACATATAAACGTGTACAAAATATTTTGCACCAACATTTGTATATGGAAAAGCTCTGTGCAAGATGGGTGCCGCGTTTGCTAACAGTCGACCAAAAATTAATTCGAAAGAACATTTCTACCGCCAATTTGATGTTGTATAAGCGTAGTCCAAGCGAATATGTGCGTCGATTCGTAACCGCTGACAAAACTTGGGTTCACCACTACACTTCTGAAATCAAACAACAGTCTAAACAGTGGATTGGATTAGGGGAACCAACTCCAAAGAAGGCAAAAACAATTTTTTCGGCGAATAAAATTATGGCTACTGTTTTTTGGGGTGCAAGAGGTATTATATACATTGATTACCTTGAAAAGGGTAAAACTATCACTGGTCAATACTACGTAGACTTATTGCAACGTTTGAGCCACGAAGTGAAAATTTAACGACCTCATCTGGCGAAGAAAAAAATCTTGTTTTATAACTTGTTTCATAAATCTTGTTTGATAATGCACCAGCGTATAATGTACACGTCAATCGTTACGATGGCTAAAATCAACGATCTGAAGTTTGAATTGATGCCGCACGCTCCCTACTCTCCAGACCTAGCCCCGAGTGACTATTATCTGTTTCCTAACCTCAAAAAATGGCTTGGCGATAAGAGATTTGCGGACAATGAAGAAGTAATCGAAGCTGTAAATGGGTATTTTGAGGAGCTTGACGAATCAGTCTATAGAGATGGCATTACTAGACTAGAACACCACTATGAGAAATGTATCAGCCTTGGGGGGGGGGGGATTATGTTGAGAAATAAAAAAAAATTCTTAAACCGTTGTTGTTCTTGGTCAGGTCGGAAACTTATCAATCCACCCTCGTATATATGCTTTAATCCTGTGTATAAATTTCTATTATATTTATTCTTGTCGACAAGGTTTTTAAAACATAATTCTGTTATTATGGAAGTTTTGCTATTCGTTCGGTTCGTACAAGAAATTATCAGGTATGTGAATAAGTCTTTCCCGTTTTTTTTTCAAATTTTGAGCCTTTATTGTGAAAAAATTATTACAAATGAATTATTGAAAGTATTGGCCATCGCTAGCTACAACTTTTTCCCATCTTTCTGGCAACATACGAATCCCGTTGCGAAAAAATTCGACCGGTTTGGCCTCTATCCAGTCATCCACCCATTTTTTGGCTTCCTCGTAGGAATGGAAGTGCTGGTCAGCCAGGCCATGCGTCATCGATCTGAAGAGATGGTAATCAGACGGAGCAACGTCTGGACTATACGGCGGGTGGGGTAGGACTTCCCATTTGAGCGTTTCTAAGTATGTTTTCACCGGCGGTGCAACATGTGGGCGAGCATTGTCATGTTGCAAAATAACTTTGTCGTGCCTGTCGGAGTATTGTGGCCGTTTTTCTCGCAGTGCGCGGCTCAAACGCATCAATTGTCGTCGATAGACCTCGCCTGTGATCCTTTCATTCGGTTTCAGAAGCTCATAGTAAACCACACCTAGCTGGTCCCACCATATACAGAGCATGAGCTTGGCGCCATGAATATTTGGCTTGGCCGTCGATGATGATGCATGGCCGGGTAGTCCCCATGATTTTCTTCGCTTCGGATTATCGTAACGTATCCACTTTTCATCGCCAGTCACGATACGATGCAGAAAACCCTTTCTTTTATGTCGCTGAAGCAGCTGTTCGCAAGTGAAAAAACGCCGTTCGACGTCTCTCAGCTTCAGTTCGTACGCACCCAATTTCCTTGCTTTTGGATCATTCCCATGGCTTTCAAACGCTTGGAAATGGTTGTTCGGTCAACTCCCAATGCTTCAGCAAGTTCTTCTTGCGTTTGACAAGAATCTTCATCAAGCAAAGTCGCCAATTCTCGATCTTCAAAGATTTGCGGCCGCCCGGAACGCTCCTTGTCTTCCACGTCGAAATCACCGCTTTTGAAGCGTCGAAACCATCCGCGAACACTTGGATCATCGACACAACCTTCTCCATAAGCCTCCTGAAGCAATCGATGCGTCTCGGCAGCAGATTTCTTCAAATTGAACCAATAAAGTGAAACTTCCCGCAAATGACGTCGACTCGGCTCAAATTTCGACATTTTCACGATATCAAAAATTTATGATGCGAAAAAATTTTAACTAATGTGTTAGTATGGAATTGTTGACATATGAATAAGCTTTGATTATGACATATGTAACCATTGAATACTCGCACAGTATTGGTGGCGCCATCTCTTACAAAAAACGGGAAAGACTTATTCACACTCCTAATATATTATACTTTAAGTACTTTTCAAGGTACATCTATTAATTTTCTTTGCATATTCTATCTGAAGATTTGACTAATCTATTTAAAATGAATTCTAATGAAAAGTATACAATTCATGAAAAGTAAAAATTTATTATGATTCTGTAATTACGTTATGATTCTGTACTTTCACCTTAAAGTATATATATTTAAGTTATTTAAGTTATTTAAAAGTATATTATTTCAGACTTCGATTGTGTATATTTAAGTTCAATATTGGATTTGTTCACTTATAAACTTTGTGGGAACGGGCCTGGCAAGTTCATACCTGCTTTTTTTAATAAGAATGAATTATCAGAAAAAATAGCAGTAGAATGTTTACCTAAAAATATTTTTTTATGAGTCCACATGTGAACAAAATGATGTAACAATAAAATCGGCTATTTGTAATTTTGAAGTATTTTTGAAACCTTGAATGAAGTGGCCTTGGGATCAATAGATTCGGGGTTTGCGTACTTAGGTTTTTTCGTTTTGGAATTAGTAAACGTGAGTTAGGATCACTAAAAAAAGTTTTTGATATTTTTCAATGTTTTATTTGTTTACCAAATTTTATTCCATTCGGCTAGTTACACTTAGATTCGGTTACGTATCAGTGTAAATATACATTTATTTGAATTAACCAAGAATCCGCTTGGTTATCTACGTTATTTCACTTAGATATCTGGTCGCACCCAACAAGATATTAAAGTAGAATCTCCTGAATCGTACTGCAATTTTTTATACATTCACTCAAACATCTATGTAAGTTTTTATTCGAAGTTTTAACTGGGTTTTCATAAAGGATCATCTATTAGATAGAACTGGATATTTATGTACATTTCCTTGTATATATCCGCGTAGATTTACTATTAGATCGACCTGGATACTTACGTACATCTTCTTGCACATATCCACGAGGATTTACTAAAATTGACTAGAATATCCCTGTGGATATGAATATCGATATAGATTTACTTGTACATTCACTAGATCTATTAATAGGACGACTTGGATTTACTTGGATCAATCTCGTTATCCACTTGGATCTAATAACATTCGATATGTATAATTTTGTCAATTCATCGTTTGGAAGTTTTTTGTCTTGATATTTTACAATAATGTTTAGTCTCCTCATTTAAAATAATGAATGCAGTAGCACTCCATATACAATATGTAATATAAGGATCGTAGGGGAAAAAAGGCAATGCTGATATTAAAGTGAAGTCACAACGAAGACAAATATTATATTTTTTCTTATTAACTTATTTATAAATTACAAGATATATAATAAAATACAATTTACAATTTGCTGAATATTGCGATCTTTGTTACGTCTTTACTTTATTTGAAGATCATTTTAATATGAAAAATGTCTGAGTAAGTATGTTCAGATTTAATTTAAATTCACAAAAAGTATACAGAATGTTAAGTTTATTATTTAAAAATGGTACGATTATAACTTTTATTATCATAATAACATATATTATGTTAAAGTTACAAAGATCACGTCTTATTCTCTTGGTACTAATTTATTATTACAACTAAAAATATGTATAAAAGTTGGGTTAGAGTTTTCTTGCTAAAAGATATTAAATTAGTGAACATTTATTGCAAATGCTTCATATATTATTTTATATACTACAAAAATTTCGTTTCTGAATCGTATGCATATACGATATTCATCTTGAAAAAAGAAACAGAAACAAAGTAAAAGTACATTACTTCGTAATTTACACATTTGAAAGCTATGGAAATTATAAAGTTTAGTATTTAATACGTTAAGCAGTAAAAATTCGGTAAGACTTTTTATAAGAAAAATTCGATTGCATTACTTTAAAAACTATCATCAAGAACGATTCATAATGTTTATAATACATCGCTCTATACTGCATACGTGATATATCAGCACTGTTATTCGGATGCATATACATACATATATTTATTTACTTATTTTATTTATAAGATAATTTTTATCTAAGATAATAATATTATAAAACGGTCTAAGTAAAGGACCGCTTTTGAGGCTGCGTTTGGTATAAGTCTCCTTTCGTTACTGTTTTATTTTCTGTAGAAATCAGAATGTTTTAACATAATTTGGTTTTAAATTTTGCCTATAAAAGTTCTATATGCTATTATAATAATGTTAGTAACATATTTTTTTTATAGAAAATAGCTGTCTTATATATAATTATAAATAATAAATAAAATTTACTTATTAATAAATAATCAGATTGATATTATTTTTATTAGAGAAGCCATTGAATATTTAATATTTTTCAATTCATTATATGTCTGTCACTGTAAAAATTATTAAATATATGAAAATTGATAAGTTTCTTCCTTATAATTTGCAAAAAGAAATGCACAATTCTGACCTAGTACATAAAAAACTATTCTTTACGAATGTCGACAGAGCCCTCGGCTTCGTCTCGGGCGTACGTTCTTCATTTCGTAAAGAATACCTTTACTTACCTTATAAGAACTATACATATATTTTAAAATCCTATAAATATATTTGGAAGAAATATAAATATATTTTGCTTTCACTATATATTGCAATCTATTGAAGTCACTGTATATATCATAGTTCTTGAAGTAATTTAAAATGTAAACATGTACTATTACTCAATAAATGCTTTTTGACATGTTAATAATTTCTACCTGAAAGTACACGGTTTACAATCGAAAGGATCCTTTTAATTATTAATGAAAAATTTTTCCACTCTTATTATTATTCTTTTTTTATATCTATGGCTTCTTCTGATTTTCTATTTGACAAAAAAATAGCGAATTGAGCGATATCGCCCAAATGTTGGACAAATTGAACATTATATAGCGATGTCACTTAAATAGTTTTTCCTTAATTATGATTCACGATAATTCGTAAACACAAAAAGCACGAAATGGAAACAATTTTCTTAAATCGTAAAAAATTTTTAGAGATATTGCGATTTCACGATCAGTATGAAAAGAGTTCTAAGCCGAAGTTATGTTTGAATAAAAGTAGGAGGCCTATTTTGTAATAATCATGTCGTTGCTAACTTTTAAGTTCTTCTCCGAATTTCTGTTAAAACATCGCTACGATTATTTTCCTACATGAAAGATTTTTACACTAGTTTTAGATATTATAAATTTTATATATATTTATATATATTTAAAAAGATAAGAAATTAGTAGTTATGCAATAATAGTCATTTAACTAGGCCAATGTTTCAACAGAAATAACAATTTTAGTAAGACGGAAATAATTCTTTGACAAAAATAATAGGTGAAAGGAGACTTGTCCGCAGAATCGAGATTGGGCCTCAGACTAGGCTCACGTCCAAGGACTTTTGATTAACGTTATCTGCTTAAGAGGATGACTTATGTCGCTCAAGTTGCCTCAATATTATAAAGTCAGTCGAAGAGCCGCGTTCGTTCAGATCTACACATGCTTCTTTTATTTTAATTTTTTTCCACCGTCCTATATGTTAATGATTTTCTCACTTCCTTTTTGTCTAATCAATTTTATAATTTGTACTTTATTTATAAATAATGTGTGAAAGAAAATGTGATTGCGTACGTTTGTATATATATTATATATATATATATATATATATATATATATATATATATATATATATATATATAAATGTGATTTTATAATTTATACGCTTGAATCTAATACTTTAATTAAGAAACATTGAATTTTGACTTATTGTTCCTTAATTCATATAATACCGTAAGGAATTTTTTTTATAAATTATCTGTGAACATTTCGTTACCATTCAACAAACAAGTCAACAATATAAAAAGATCAAATTCAAAAAATTTGAGCATGGCTTTCAAATATCCTAAATTCATTAGAAACATATACTATTATTTATTAGAAACATATACTATTATTTACATAATTTTTTTCACCGAAGAAACTTATTAGAATTATATCAAAATGGTATACTAGCAGCTTCTCGTGATATGATAAGTGCTAAAAAGTTAAAAAGTATTTGAGGCTCATATATAAAAAAGATAATGGTTATGAATGATATTTTACGAAATGCTATAACACACCATCAGTCGAATTATGTTATTGCTTTAAATTTGGTTGACGGCTGATATAATCTTAAAGTTACATTTATCGCATAGCTTATATACTTTGAAAATGTAATTCTCTCAATTTAAATGCGAAACACTCGTAATTATTTATAGACTTGGATTTTTTTTATTTACATTAGAAGTCGCTTCTGAAGTAAAATCCATTGCCTTTAATATCAGAAAGGCGGATCGTCATATACGAGTTAGTTCGCGAACAATTCGACTGGCTTAACCGTGATTAAATGGAATGTGAAAAACGAATAGGTTTTGCTGAAATTTATATAAATATAATAATAAAAATCGCTTTCTGTCAGCAAAAACGAATCTCCAGACGTAAAAGGGATGCAATAAATTAGTTGAAGTAAGTCCACGCGAAATTCACCGCCGCTTTTCGCATTCCATTTCCTCGTTGACTGACATTTTAGTCGTACATGGGTACAAAAAATTAATACAAATAAGAATAATAACAGACACATCTTTTCTTATTTAAACTTCTGAATACTTTACATATATTTTCTTCGCTTGATTCATTAGACTTTTTGTTAGTATCTAGCTTACGGCAGCATATATGTTTGAACAAGATACAACGGTTGTATTCTTATACTTTAGAAAGTAATTCCATTAAAAAAAGCAAAATACTGCTTTTACCAATGATTCGATTAATTTAGCTTTCAATAAATCGTATTAACTAAAGAAATCAGTAAAGGTACATGTTTTAAAGTACATTCATACCAATCATAAATTGGAAGACTAAATATCAGAATTGCAAATACAGAAGTTGTGCCAATATCTGATGCTATTATCATCCAGGTTTAATAGAAAGAAAACGGTCGAAATCACTGGTATTACACTAATTAGCTGCCTCTATTAAAAATGGGATAGTTATCAATAGAATTTATATGGTAAAAAAGAGATATCGTTTGTCGTGTCGATTTCGGATCATTCATCTACACGTATCATTTGCAGGGTAGCTCCTCTCTTTTTTCGCTCACTCTATGTCACACTCTCTCTCTCTCTCTCTCTCTCTCTCTCTCTCTCTCTCTCTCGCTCACTATCTTTCACTCTCTCTCGTCTCTTTTCTCGTCCAAAGAAAAGCAATGACGGAAAAAGAACACGCACACGGAGGAAAAGAAAAATGTATTGAATGGCACCATCCTTACTTTTCGCGGGCAGCGAGCATGTCTCGCGTAGTCCAGCTCACAGTAACAATAATAGTAATAATAATAATAATCATGATGATTCTCTGCAACAGATAGCTGCCGAATCCCTCTATCCTTTTAACTACGCCGATGATAGCTGTAGCTCGTGCGGTGATTTACGTTCGCATCAAAGATGTCCTTTTTCTTTGGGCAGCTAGCACGAGCCGTGCTGAACTCACCGAACGTACATTTCGGGGCCGTGCATTGATCGTTCTTTATACAGCTAGAATTATAGAGAAAATTTTAAGTGCTGAGAAGATATTAATATATTACAATGGTATATTTTAATAATATTTGATTATTTTTCGTTTTTTTATTGTTCTGTAAGATATCGCGACGATGAACAATGATCTGAATTTTTTATGGAAATTAAAATCGATCATTACGTTGGGCTATATTTCTACATTCTACGGTAAATCGGAAGAAAATTATGTGACCATCAAAAACGTAAATTATGGAGAGCTGAATCTTTTTTTAATTTTATATTTAATTCATAGCTTGTGGTTAAATCAGAAAAATTATTTGATAATTTTTTTATTATGCCTATTCATAATGCAATTCATTTTTTATGAAACTAACGAAATAACTTTGCGTTATAAAATACGTTCTACAAATTAATACTCTTCCGTTTAGTACGTCGATTATTGCACTGGAAATATCTGCAGCGTCGTGTAGACCGAGGTGTATTGACCTGTACTATTTGTCTTATTTCATTGTAATAATTGTAACTATATTTATATTATAATAGGTGAATGGTTTTATGATAGATTCACGTTATCATGGTGCATAAAATAGTTTTAAAATCAGGTTTGGATTTTCAGTCCATTTGAAATACTTAATAACTATTTCATAATTTAGTTAAATTAGATAATATTTTGCTTTAAACTTTTAGAAAAGAAGATAAATAATTTAAACCTGACTAATGTCAGTTTTCTATTGTTATTTAAAATTTTTGTTCTAATAAAAGATCTTACGCGAAATAAAAAACCTTGATCTTATACAGCTGTGTATAAGCTAGCTGTTTTAAAATTCAGACTTTTATTTAGTATTCAAATGTTCGAACCCCCTGATGAGATTTTTACGAACTTGGAACAAAGAAGGATATTCTAAATTCGGCTCATGTACCTAGATTCTTTTGTGATGTTTGCGATCATGTTGGAACTACCTGACTTGAGTCGACACAGAATTAAAAATATTAATCTAAATAAATTGAATTCAATCCAATTTTATTTTGATCTTCAATTGTGTTTCTGATCAAAATAGTTTCTATTGTATTTTTCCAATTTTTGACGATTTCGAGAAGAATTTTCTGGAATATTATTTATTTGAAAGGTGATTATTCATTTTTTAGAATTAAAAATAAATCTTATGAATTATTTCATACTTAAATAAATGTCATTAAATTAGCATATTATTTTAATAATATTAAAATAATTTTATTTATACAAGTTTTCGAGGTCGGTCTGTTTAAAATTTTTTTATTTGAATTACTCGGATTGTAGTATTTTAGTGAATTTAGTAATAATTAGTTTAGTAATATTATCTTCGTTTTTCTGGATGGTATGTATAATTTAAGTTTGAAATTTATAAGCTATTATGTAAAACCAATTATTGAGTCCTTTTAGTCTTCTATATAAATTAATATATTTCAAAGCATCACAATAGCATAGAAATGATGATCTAAAAAACATCAGAATAATATGTAAGGAATTTGATAACTTTTGATCACATAATTCATCAATACTTCTAATATCGAAGACATTTTATAACCGTAAAATAAAGTTATTTTAATATTTCACCTAGCTTTGGTAGGTGAAAGTATATGAAAATACTCATACATCTCCTGCATATAAAATATCTAAGCACTTTGATAAATCTGCGAATGATCGATGATATTAATAAACAAAATATTCTTACATTCTGTCTTTTAATGATAAGAATCCTTTTCCATGCTGTAGTCTTGAGCAGGCTTGATCGTTTTCGATACAACTGCACTCGCAAGTTCCCTCGTGAGTAATCTTCGGTATAAATTGGCTGGGGCAGCGACATCTAAGATATGTATTATTATTATTACTATAATATATTATAAAACGTATAATATGAATCTTTAAAGTAGTGAAAAATAACTGAAATCTAATAACGCATTTGTATAGATTATACTTTATTCATACACTAATTCAATACGCTAAATAAAATAAAATTGTGGTAATCTATGATAAGAATGAATTTAAAGATCAAGCATTTAAAAGATTATCATTTTTAGTAAAACTTTATTGAATGTTAAATAATTTTATTTTATTTCATTACATTATTAGCAAATTTGTAGATTTTATAATAGTATACTCATTATACCATAAAGTAGTAGTGTACTACAGATTAAAGCTGATAGTAGAAAGTTAATTTTTAACATTATAACTTAGTGTTAGCTTTATTTTGAAAGTATATATTACATTTTTAAAATTCACTTTATATTAAAATAGTTTTTTTTTATTTTACATTATAATCAATAAGAAATTATTAAGAAGGGATTCTGAAAGTATCGTTTTGAGGATTTCGATTGTCCATACAGAAATCCTTTCAGAATCCTTTTATAATATACTTATAGTTCCTAGCCTCGCCACCAGATGGTGCCACTATCGTACCAGAAATACACTACAGTCCAGTATATTCATGTAAACGGTTACAAACGAAATTCTAACCGGATCGTAGTGTAGTTTATTTTTGAGAGTGTGTGAAAGCAAGTGAATGTAAAGGTGGGTGCCGTGTTTGCTGATTGCAGACAACAAGCCCATCTGTGTGGCCAGTTCAGAGCAGTGTTTGGATCTCATTAATCGCAATCCAAAAGAATTTTTGCGTCGTTACGTGACCGTCGGTGAAACATGGATTCGCTACTACACTCCAGAAACCAAGGATCAGTCAAAACAGTAGACCTTACCAGGCGAACCTGCTCCGAAGAAGGCGAAGACGGTCCTGTCGGCTGGAAAAGTAATGGCCACTGTTTTCTGAGATTCTCAAGGTGTAATATTTATTGACTATCTGAAGAAATGCAAAATGGTCACAGGATAGTACTACACCGAACTATTGAGCTGATTTGACACCGTGTTAAAAGAACAACGGCTCCATTTGTCTAAAAAGAAATTGCTTTTCCACTACGATAATGCACTGGCTCATACTTCTGTACTCGCCACGGTTAAATTGGTCGAATTACGCTACAAACTGCTGCCCCATTCACCGTATTCTCCAGATTTGCTTCAGTGCGACTTTTTTTTCTTTTCAGACCTAAAAAATTCGCACGCTGTGAAGAGATTCCACTCCAATAACGAAATAATGGCCGCCACGGAGGCCTGTTTTGCAGACCGAGAGAAAACATTTTTTTCAACAGGGTTAAAAAATTGGAATACTGCTGGACCAAGTGTATTCAACTAGAAGCAAACTACATTGAAAAATAAGTTTTATTTTTCGTAAAATTTTAGTGTTTTCATTTGTACGCTCGATACTTATTAAATGACCCACGTATTATTTCGTTATATTATTTTAGAAATTTTAAAATGCTTTCAAAAACCGTCTATGATATTATATTGCAATCTGTCAGATAATTTATTGGTCCTGTGTCACTGTGTCAGTACTTCTGAAGCTTGAGACACGTTTTTCATAAAAGTCCTTTTTTCAATTGTCCAGACTGACTGCAATCATACCTACGATTCATCCATAAAATATAAACTTTCTATTTTATAAGCAATGAAAGATCGTTTTTTTGATTAGAAAAATCAATTTTAAATTACTTTAATCTCCAAATCACAATACGTTAAGATAATTTTTCGACTTTCTCCGTATTAAATATAGTTGAATACTAATGTATTGAAATTAAGTATTAGTGCGTAAGATATTTTATTACTGAGCAAAGCGAGCCTATTAGTTTTCTAAAATAATATGAACTCATAATTTTATATTTGAATTGCTAATATAAAGGAAAAATACATTCTTTCTCTTTTTACACTAGTGAATCTGGAGTGTCCGTGATTTGGAGAAAAACACAGATATTGATATGTATTATGTAGTTTTGTAGGTACGCTAGTAATTTTGCAGAAAAATAATCTATATAGGCTAGTTTCATATAAAAACTAAACTTCAGAAAGCTATTGAGTATACGACGCAAGAGCAACTTTTCCACCTATAGATATAGCTAGCAAAACACAATTTTGAGACACAACCTACCATAGTATGATATTCTTTCAATAAATAATCCGAAATTAGATTCTTAAACAGACTTACGGCTTTCTCGTAGGTTTCAGGATATTTTGCGGTGCCTGGGACATCGCATACTGCCTTGTAAATCGGTACTCCGGTGCTTTCTCGCTCACGGAAGAGCTATTTCTTTCCCGACACTCGCATTCGGTGTGGTTTTCAAAAGAGAGCTTCTCTACACTTGTCCGACCAATGTATGTAGCCTATAAGAGAAAAGAAAACATCGTTTAGTACAAAATTCATAAAGTTAGTCGCTGCAATTAATATTTTTTTTTTATTTGTTGAGCAGCTTTACAAATGCAAATGGAGAACGCGTTTAACACATAAATGGATATCAGCCACCAGTTAGCTACCAGATTTGCAATATAATCAGATACTTGTACTATAATTATGGTTTTTTGTCAATTTTAGGCTAGCTATATAATGGAGAAGGGAAGCAACCTAAACGAATAATTTCTTTTCCTTGTCTCTTTCGTAGTTCATTACAGCTTTTGGTTTTCCCGTTAGCGATAAAGTATCTACGTTGACCGACCGCTAAGCCTTATTAATATTTTCTTGATGCGTTACCTATAAATAACCAGTCATATATAAAAAACTAAATACTGTTTTTCGCATAAGTGTTCTATGCGTACAAGTTTATTGAAAAAGCGATCTAACAGTATGTATTTTAAACATTTCAATAAATAACAATACGAGCGCCAGCTTACGTCGAATTTTTCATCCTATTTTTTTCATCATGCACGTGGCACATTTCCAAGCTGGAGTTTTATTAGAAATGGTAATGAGAGCGCGCGGTATGTACTTTTCCCCGTGTCCGGCTCCCATTTGTCTCGTGTCTCTCCCGATTGTCGGCCGAGAACGACGTCTCGCAAGAGGAATTCGACGGGAATCAGACGTCCAACAAGGGGAAATAAAAGACAGCTCGCGGAGCCAGCTTTCAATTATGTATATCAGAGCGCGTGCCAACTTTCTCGAAAGCCGCATCCTTAAATATTTATATGCCGACGAAGCGAGCAGCCATTGGACAACGGGTGCATTTTTGCGAATTTTTTGAGCTTATGCTCGAGCGAAAGGGGGGGGGGCTGTGACTGCTTCGTTCGATTTGAAAACTTTTTAATCAGTCACTTGTCACACGAGCGAAGAAGATTTGCTTAGTTGATGAATTTGCAAATTCTATCCTTATAATAATATTTCAACCTCGGATTGCAAATTCTATTAGAGTTCAATTTGATCCAATATACAGATACGTAAATTTTAAAGACGTAAACTGCACACTTTCTGGGATTCTCAATGCAAATTCCTTAAGAGTTTATATTGAGGGAATCTGTTAAATTCTTAATGATGACTCATATTGTAACCTTTTGGTATACTATAACTGGGACCTGATTGAACTCAGTTGTCTTTGATAATGTTAGTCGCATTCAGAGTCACAATCTTGAGTGCAACAGAATTGTATTAATGTTAGTAAAGAAGGTTTACCCTTTACCAAAGATATTCTTTTACTTGATAAAATTCAGGATGGTGACTCTCCTTTCGTTTTCATAGGTGCTGAATAGGCCGTTGAAAATGGATTTCAACAATGACCAAAGGTTTATATAGTATATAGTTTTATATTTAGATTAATCAATTACGTATTTTAAACTTTACATTATATCAAGAGATTGACGTTAGCCACCCAACTAAATATTTGTGCCAATTCTTTTAATAAACCGAGAAATGTGTTATTTTTACAGCTTACTAGCATGGTTTGATAGATGTTATATTAGTAACATTGTATCAATGAACTCTTGAATCAATGTGATAGTTATCGATGATAACGATTTGGTTTATGATTATTCCAATATCCGTACAGCAAACATATTATTTTTGAGTGTTTGGAATATTTAAAAAATTCAAAACTAATCTGTCTGTTTTAGGAACATTAAAGTCATCAAATCTAATGCAATCATTAACATTTTGGACAACAGTATTTGAGCGCGTTATAAAAGTAATTGACTGTATGTTCATCGAGCACTTAATTGTGTATGTGCCAACCTGTCGTTTGTAATCGATATTTTAACGCCTGTTATCAAAGAAGGCTTGGAGCGATGCAGTGTTGGTCTAACTATTTAGACGGATGTTATACCTTTATATTCGAGTTGGTAATAGAGTGAATTCGCTCGGCGAATTCTGGAACTTTATAAATCATGCAGATGAGCTTACAGAGATTGCAATGACAAATTACTATCATCTTGAGAGCCGAAGAGCATTAAGTTCTCAAACTTTACCATGTCCATTTTGACGGTAATTAGCACTACTTTGCTCAATGTAAACTAAATTCTTGGTCACCCATTATGACTTCTTTTCAGTGTAGTCTCAGTAAGTATACTAGATTTGACGATAATATTAAAAAGAGTCAAACAAAATAAAAGAAGTTTCTCTCATTTTGAGCGTAAGTACCTTGAATTCTCCAAAACCACAAGGGCAGCTAAATTATTTTAAACTCAAGACTTTCCATTCGACCCGAGGCTTTCTTTGGTCCTGGATTTATTGCACTTTTCTCGGTATCTTATAAACAGAGTTTCGCATCGTATCTTTTAACCGATTAATGGACTCGTCTGGACCATTTATCAATTATAACACTTGAAGTTGGTTAGAAGATCGATTTTTCAAGATTTGCGAGTTTCTCTAATTTCGACTATCACTGTGTTCACAGAACTGCCAAGAGATGCTCGCGCTACAGTCAGAAGTTTGAGAAAGGTTACCAACAAAATCTGGCACTTTGAATTTGAAGACCCATAGATTCTCGGCCGTATCTAAAGCATTTGGATATTGTTAACTTAAATATAATATGCGATATTAGCGGTGGAGAGGAAAACTAAAAAAATGACGGACAACAGCGTTACAGAAGTATGCGAAAGCATTGCTTAGATAAGTACAATTGCGGATTTTTTTAAAAGTTTTGGAGAAAAAAATTGAAACTTACAATAAAAATACATCAACATGAAGTCTAGGAAATGTTACAGTAGTGTTAAGAATATAAAAAAAAGCATCCTGGAGTTCTCTCTGCATCATTGAAAAGGTTTTATAAGAGGAGATCGCTATTAAGAACTTCACTTTCTATAGTAATACTGATACTAATTTGTTTCATTGTATGCCTGCATCTGAAGCTGTTGAAATTTTTGAAATCCAAAGTACACTCTGGAAAATCTTAACGCCCATGACTACCATTTTGGTTTTAATGCAGTGGCGTCCCTGTATACAAAGGGTGAACTTTTTCATCGCCAATAGCAGAAGGAACCTGTAATTTTCACGTTGCTCTGAGAATGGACTCCATCTCCTTGGGAGAGTTTTTTTTCTTTCTTGAGCGGGAAGCTTATAACGATTAAATAAGCGAGTCTGCTTTATACGTTTTGAGGGGAAAAAGTAATTTCTCGTTGGTAGAATTTTTGAATAATTTTAAACCAGAAGTTGATTTGACAGGACTAATGCTTTACCAAATAAACTTTCTACATAAACTTGTATTCGTATCTTTTTTTCTGAATTACAAAAAGAAAAGTATATATTTCGTATAAAATTTAATCTACGTTCTGTACGTACTTTCTTTATGTTGTTTGTGAAAGAAACTGGAATACTGATCGAAAGTTTCGAATGCAATCGACAGTTGTCAGTAAGTGAATAATTAAATAAGACTGCATCGCTCCTATCTATCTCTCGTACTTTTACATGTTTCTTTCATGTATTAGCAGAATAAAAGTGGTTAACGAGATTGCTGGATATACGATTCAATCGAATACTTCAATTAAAAAATTATTTTTCTTAACAGTACAATATATTTACATCTCGTATTAAACCAGAAATATTTAATAATTAATTGCCCATGTCTCTATACAGCATTGACATAGCAGTAAATTAGTAATGGTTTTGTTTATGCTTTATATATATATATATATATATATATATATATATATATATATATATAATATAACTATACAATTTTAGTACTATTTTCTAACTAATTTATTAATAATCTGTTTTAGATGTTTGAAGAGGGACACCTTGGCTGAAAAGTAATGTAGATAAATAAATAAAAATATAGAAAGACAGAAGAGACCACGAAATCCTTATTTTCTTCTATTTATTAAAAAAAGACTCATAGAGGTTATCAATAGTATTTGAAATAAATATATTTAAATATTAAACCAAAATTAAAAAAAATTAAGATAAGAATTATTGTCGGGAAAAAAAGTTCGACAACTGTTTTGGCATTTAAGAGTCTGATTTAATGAAGAAGTAAGTTAAGTAATGTCGGTAACATCGACCAAAAGTAAATTTGTATCTACATAAGTTTCCTTGGTGTTTGATTTGGATTATATTCTAAACTTTCAAATACATTTCCGCATAAGGTAGGTAAAATATGAGTTTCAATCTTTAATCCACAACTTGGATAGTTATTAATCTATTTTTTATGAACAACGGTGTTATTAAAGTTCTTATAATATTATATATTATATAAATGATTTGCACGGAATATCTACTTTTGTAATCACGTAGTTTATTGATATCATAAGTGTTTATTTCTACAAGATTAAATATGTCAGTTATATACATGGAATATTAAAAAATAAATTAACACAGGGTTAAACTAGATTGACTAATCGAGTATATAAATGTAGATAAGAAGTAGTAATACAAATATTAGCGTAGTTCGAAATAATAGTGCAAATATTTAAAAAGATTATATACTATGGTATTAATTTACTAAGTACAATTTATTATAATTAAGATGAGAAATATCTTATCAAATAATAATTCGAGTCTTTTGTCTTTGTCTTTTTTCGAGTCTCCTATCTTTAGATTTATGTATACATTCGTGGTTTTAATATTTCACAATTAATATAAGTTATCTTTCGTTTATTTCAATTATTATATCTCAATCATTTGTTTTATTTGATACAATAACGATATGAGCAGAAAAATCAATGTTTTTTTTATTTTTAATGAACGGTTTAATTTTTTAAAGAAAACAATTCGACAATTTAGACTAAGGTGTTGAAACGGTTGTAAGACCAATAGAATTAGTTTAATCTATATCAGTCCATGGGAGTATAAAAGTATTAATTTTTTAATTTGTAGAAGGCAGTAAGGTTTTGATAATTAATTTAATAGAGAAAAAAAATTCTATAATACTGTATAAATAACCTCGTAATTTGTATTTTTTTCTAAAAGTTAAGCCGCCTTAGATGAAAATGCATCAATAGGAGTTTGTTATTAGCCTTTCATAATTTTATAAAGATTTGGAATCTATTTAGTTACTCTCGCGTATACGATTTACATAACAGAGGCAATAATTAGCCCTGGAGCGCAGTATTGCAATATTTTACGATGCGTTCATTTCTCTTTCACACACACTACAACTTATTCAAGTATAAATTAAAATGCAACGAAATATAAATGCGGTCAACGTATAAAAAATTCCGCCCGCGAACGTTTGAAATCTTCGCTCCAACCCGGCGGCGTATATTTAATATATATATATATATATATATATATATATATATATATATATTGGTATATCATTTGATCTCTGTGAAGTACCTTAATTTAAAATTGGCGACCGGGAAGAGAATAAAAAAAATTCAACAATGACCCGTATATATACGTTCGACCTTTTTACTGCGAAACCTGTCGGATGCCGCGGCTGCCGCGGACTCTTGGTATACACCAAGGCGGCTCCTCTTCGCAGCAAAAATTGTGCCGCTAAGGAGTAACTGGCCGCCCGTCTGCGAATTATAATCGTTATTTCAAAAGGGGGGCATCTCGCGCACAGGGGAATTTAATTTCGGCTCGTGCACGCGCTCACAATACGCCATAAGGGACAGTCGCGCGCTGCACTTCCTCGTGCGGCGAAAAAGTTTTACGGAACGGCGAGAGGGAACGAGGAACGAGACGTGCCGAGGGCCCGAGATAAGAGAGTACGGAAAAAAGGCCGCTCGGAAAGGAGCGGACGCCTCATTAGCATTCGGCTCCCCCTGCCTGCCGCCCTGTCCGTCCCTCGTTCCCCCTTCTCTCCTTTGCGCGCAACAGTTTCGCTCGAGGCTGCCATTCATAAATGAGCTCCGTATTCGCGCACGCACGCGCGCCCACGTACCCATGTACGCATCTGGAGGGACATGGGCGCGCTCTGGCCGCGGCGCGTCCGTGCTCACGCAAGGCGGAGGGCGCGAGAGGCGATCATCTGGCTTTATTGGAAGGTATATATACTCGTTGTAGAACCGCCGCCTACTTTGTGCCTCGTTCAACTCGGGCAATTTGCGTGATTTTTCTCTCGCTGCTTACTGAAAAGCACGCAACTCGCCAACTTATAGGGGATATTTTGTGCAATGCAGTTTCGCTGTAATTGTTTTTATCAAATAAGTGACCAGAAACTTGAGCTTAACTCAAAAAATACTCAAGACTCCAGACTCATCGAAAAAGTTACCTCTACTTGTTTGAACGATATCAAGAACTGTCTTGTGAGTTTCGCTGCAGGTGTATAGTTTCTCCAAGAAAGTTTATAAATCTATAAATCTTGTATTCTTATTATTTAGACATTTATTCTACTAGCTCATGCAATTTTAGATTATTGATCGACAATATCGTCAAAATTTAATTTTAATAAAGAGAAAAAATTATTGTTTTTCTCAAGAATTGTTTATAAAAATTTTGCTTATAGTATTGAAAAGGGAATATTTTAAATTATAATATCCTGTCAATATTAGACTGTCGATATTTTTTTCGCGAATAACTCTAATGAGCTCTCAAAGATTGAAGCACAGCAAGTGGTGTCTTGGGCCAAAATAAGTGTTAATTTATTATTCCTTTTTTTTATAATATATTTAATTAATTTAATACTCAGTATTATAACGAAAAATGCAATGTTTACTTTGATGAAGCGATACTGGAACAATTACCTGGTTCAAAGTAGGTATGGGGCCAGTTTTACCATGTTCCAATATTTCTACTGCACGCTAGATTACCGTTCTAAGTAGACTTTAAACTAATGAGCCTAACCAGCTTTCTACGAAATTATAGATTTGCACGATAGAATTACAACATGGAAGCGTAATTTTTTATAATTTATGAAGCAACGCAATTTTATTTTAACAAACTATATCGCGTTAATATACTTTAAATTTCTATGTATGCCTATTGCATTCCGAGCTTCTTTAATAAATGTCAGTTCAAATTGGATTAGTTATAAAAATGAATTGAGCGGTATTGGTATTTTACTAAATTCGTGTTCTTATACATCATCACTAAATGTCAATAATCACTTTCGTTTAGAAATTTACTAAGGATATACTTAAAAAAGCTTCATTCCCACCTTTGCAAAAATCGGAAAACCCTGTTTTGTAAAATGCCTTCGAAATTTGGAAAAATTTAGATGCGGTTCAATATTTGATCACAAAGATACCTTCCAAATAGCTATATGTGAATTTTTTTTATTTTACCACTTATTTTTTCCAAAGAAGTAACCAATTTTGAAATTTTTATCAATAATATTTGATTTTTTTTCTCAATTTTTATTTATAAACATTAATTTTGAAAATAACTAAATGAAACGTGATTCATTTTACGTTAGCCTATTCCTACGGAAGTAAGAAAAATTCTCATATTTAAATATTGTTTTGCAAGTTATTAATTTAATTTATACGACACAGAAGTAAATTCATGTAAAATTGTATTTATCTTCTTTTAGCCTTCTCCAACGTTGATTTTCATTCAACTCTTAAGTGATCGTTACATATTGTTACTTACGTATTTAAAAATTAAATGGATTTTTCAATGTATTACCTTAATGTTGGGCCCATACATATTAATAAATCACACTCAACACTCAAAAACAAAAAAATTTCATAAAAGTATTTAAATAAATATTTAATAAAAAACACAAAAAAAGCAAATTTGCCACTTCAGTTCCTTTAATTTTTTTATTCGATGTATTGAAATTCGACAGTAAAGAAGACTTTGTATTCCTTTTTCATTTAGGGCAAAAATAACAAGAGCCTGAAATTTTACATAAGACTTTTCATTTTTTTCCCTCATGGCAAAGGTGTTAAGAGTGGCTGTATTATTATAATGCAGCGATGATTGTATTTTACCTTACAGGGAAGGTCAGTGAGAAAGGACTTTGCGGAAAAAAGTACGAAATGGCCAGGCCTTACAGGAGGCATTGCGCAAGACAAACTCCATGGACGCCGTATTTTGGACGCAAAGAGTTTATTGGCAGTGTCCTCGATTTTTAGAAACGTTGTTTTCCTCAAGCGAAATGATTTGAGAGGCTGAGGTCATTCGGTTCATTTATCAATATTTTTTAAGTTAAATCCGTATTTATAAGCTATAACGAAAAGTTACACTGTTCACAAAAAAATATGCTAATCTAAAAAATACTTCTGAAAATCGATTATTTTTAAAGCACCTATGGTTATTATTGCACAATCTAGGCAAACTAAAATCTTTTATGACAGAATTGGTTTTATGGGTTAGTTGGAAAAATGTGTTAAATTAGATAATGTGATAAATTTAAACAGTTTTTAATATAAAATTAATAAAAAGCTTAGAAAATTAATTATAAGAAACAATCAATCAACAACAACTAATTATAAAAAACAATCTTGGATATGTTTCGCATTTTAAAAGGAAAAATAATGAATAAACAATTAACAGCAGAAGAATAGATTAACAATTGAATAAAATAAGTATATCGTTTAATAATTGCTGCTAAAAATAATAGTTGTACGTACTATTTAGTATATAAAAAAAGTCATGAATAATATTAACTATTAATCCTCGAGTAAGGTTACAAACATAAAATAATCTACATATTTGTGTACAGCGTAAAAAATTATTAAAATTATTTTTTATTTAAGTTAAACAATCAAATGAATATGAATGAATTAAATGAGCATATGTGTAAAATTATTTATGTAGTAAAGAATTAATTAAATAAAGCTTGAAAAGAATCGCGTTATGACCGTATTGCCACGTATTATATTGGACGTGTTTTATATTTATTAAAAGAATAAAATTATTATTTATATTTAAGATAATCAAAATGTTAATTATTTAATAGATATTAAAAACTATTCATTAAAATAGGGACATTTTTACAGCACAATATTCAATAAAATAATACATAACGCATTTTATATGAATTATTTTATTTTCATATTAAAGCGTAACTCGAACATATCATATTATTTTCCAATTGATGATACGACAGAAGATCAACAATAGTAAAATTTATACGAGAAAAGAGAAAAGTTTCTGAGAATAAGAAAACTTTCTTCTCGGTAAATCCCACTCCCACAGCTGGCTAACTCAAAAGAGATTTACAGTAAATACAAATAGTGTTTGCGAAGTGTGTTAGTTACGTGGAAAACTTGACTTAGTGGTGAAATGAAAAGAGAAATGAAATTTCTGAGATCGATTGTCGCTATATACATAGGCATTAATCACGCTATTAATAGGAAGGGAATGAGAAACAGATAAACTAAATAAATAGCCTAAAATCACGTGTTTCTTAATTTACACAGTCGTAAACATCTGTATTTTGTATGATTCCTGAAAACGAGAAAATATCGTACGCAACTCGTGAGCTAATCGGGCGGTGACACAGCGCGATACTTTCAATAGTAACCCTTGCTTCCCGCGGCCGACGATATCGGCTCGTGAAGGAATCGTCTATTTTGCGCACGAGTTGCGCAATGCGTACTATTTCCAGAGATAGAATATTGCCGGAGCGCTGATTTGCGGCGAGCTTGGCTGAAATTTGCGAACTCATCGATTAATAGTTCTTTATAAACGTTTACACACCCACCTACCTATATTTCTAAAAGTATTCGCGACAGAACGATATTAAATGAACATTATTCGAAAAAGTTTATTCATTTCCCAGTTACGTTTGCACGGCATTTAATTCTAATCATGCCATCAACCATAAAATCTTTTCATTAAGTAAACTTCAGATGTTGATGCTATAGATTTTATTTACCTTTTCATGAAAATTTAATGGAATTTTTATGAAATTTAACTAATAAAATCTGTTTTGAAATATCATTGAACTTGATACACTTTTATACGTTTTTATTTCTATTTAGTCTTATAAATGCCATATTATCTGCATTACATACTGTAGTTTTCTGTAGTCTGGAATCTACTTAATTTTATAGTTTTATAATTGGCAAAATTCAGATATATAGTTGTTTATAAAATTAATTTAATTTAAATCTGGGTGCTTAATCAATTCCATGCTTTAATATAAAAGAATTCCAGTCAACAGAATGACGGAGAGCTTGAATAGCGTACACTGTGGTTTTTGTATTATTATATGTTGCTTGAAATAATTTTTACTACACTTTCATTTTTACTAAAATTTCATGCTTTTTACTCATTAATGAGAGTTATAAACAAATACTTATTAATTAAATTACTTATCAAAGTTTAATATAATTATATTGAAATAATCACAACTAATGGATTAAACATTCAAACTAACCATTGTAAAATGGAAATATTTCTGCATTGAGTTGGTAATAATAATTTTATGAATTCCTATGCAAGCTGCGCTTAAAATGATTTTCACGCACAAGCTCAATAAAATCTTCTATAAGGGCCTTGCTGCGTTTCGTCGGCGATTTATGCATGGTATCGTTTATGACCGCGTTACTTGTCATGGAAGATCGTTTCCTTTCTAATAAAATAAAATTACAATCCGCATTGCTCAATACAGACAGCGTACTTATAGAAGAAAAGTAGAACTGGGGAGGATTTGGTTCTTTCTCGTGCCCGATTAAAATGACGCGCGAACACGTGTAGCAAGCGATAATCCTCGCGATAATCCGCGTGGATTGTTTTAACGTATAACTTCAACTCCCGGCGTGGAATGTGTAAAAAGCCAGACGCCCACGTAAAGCGGCGCGATAAAGAAGCCTTATTAGATAACGAACTGGCAAGATGTAATCTTCTTTGCAGCGATCGCGCGCGACGATCGCGCTAATAACGACTGCGCTGTTTGCCTATCTGCGCATTAACGCGGAATATATAACCCGCCGGGAGGGAAATAAACAAAATCGAGATATACATCGGGATCGCCGCCGCGCTAACTTATAATTACCCGCATGGGAGTGGATATAGCTTCATTGTGACAATCGTCGACCGCGCGTCCAATTGGCAATTAAACAATGCGGCTCGATCGCGAACTCCGCCCAATGTGTACATAATATACAAACATATATATACGCATGCAGACGACCGCGGGCGAATTTCATTCGCAACAGTCACAGCGTCCATTCGGACGGATATCGGATATAGGATCGGCTCCTATGTATGTGTGTTATATACCTATAGACAGTCCGCCGGGCGCGAAAGGTGCAGCAGCAGCAATAGCTCGAGGGAGTTAATGTTATCTATGGATATAAATATAATACTGTATCGACTTCCAACGGCTGATGCTTATACGCATATATAGCGAAAGCAGCGCGAATGAACCGGCGCGGAATCCGCGGAGCGGAGCTCGCCGAAGATTTTTTCACTCTATTAATTGAAAGCTTTTCATTATGTATACCACTCAATAGAATATATTTGATCGCTAGGTCCTTTTCTCAAGGAGTGTATATATATATAATAGGGATGTCAAGCTAGTTTAATGAGCCATCCCGCGCATATGGCGAACACCCGCGGTGTTGGCTCAACCGCGGCTTATATCGTCGCGTTGTTCGGTTATTTACGATGTTTGTCCGGGATGCTCCGAGCTGTAATCTTGATTTTTATTACTCCCGGAGAAGGGGCTGATTCTTATACGCGAATTCCGTCTGATTATTCGATTCGTCTGATGCTCGCGAATCTCTATTTGTCCCCTTTCTAATATCGGCATTTGTTTGTTGCTGTATTATCATTTTCTATAATAACAATACTAATGTTAATTAGTAGTCCTTTTTTATTAGATTTTTAAGATCAGCAATGAATGTTGCATAATTCGTAATAATCTTTTCATAGTTAAGTAATATCAATTTGTTACAATACATACATGTTCTTAAGATATGGAGAGAGAGAGAGAGAGAGAGAGAGAGAGAGAGAATGATGGGGGGAGGGGAAGAGAATGATATAGTATCTCTATCTTGAGAGTATAACTCGCAGACTGTTTTTTTATGTTATTTAACGTCGCTCTATTTATGCTTCCAAATACCGGTGCTAATCAGCGACGGAGGCCTACGATGTGTTTGTGAACAAAGCAGACTGTTTAATTAACGCAGGCAAGATTACATACTTTGATTCTCTAAACAACAATAAACTAAACTTTTGACTGTAACTTTCAATTTTAGGGCAAACTCTAATGTACTTAATATGGTCAAAGTATTTTACAATATAATTTACATACAAGACAGCAATTTTCATTAATTAAATTTCATTAGTATTTTTAATTAAGCAAGATTATACTTTAATTATATTTATTTTAATTATATACTAATTTAATGCAAATCTGAATTACATTTGAATAAAATTATTTTTTAATAATAACGTTTTAAACATTTTCTGTTTTTTTTTTATTTACATGAATGGTTCTAATGATTTGTTTATTGTTTTTTAAAGCAAAAAATTTTTTTGGGCCTATTTAATAGCGAACAGTACTTTATACGCCCTAACTGTAATCGTTTTCTAATTCATTATTCAACAGAGCCATCACAAATCAAAGAACTGTCGTCAATCGTACGAATGGTAAGATGAAATTTTAATGCATTAATTCCCATCGCTTCCTTCCTCTATCTCTCTCTCTATCTCTCTCTCTCTCTCTCTCTCTCTCTCTCTCTCTCTCTCTCTCTCTCTCTGGTGCAAAAGAACGCGCTCGTAAAGTGTGCCGTTTTCCGACGGCACGACTTCCTGAATCAGAGTAGATGCTATCTCGCGAGAACATATATACGCGTGGGTGTAGATGACCACGAACTCGTTTGTGAGAGCGCACTTAGATCTTACTTTTCGTCTATAGTTCTATGTGGTTCTTATGTTCGTCCATCCGCAATAGATTTACGAACTTTGAGGCAGGCATATTACAATTGTAACGTTTCTTATCATTTATTTTTCAAAGCAATAAAGCGAAAAAAATCTATACAAAGTATTTTCCGTTTCATTCAAGTAAAGTGAGCAGTAACTTTTTGGAACATATCTATAGGAAAATTTATCAGAAATGCATACAATGTGGAAGCACAGCCTCATATACATTCAGCTGTAGTGTAAAATTCTTACGGAACAAGAGGAGAACACAATGCTCACTCGAGTCGTTGTGACAAATTACGCTATTAACAAAAGATACTGTTTTAAATTTATTACACAAAGATTTTCCTTAAATATTATCTGATTGTTATCTTTTATATCGATATACACCTAGTTTATGAATATTTTATCCATTCGTTTGTCAATGAAATGCGAATTCCATTTTTATACTCATAAATTATTACCCATAATTTTTTATGCATATAATCAAAAATGTATTAAACTTTCTATTGGAAAATAATTTGTATTGCTACATATATATATATATATATATATATATATATATATATATACACTCCAAAGTAGTGCAATAATAATAATCAGTTTACGAAAACGATTCTATTAAAGTTGTGCAATAATTGAAGTTCACTTTGTAAAATAAGAGGATTAACGAAGATTTCTTTAGAGCGAACAAGGAATGAAACAAATTTCAAAACGCCATATATCCTACACTTATACATATATATATATATATATATATATATATATATATATATATATATATATATATATATATATATTCGAATAATGGGATCGGTATAAAACCTCGTTTGCCCGTGCATTACACGTGGTTATTACCGATAATTTCAAGGTGAACGTAAGAGCATAAAGCCGTGCAACGTTTGAGTATCGCAGCCTCTGCGCAGGCGAGTTCGTGAAATTCCTTACCCGAAATAACGATCGATTTTTGAGGTCTTCATACGTATGTGTCTACGTGTCTGTGCGGGCGCGCGTACGCGTGCATATGTGTCCAGAAAGACTTAGTCCGCTTATCGATATCACTATACAGCACGTCGGGGCTAAACCTGCGGTTAAGCCAACCGTGCCATGTAGCTTGTATAGAAATGAATATATATTTATGTATAGCGATGGAAAGTGCACGCATCGTTATGGAGGGTAGGGGAGCAGATTATCAAACAGATATGTTCATTGAACAGACGGAGCAACCGTAAAGTATGAGAAGACCATTCGTTCAGTGTCGTTTACAGTTGAGCTACAGTTCAGAAACGGATCTGAGCCACATCAAAGCGCATATTTATTAGTCAAATACAATGACGGAAATAGATTTTTTTAGTTGTTGGATAGTGATCAATGTACCTGTGTGATCCGTCAGTAGCATTATAATTAATTAAGCACTAGATCGCAATGGGTATAAATATTTTGATTTACTGCTTCGTACGTCTCGAGGGATTTAGAGATTGATAACTTTCAGTTTAAATCTAGTTCAATAAAAGCCTATAAGTATTCAGTTTTTCAAAAAAATTTAACATAAGTATTCAGTCGTACAAAAACATTTTTGTAAGTTACTTCACTTGTAAATTTTTTCATTACAATAATTAAATAAAATATGATTCACAAATCGAGCCTATTATGTATAATCGTTAAATGAGAAAAGAATAACAATAAAGAAGCATGTGGAATGGTTTTGTGAATTGCATAGCCTTGATTTATTATCGGCTCAAATTATTTTATGCAGACCAAATAATTATACATTATCATCGAATACTGCTCGCAACTCCGTAATAATTTTATATAATATGTTATATTTGTCTATACGTACATATATGAGCGCATTAAGCCATAATTGATTGAAACATTCTTAAATATTCAATGTCAATTTATTTTCATTTTCTAATTTTGGTCTATAACCATAGAACATTCTTTTAACTAAAAATAATTATTCATTAGATTCTCCATGAAAGGACATAATATTAGAAATTTCCACAAGATTATAAAGCAAATATATGATATTATTAAGTTAAATAAAGATAAAATAAATAAGTTATATAAAACTTATACGATTTATAAAATCAATTGTTACAATTGATCATATATGGTCTAGTAAGGAAAATAAAAAAAAAACAAAAAAGAATCAATAAATATAAAAAATAATAAACAAAATAAAAACTTTTTATAAAAAATCAATTTTCATTATAACTTCTTAAATAAAAATCATCTATTCTTGGTTCCAGTTGCTAGTTGTATTCGATGTTTATGTATCGATATTATACAAATATTAGCGAAAGATTGGACTGTATCCTAATAAGTTTTCGAATGAATATTGTCGGTTTCATTATGTTTACCTACAGATGTGATATAGCTGTTAGAGCATGATTGTACTTTTCCTTCATAATTGACCACTGATTTGTTTCATGAATTTTTAAAATTTTATGTATTTATTAATTTGTGATTTTAGTTGTTGATAAGGGTATTGTATTAGTTTTTAAATATATTTATATAACAATCAGTTATAGTTTTGTCGTAAGAAGGTAACAAAAAAATAATAAAATTTTTACATATAATAAGTTACCTACATACAATTGAACATTAAATTTGAAACAGTGCATTGAGATTGCAGCTGAGCAGCGAACGAAATCTTCCGCTAATATATATGAACAATAAAAATATATGCGCAAGTAGTAACAGCAATATCGAATCAGACAATGCGCATCCTCGGTGCACCTTAAAATTGATAAGAAAAAATCAGTAATAGATGTAAAGAATATAATGATATTATCCATATGTATTAGTATCTATGAGTTCTATAAACAATATTGTATTGTAAAATTGACAAGTAAGATCGTTGTTCATTAACAGCAGAGTATCTGTATAGCTATGAATTTATATAAAAACATAATTCGATCACTGTCGGTATTTGTATCAACAACTTATTTCTATAGTTACGGTTGTATCGCGAAATGATAAAAGGTAATACCCTCCAAAGCGAAAAAGATAAATGAATAAAAATTCATATACATAGGAATGCATTTTCTAAAATGCCAGGCCGTCGTTTATGTAATCGCCCTTTCAAACTGAAATGCCACCACTATCCCCGATATAGGCCGAAACGTCGAAACCAGCTTAATTCGGCAATATTCGCATTTAGCGAGAGATAACAATGAGGACAATCTCGCGGCGAGGGGCTCGAAATTTTATACGCATTTTTATTCCGTTTGTGTATTTATCATTGCCAATGGCGCCGTGGCCTCAGGACCCTTAAAAGCCGCATTTCATAAAACGCTCGCGAAAGTGCGTTTCGTTGTTGTCCCCGCGCGAGAAAACTTTTCTGGCAATCTCATCCTCGAAAAATGGCACATTCCCCGCTGTATACGCGGCAGATAATCGCTCGGCCATAGAGGCCCCAAGGACTCGCGGGGATCCGACGGGCGCATCTCCCCTCCTCTCCTCTCCTCCCCCCGCGGCGCGCGGCCTCAAGTTTTTCAGCGGCGATCCTAATTTACGAACGACGACGATTCCCGAACGTATCGCGGCCATAAAAAAGAAGCTACCGTCCGCTGGGCGGATTTGTTTCTTCGCTTACTTATTTATTTATCGCTGGAGTCGTTACTGAATACAACGCAAACGCTCGATGGGTGTGAAATGCCGAATAAATTCCTCGGTGCAATAATTTTCCAGGCTAATTAAAGACTGTATTCGAGAAAATAAAAGAACACAAAGACTAGTGTAATAATTACTTTGCAAGGATGCGTAGGCCTGAGTAACGCGCTTAATGTGCTAAAGTTCTTGGCTGGACTAGCTCTTATACGCGTGCCTGCATGGCAATACGGCACAGAGCGCAGGCATTTTTCTTACGTTGCAGGTATATTCATAGTCAATACTTTCTATGGACACAAAGCTATTAATAGCAATAAAGAGTATAGCAGAAACGGCGCATTTTAAATATATATATATATATATATATATATATATATATATATATATATATATATAAAGAGTGAGAGAGACAGTGAGAGAGAGAGAGAGAGAGAGAGAGAGAGAGAGCGCATTTGCCTCAAATCGCTTTAAAATTGAAAGTATAATATAATCGACAATCGTAAAAATTGTAAAATATTCCGGCGCATTATCGGAATGACCCGGTGGACTATATCTCGTTAATTAGCTCCGTGTGTTCTCCACCGCGGTGACAATCTAAGTCTGTGCTAACGTGGATTCACACTCGCACTCAGCGCTTATCTCTTGCGCTTGTGATCCTTTCATCCAAACTTTGAAAACCGACCAAAACCATATCCTCTATTAGTATATATTATTGTATTTTATTTAGCAGATATGCATGTTTATGAATATCTTTCCTTAGTTAAATCTATAATTAATCGACCGAAGTTTTCAACACTGCGCAAAATTTTTTACAAGAAATATAGAATATCCACCGACAGATAAAAAAAATATTATAGAATGTTTATATTCTCGCTGCTGAGCTCAAGTGGACTTTTCTTCTGTCATTTCGCTTGCTTTTAGAATTATTTAAAA